>CM068345.1:43525139-43530139 GCA_034769755.1 Odontamblyopus lacepedii | reverse complement strand
CCAGTTAGTTTGAAACAGTTGCAGTGGTCTAAAGTTCTTCCTCCTTTACTTTCTGCATTCAGATCATCCTAATTATTCACCATGATGAGTTCAGAAGAACTTTTCACAGCTCAAACCAGAGAGCTGCTTTTACAGTATATCTGAAAGATGGCGGCAGCAGAACCGGAAAAAACCCAGCTGTAGCCATGCCTGTTTTGTTTGATCTGAAGTGATGCTTTCCACAAACCAAGCATTTTTGCAATTAACCAAAGCAGTTGATTTAGGTGGGGTGGAGGTAGGCGTGACCAGACCAGACCCAGATCCTCTGCACAGATTACACAGAATACTGCAGTGAGGCTCAGCCCTGCTCTTCATTCTGTCACAGTGACAGTTTAAAGCCAGGAAAAAGCACTGAACACTCCATAACGTTTGGAATAACTCAAGACATGTTTTTATATTTCTAATTCTTCAAACTAGCCATATCCATATTTCACGATACTATATTCCAAGAGTAGACTCCATACTTAATATCGAGTCCAGTGCCACAATGATAATGAAAAACACTTGTTCTAATCCAGCTCCAGATCATTCGAAAGCTGTTCAGGAAAGGTTCAGGTCCGTCCTGTTTATGGGTCTGTCTCTCATTTGAGCAGGTATCTAGTGTCGATACTCGTTTTAGGGCGGCTACTTTGAGGAATCTCAGTCTAAAATATAAAACATTTATACACACAAATGAATGAGAAGGTGGGTCCAAACTTTGCACTGATGGAGTGTGTATTTGAACACATCTGTAGTTCTATGCTGCGTTCACGTGCCTGTGGGACACTTTGGAGATTTCTCTGATGGTGGGTCTGGTTCACTCACCCTGTGACCTCTGACCTGTGTGATCTCTGTGCTTTAACAACACTGTATGTGTTTGTACCTTTGCAGCAGAAACTACTGCCAGCAGTCATCCCAAAATGTATGTTTATGAAAATACAGTTGTGCTCATAAGTTCACATCCTCTGGCAGAATTGATGAGTTCTTGGTCCAGAAGCTGCACATGGGACGGACTTGGATATTCAACATGAGAATGATCCAAACACAAAGTGGAGCTGTCACTGGCTCCAGCAGAATAAAGTGAAGGTTCTGGAGTGTTCGTCTCTTCTGACCTCAGTATCTCTGAGCCTCTGGGCAGATTCAAGCTGCAGTTCAGACAAGAGCCCAAGAATTTACAGGAACTGGAGCCTTTGGCCCAGAAGAATGAGCAGCTTTACCATCAGAGGAAATAACACATCCACAACTATCACAAAAGACTCCAGCTTCACTGGGTCATTTGTGTAGTTTCTGTGTCATTCTGATTTAAAAAGAGGAAACTCAGGTGTTTGATAATAAACAGCTTCACCCAAACACAAACCAGGAGTGAAAGAAAAGTTTGTGTCTTTCATATTCTCTGTCAGGGTCTGTGAACTTCTGAGCACAACTGTATCCTGCAATCAGAACATGTGTCATTGTTCTGAACTCGGTTTTGATTTCCACCGATCATAAGTGAGTGTTGAGCTCACGGTGGTGCCGTGTTTAGGTGCAGTTTCTGAAAGTCGTATATGGACCTGTCGCCATAATCACTACAGTGAATCCATTTACACAATATATGAAAGATGGAACTATATATTTATTGTGTGTACAATTTCTTTTCAATAGTGTAGGACGACCAGATTTTCTAAACTAAAACATGGGACAAACCTGGTTTGAGTTTGTTGATCTAAATAAAATACTGAAAAGGACAGAATTTTGTCCATTCTCAGCTCATAATCATGGGAACTTCTGTCAGTGCAGCTGACTGCTTTTTTTTTTTTACCTTATGGTCATTTTCAAGAACAATTTTCTGTATTTTAGCTAAACAAATGACAGTGTAATCCTCCCTTTACTGTTGGGGAGCCTCAGATTGGGCAGAATTAGGGACATGTCTTGTATAAAACTGGGACAAATCTTTGGTTTTTGATCAAACTGCTGCGACTGAGGACCCTCCGTGCTAAATAAGGACATTTATATGTAACAGAATACGACTTGAGCTGTGGAGGGTTGAATAAATAGCTTCAGCTGGTTATTGGTCCATTCTGCTCATGGTTTTTAATGATACAGTATTTAAAATGTGTTTACTGGAATTCTGCTGCTTTATCAATGAAATGATGCGGTTTCACTTCTGTTGTTTATTGCAGTTTTTCTCTGTAGCGCCGTATCCAGCTTCTGTTACTGAGGCAGATTTATTCAACTATTACACACAGTCTAACCAGAGAGAAGAGTTTTAGCTGAAGTACAACAGATGATGATTTGTGCTGTTAAACAAGTCCGTCTTGTATAACATCTCAGGCTTTTTTGCATTAGAAAACAGTTTTTCACCCTTTTGTGTGAACTCAAACTCCTGAACAGAAACATGAATCTCGTACTGATCACAAGCTTCTGAAAATGTGCTCTTTAAATCCATTTATTTTTTCTTGAGTTTTCAGATGAACTTGTTTGCTAATGTGTGCAATGTGTCACCATGGTAACTCCTAACATTCCACCAATAGATACACATGTAGAACACCCCTGGCCTGATGTCAGTGTAAAGTATGAGCAGATTTCGTGGACACTGATGCATGATTTTCTACGTCTTTTCTCAGCATGATAGAGTCCGAGCACAACCACTCTCTGGACTCCTACAACGGCACGCCCTGGTTCGTGTACGAGTGCACCATCGAACTGAACACGGACAACCGCCGCGTCGCCCTCTTCCTCCTCTATCTCTTCATCTTCATCGCCGGCCTCCTGGAGAACCTGCTCGTGCTCTGGGTCAACTGGCGCAGGCGTCACTCTGCGAACGGCGTGCTCTTCTGCCTGCTCAACGTGAGCATGTCTGACCTGATGGTGATCGTCATCCTCCCGTTCTACATGCTGGAAGTGACCATCAACCAAGTGTGGCTGTGGGGCCGCTTCCTCTGTAAAGTCACCAGTCTCGTCTACTCAGTCAACTTATACAGCAGCTCTTTTTTCCTCGCCCTGATGACACTGGAACGCTACCTGTCACTAAGCAAGCCCACTTTCCCTGCCGTTTTCCCGGTGAACAGACGACGGCGTTGGTGGCTGTGCGCGGCGGTCTGGCTCTTCTCCCTGTTCCTCGCACTTTTGGAGAATGTGCACGTGGATCTCCTGGAGTGGGATGATCCAGGATGCTACATGCTTCCCGAACAGAACTTTGTGGAGTGGTTTGTTACTACGTCGATAGTTTCTCTAGTTTTTCAATTTTTGATTCCCGGAGCCATCATCATAACGTGTAATTATCTCCTCGCCAAGGCAGTGCGCAACGCTCCAGAAGTCCAGGACAAGAGAGATGTGTGGCTGGTGCACGTTTACTCCGTGGTTTTTGTCGTGTGTTGGTTTCCGTTCCACCTGATCATGTTTTTAATCATGATTGACGACATGAACCCATTTTTGTTCAGCTGCAACACCGTCGAAGTCATGTACTTCACCTACAGCATCGTCCAGACCTTCTCTCTGTTACACTGCGTGGCCAATCCGATTCTCTACAACTTTCTGAGCAAGAGTTTTCGCAGTAATCTCATCAACAGGGTGGTGAGCTACATCCCCAAAGAAGCGAATGTGGAGGCGGGAGGAGGGACGCAGCCCAACGGAGGCGGAGGACCGGAGGGAGGGAAGCAGCGGAAGGTCAGCGACGCCAGCACCAGCCAGTCCGACGTGGCCTCTTAAACGCACTGATACTGTGCAGCTGATGTCATCACCATTCTCTTTGGGGAAGGGAGGGGGGGGGTCTAACTAGAGGAACTGCTCTGTCTGAGACTCTGTTACTCAAATTAGACTTTAATCTGAGTTTTGTTTCAAACACAGCCTGTCCAGAAAGAGCTGACTTAGTTGGAGCTACGACAGGTGAGCTGGTTTGCGCTCACATTTCTCACTTAGTCCCGCTCCCCTTTTCCACCATGAACACTCGTACCGATCACAAGCTCCTGAAAATGTGATTAAAAGACACACATGATGCTATTTTCTGATTTATGTTATAAAGTTGTTTCCTCGTCACAATCGGACCTGGAGTTGTGTTTTGTTTCATTCACATGTAACACACAAACCTGCACATTTAAACTGGGTTCTTCCCTCAAACAGAAAACGCTTCCACCTTGTGATGTCACGTGGTAACACAGGAAGTGCTCCATCATACACCTTCACTAGAATCAATTGGTTCGTTGCGCCCTAGAATTGCTCATGAGGTAACAACATTATAACATGGTTTAAAACTGACAGGAATGCATTCGGTATCATCACCATCTCGAAACACCAGAACTCCTGATTCTTTTATGGAACTCCACGGTAACTCTTTCCTGCCATAAATCGAAGTCTTCCTGTTTTTTTGTATCTGGTCTGAAGCTGAAGCCGGAAATATTTCATAATTCAGTGTCCTGGATGCGGGGCTCCCTCAGGACCGCTTCATAGGAAGAGGACCGGCCCACCACGAGTAAACAGAGCGATGCCTCGTGACTGATAAGAGCCGTGTGTTCAAACTTATGTCATTTACCCTTTTATTTCTGTTCATACGAAGAAATAAAAATGTCACATAGTTTTTGCATTATTCTGAGAGTCGACGGCTGCTTTAGGAAAGTGAGTTCAGATGATGGGAATTCAAAATAGTGCTTTGAGATGACCTGGTTTTCAGTTTTGAGATGATCCGAGTGGTTTCAGTGTGTCATTTTTATGCCTTTTCAAACTTTCTGGCACTTGAAATAATGCAAATAATTAATCCCAACCCTCACTCTAATTAGTTTTAACTAATTCAAATTCACACTACGAAAAGTTATTTATAGAAGTTATATAATATATATAATATTATAAGCAAATTGGACTATTGTGAGCTTTTTACAGTGGTTTCCTCATCAAAAACAGCCCTAGAGTTGTGTTTTGTTTCATTCACATGTTCCAGTCATCGTTTACAGTCTGTATACATTTCCAAAGCTCGAAATTCTCTGTTCCACTTTGTGATGTCATGAAGCATT
>CM068345.1:43460139-43520139 GCA_034769755.1 Odontamblyopus lacepedii | reverse complement strand
ATGCCAGCTCGTCGTCGTTATTCCTGTGACGCCATAACTCTGCCTCGGAATGTGGTGAGAAGTGCTTCTAAACTCATCACAGTGGATAACGCGGATGCTCTGAATGCATAAGGTAAGTGAGGAAGAACTCTAGACCGCGGCAAACTGTGTGAAATGAACTGGTCGTGTTTTTCCCGCAGTAAAAATCAGGTACAGCACCTTTACACCAAAACACATGGTGCTAAATCCCACGGCTATTCATGTGTCAGCGGGAGGCAGCGGCTCCTTGGAGTGGTCGTTGTACATAAACGTCTGTTCGATGTTGAAATCCGGAGGGAGGTGGTCTTTGTGCAGCTCCATGTGAGAGGAAACCATTTTGAGCGTGGAGAAAAACAGTCCGCAGATGGTACAGCGGTACATGAGGGCGCCGGCGTGAGTTTTCAAATGACAAATCATCGTCGATCGCCCCCGGAAAAAACGCAAACACACTTTGCACTGGTACGGCTTCTCCCCCGTGTGGATTCGCAAATGGTACGTGAACTCTCCGGAGTGTGCGAAAGATTTACCGCAGTATCGACAGCGGTACCACTTGGCTTTAGCCTGCCCGAAGTCTACCGCGTCCTGTCCGGAGGCAGCGCCAAACGACACGTTAGGACCAAGACCGTGCGGAAGTCCAGGTAAGGGTTTGCTGGGGGCGCCGTAACTGAAGCTGGCGTTGCTCATTTTAAACAGCTCTCCGAGGTCGCGCAGAGAAGACAGAGAGGGGCCGGGCCCGTTGGGACTAGAGTCGGACTTACGCTTGCCCAGTAAACCCGCCGTACCTGCGCCGGAGGACAGGGCGTCTGCGGAGTGGGTGCTGAGGTGGGAGTGGAAAGACGAAGAGGAGCGGAATGTTTGAGGGCAAAACGGACAACGCAGCTCCTCAGATCCACCAGACAAGCTCCCGTTGGACCTGGAATGGGAAAAAAAATCTGAAATGAACCGAAACTGAATTAAATTATTTTACCTTTACAG
Organism: Odontamblyopus lacepedii; assembly: GCA_034769755.1. Taxonomy (NCBI): domain Eukaryota; kingdom Metazoa; phylum Chordata; class Actinopteri; order Gobiiformes; family Gobiidae; genus Odontamblyopus; species Odontamblyopus lacepedii. The sequence goes on along the minus strand of CM068345.1, from coordinate 43,519,146 downwards.
ATTTACAGACGATACGTGGGCAGGTTTTGACCATTGCAAACACGTCTGCATTTTAGCAGTACGTATCTTAAAGGTTATCTGTGCCAGTGATTCTTAACCATAGGCCCAAAATAATTAACTTGTAAATAAATGAGATTAGAAATGAGATCGGTGAAGGAGTCTTTTGGGCTTTGGCCTGTGCAGTGGGAAATCAGCAGAGGGAAGTGTGAGGTGTTTATAAAGTTGTTTTCTAACGTTTCCAGACACTAATGAGTGAACCAGGCAGAGTGTTTGGTTTGTTAGACTCGTGGCTGTTGTCAGATGGGTTAAAGTGGTGTTGAGCTTCTTCAGTCTGAAGCAAATTGGCGTTTTACGTGGAAGTTCAGAACTTTTTACGTGGAAGTTCAGAACTTTTTACGTGGAAGTTCAGAACTTTTTACGTGGAAGTTCAGAACTTTTTACGTGGAAGTTCAGAACTTTTTACGTGGAAGTTCAGAACTTGCCCCCATCACTACACTAGTTTGTTGCCTTGACAGACTCAGTGCCACAGTGAGATCTCCACCGAGGAAACACTGATCTGTGCCGTTTTTTGGCTTCTGACAGAATTCCACCTCCTCTAGGAACGGACATTAGCTTCAAACGTGCCGGAGTTCCACTTTAAGAGCAGACTGGTATATTATAAAATATAAAACAGCCTGAGAAAGAACTGTTCTTATTTTCACTGAATAAAAATTCTGAGCTGTGAATCATTGAACCAAATGAATTGAATCATTTAAACTCCAGCTGTACAGTAGTTATAATGTGTGTAAGGTATACACTGTTTTATTAATATCACAGTGTTATTATATTGTACTCATGATCAGAAAAATATACAAATGAGTGAGATCACTTACATCTATACAGTGTTAATATTTAATGGGCCTGGGCCACTCTGAACTGGAAAAATCGGGCCTCAGCGTCCAAAAGGTTAAGAACTCCTGATCTATGCAACTTTACTGGTGGGATGGAACACAACAACTTTTTTTGGTGGAAGATTTGTACTAAATGTAACTCCCTCCATGGACACAAGCAACAAGGACAAGTGAGAACGAGATAATATACAAGGCAATAAATATGAAATCAGTGCCATAACATATATGCAGAAGTGGGATACATACTTTTATTTGCAAACGCAGTATTTTTATTTCTCATCAACCCAGAAGCGAGCAGCTGGTGTTGGCTGTACTTGAGCAGTCCACGCCCATTTCATACCTGAAAGTGAAGGCCCTGAGCAGAGATCTCTCCCTCTCTTTGGCTGCGGCCTCCTCCGCGTGTGCGCTCATGTGTCTGTCCAGGAGGGGGCGCTCCACGAAGCACAGCGCACAGTGTGGACAGATAAAGACAGGCAGTGACAGGTGCGACAGGGCGTGCCAGAGCAGGGGGCAGAGGGAGGGGAGAGACAGAGGGCAGACACCGCAGGAGAGGGACTGGACGGACACGTGAGCCAGAGCGTGCTCCCTGACGCTCTGTGGACGAGACGAGGTTTAAACCACAAATATCCAAAAGGCTGAGAGTCAACGTTGAAAAAGCCTTACTTATTATAAAGCATTCCTCTTATATCACAGTTTTCCAGACACTCAAAGTCACTTCACTATTTGTGCATTAATCATTCACTCCATATTTGGTGGAAGTCCCCTCTGCTTCATCATCCCTCCGACCACCACCAGCATTCACTCACATTCACACCCGGCATGTGGGTGAAGGGTCTGGACTAAGGACGTGGAAAAACCTACTTGTCAAAGATCTCAGGGCTGGGCCTGGTTAGAACTTGGATGGGAAACTGCTGGGAATACCAGATGCCATCCTGGAGCACCAGTGGAAAAATCTGTGTCCTTAGGAAAGACACTTCACCCACGTTTCCTCAGGTGAATGTAGTTGGAGGGGTTGAGGAGCAGATTGGAAGCCTCACTTCCATCCGTCCCCGAGTGTGGAGTAAATGAATAATGCTCTAAAGTGATTTTCTCCCATTAATGATTCTGCCTCAACGGCAACAAAAAAACTTAAGACTCATAAAGCTTAGTGATGCAGATGGATGGAATAATGTGTCTTGAGCACATCACTGTCTTCTTTTGAATGATGAGTAAAATAAGATTACAAACACATAAAGAAGTGAATGTGCTCACCTTGAAGTCTCTGCCCACAGTCTTATTGCACTGTGCACAGTGCAGCTCGGAGCTCTGGGGGGCGCTGTTGCTCAGAGCAGATGGGGGGATGGAGTATGAGGAGGAGGAGAGGTTGAGGTGGCGCAGGACTTTGGCTCTGCTGCTGAAGTGAGCCTGGCACATGGCACAGGCGTGCAGCTGCACCCCCACGTGGGACAGTACATGGTTCAGTCCACTCTCCTGGTCCAGGAACACGGCTCCGCACACAACGCACTGCCCCCCCTCGGTGAGGTGGGACTCAGAGTGAGACCGGACCACCGCCGGGTCCAAGGGCAGGTTTAGACCACAGACCCTACAGGGCAGCTGCTCTGGTTCCTGTAGCGTAGAAATGAAAATCACTGTGGAAATGTTTGCATTCACTCAAATGTGACGAATGAATGAGTTAAGGTGCTCCACTGGATTTTTACAAACCTCCTTCATTTGAAACAGCTGCAGTGGTACTTTATACATTCTGAGCATCTGAATTTCTCACCATGAGGAATTTAAGAAGCTAAAGCGAAGTTTAAGTGTCAAGGTACAACAACTAGCATGCTAACAGCACACCAACATTACTCCCTGGAGAACCTGGAGCCAGGCTCTGTCTTAGGAATAGGATTTTTTTAAACAAACAAAATAGAGGAAAAAAGCACCAGGATCCTGTAGAGCAGATTAGTTAAGACCAAAATGACGAGGATCACTGCAGCAGTTACAGAGAGAAGAGCCACGAGATCCCAATGTGAGTCAATGGAGCCAAAGAGCTGCTTGCTCACTTCCTATTTGAACACGGCGGCTAGCACGTTAGCTATGTCCATTTATATATACAGTGTATGGTGTCAACACTCAGTTTTGTTATGGACTGGGTTCCACAATCCTGCCAATATTTTATGACCTAAAGTTATGACAATAAGTGTATGTTTGTGATGCATTAATGCTAAGATCTAATAATATTATAATTAGGGCTGCAGCTATCGATTATTACAGTAATCGATTATTCTGTCGATTATTTTGTTCGAATAATCGAGTAATCGTTTGTTATTGTCGCGTCTACTTTGCACATGTTAAGTACACACCACCTGCACTGACAGATCCACGTGTTTTGGACATGAAAAACGTAATTATCGCTCGGCTCAGGTCGACTCACCTCACGGTTTCTTTTCCACTTGATGTAATGTACGGTTCTGTTTAGATGTTGAAGCATCAGTGTTGAGAAGGTGACTTTTAAAATGTAATCCCCTACAGATTACAGATTACATTCCCCAAAATGTAGTTTATGACATAATCAATTAAATTACTTAAAGTGAGTAACGTAATCTGAATACTTTGGATTACTTGATATAGTCATGATTTTTAAAACTACATAAATGTAGCAACCAACTCCTGCAAATTCTTGTTTGGTTTTAGACCTGGATTAGTCCTGGTTTTAGATCTGTTTTAGACCTGGCTTAGTCCTGGTGTGAGTTCTGGTTTAGAGGCACAGGAGGAAGCGCGGTCCACGGAGTGTACGCGACAAGACACAATCCACGTGCAGAGTGCACGGCGTACGGGAGATGCGGGGTGCGTACCGCACCCTCTTATTATACATCCATGGGCTCCGCGCTGTTGTGTGTACAGTGAAGTGCAGTGGTCGTGCGGAAACTTTACCTCTACCACAAAAGGTTCCGGCCATCGCCGAGCGTATGAAAATAAAACGAAGCATCGAGGCAAAAAAAAATAATCGATGCATTTTTCTAATCGATTTAATCGATTAACTCGATGAACCGTTTCAGCCCTAATTATAATCATTTCAAAGTTAAAGTGAAAAAAAAAAACATTAGTTCATTACTGATCCTGGAATATTTTGATCTTCAGGCCAGTTTTTGTTTCATTTAAACTATAGGCCAAGTAGTCACAGAGGTATGAATCAGAAAGCATTTGGAATCATTTAGAGCAAATTCTAGCATCAGCTCAGTATAAAACTGGACACTCTTCAGTGGCTCATGACGTCACATGATCAGAGCCAACTGAACTTTGACCTTTACCTGTGCACTGGGATTGGCTCCGTTCTCGATGCAGACCAGGTCGTCATCCTCCTCTTCATCTTTCTCTTCTAAGTAGTTTTCATCATCACTCAGTTCAATGATGTCTCCTGTCAGGAAGAATGTTCAGGAAATGATTAAGAATTACAACTGTAGCAACATCCAAACTGGTGGTAATAGTCAGCAAAAGGCCATGTGTGACCACACCTGGATTAAAGAAACTACCTGTGGAGCACATTAAGAACTAATAGTTTGGAGGATGGACTGCAGACCTCTTCTTTTAAAAGATTCAAGATATGAATCTGTTAACATTTGGTTAGACACACAAATCTATAAAATCCCTAAATGTTACAAGACTATTGTGTGTGTCTATTTTGAGTATTGTGAGTTATTTTTATTAAGAGAATACAGCATCACAAGGACATCATCCTGATTTGTGTCACTACCTGCAAGTTGTCTCCACTGCTCGTCCTCCTCTGGTTCGTCCATGATGCCATTTTTGTTCTCCTCAGATTCACTCCCGTCTCCTCCTCTAGCACCCTCTACAGACTGAATGAACAGCCTACTCTCTCTCTCCACCTCTCCCCTCTGCACTGACACCACCTGCAATCCTCCATCCACGCCAACCAAAGACGGCTCAGCTCTTGTCTGTATGTTGGCCTGAAGGTGCTCATCTCTCCTCTCTTCTTCCACTGAAAAATCCTGCTCAGTTTTGAGTTGAAGCACTGAATCTAGAGACAATGTGCTTTTCTCATTATGACCAGCTATAGCGCTGCTTAGTGGAAGCTGCTGATGCTCCGATTCTGCTAAAATTTGCCCATAGTTTGCGATTGCTTGGATATTTTCTGATTTTAAATTCAAGTTTGAAGTTTCAGAGTTGCTTCTGGCTTGTCTTGGTTGAGAAGGAGGCGAGAACGAAGCAGGTGTTGGAGCAGAGGAGGAGAGAGATGAGCAAGAGGCAGCTGAGGAGCAGGGAAATTCGCTAGCGAGGTTAGCATCGTTATTGGAAGCAGCACCAGAGGAAATCAAATCCGCAGGACTATTTTTGCAATTTTTAGAAGTTTGTAAGTCTGGGAATGTTGCGTGACACGCTCTCACCAATTCGGTAATGCCTAATCTTTCAGCTAGTTCGTAAAGTACACCAACATCAATAAGGTCTATCAGAATCTCGCCTGTGTAAATAAACGTGAGCACTTTTTCAAAATTAGAAGGAGAGATGAACTCCAGTGAGAAGGCAGTAATAGCAGTAGAGGATGGGGAGTCTGGAGTGGTAGCAAACAGGTTATAGAAATAGGCCCCGGCGCACGAGAGAATGGCCCGGTGAGCGGCAAATTTGCGGTTTCCAACTTGCAGGAGGACGTCACAGAAGCGCCGTGACAGACGGAGGCGGTTGAGCTCAGAGAGGAGGCTCGGGGCGTAGCTGGGACCCTGCAGAAGAATCCTCATCACGGAGAACACCACGAGACAACTGCAGGAGAGAAGGGACAGTTATTTTAACATTTTCTTTATTTCTTACATGTTTATTTCCTCAGAAGTGGTTTTATAGCTCATAAAAACCATCAAAATGATATCTACAGGGAACCATATTATCATTTTCTGATCTATGTCCTAATGTTTCCTCATCACAAACCTGGTACCTGGCTGTACCTGCTGCTGTAGCCTTGTCATTTTGGCCTTAAAAGTTTGTATTAAGCCATTCTACAGGATCCTGGTGTTTTTATTTTTCTATTTGTCCCACTGAAAAAATCCTATTCATAACATGGAGCCCCGGTAACCACGAGCATCACACGCTTCATTTGAGAGGAACCGAACGCTGTGAGTGACGTTACACTCACTTACTCCACTTCCCTATACGGTCGATAATATTTAGGCTGAGATTACTCAAACATGTGAATGACATGACTTAAAGCTCACTAGAGTCAAGTGTGCGTAATATTATGATTTTAGGAAATATTGCATCAACATTTAAAGCAGACACATTATGCTTTTTTCAGGGATTTTGTATTAAATGATAACATATGTACATATTTTATATTTTAACTTCCTGTTCACTGTCACAAGCAGCAGATTTTCATTTACTTATTTTTATTGTTGAAAAGCTAAAAGTAAGTTCAGAGCAGAGGGTGTAGATAGGGGGTATTTAAAAACAGAAATTCTAAGAGCACCAAAGCCTTTAACAATACATGATAAGTCCAACAAACAGGTGCAGCTTCTGGTGCAGGAACAGTTAGAACATGGTTAAAAGCTCATGAAACGGAACGGAGCCCCATCTGGGACAAAGACATTTTACAACCAGCCTAATAGCATGGATTAAAAGTCAATAATGTAATGTTTGTGATCCAATTGATTTTACTTCTACTATGAGTGTTCCAAAGCTTAGCCGACTATAAACTGGAATGGACACGTTTATGGTAATGTTGCTATTGGCATAAATTAAGAGCCAGACACTCAGACAAAGCAAATATTACTCACATATTTCAGCTTTTTCATCTTAGACGGTTAACCTTCCTTATGCACTTAAAAAAATACACACTTTGCCACAACGACTTTACAAAATAACGAGGTCTGTTTGCACAAAATATCAGCAGAAAATGACAGTTTTTTCAGAGCACACATAATTTCAGTCTATTTTGATTAATTGATATTCACAACGACAGAAAATCAACTTTAAATGTACGATTGGATTATAATTGCATCCACCTACCCGTTTAAGTGTGAAAAGTGACGCTGTTTCGCCGCATTTTTTTAGGTTTGTTTGGAAAAAGATAACCCGAAAGAAGAAAACCGCGAGCGCTGATTTTCTGTCGCGTCTTAGTGACGTATGTCAACAAAGGCCACGGCGAAGAGCGCCTCGTGTGGTGGAAGAGTGTCACTACAAATACACATTTCTATGATTTAAAAATCTAAAGACAGGAGGTAGAAAAGGCAAAAACTAAACACAAGTAAGAATAATGTTACTTCAGAATAATAATGCTCAAGTAGAAGTACTAAGCAATTACTCAAGTGTAAAAAAAAAAATTGGGAAAGCTACTAGTGAAGTAAGGATAATAGTTATACTAATAATAGTTAAAGCTACACTGTATAAGACTAATCACTACATTATAGTGGTAAAGAAAAAGCAGGCTTAAGACCTACATCTCTACCCTTACAGAAATAAGAGATAATTAACATTTAAATCAGTGTTTTACATTTTTATTCAAAATAGCTGAAAATGAACATTTTAAAAATACAGTATGTGTAAAATCCCTCAGTTGTCCAGGATTCTACCATGACAAAGGAGAAATTCAATTTGTCAAATGGACAAACATTTATTTTGGTCGAAGCTGATCAAAGTTCGACCCAAATAAACGTTTGCTGCTTCTTCAGAACTGAAGAAGCAGCTCGGATGAGCGGCGAAACGTCTTCTATCAAAACTTTTGTCCAGTTGACTAATTGAACTCTACCCATTGCTACTCCTAATTACAGAATCACCAGTAGTAGTATCTACAGAGAGCACCTTCAGAACACAACTGTAAACAGAAAAGCACTCATGAAAGAGAAAAGTGGAGATGAAAGTTTATGATGGGCTGACAAAATAGAAGGTAAACCCTGTGGTACAGTGTTATGATTAAGGGAGCTCTCTTAGGCACTTCTCCTACACTGTGCCATATGAATCTGTCATTCCCACATAAAGTCTGTTTTTTTTTTTTTTACATTTTACCCATATAATAAAAGAGCCTTTACAATGTCTATTTGCATGAGCCTTTATTGATGGAGATTTGGTCTGGCTCGTGCGGTTTAGGAGGAGGCATCGTCTGGTCAATTGGAGGAGGAGGAGGCGTTGTCTGGCTCATAGGTGGAGGAGGTGTTGTTTGGCTGATCCAGAGAAGGAGGAGTTGTCTGCCTCATAGGGATGGAGGAGGAGGCATCGTTTGCTGGCCTACAGAAGAAGGAAGCCTCATCTGGATCATAGGAGGAGGAGGCATCGTCTGGTCCATAAGAGGAGCAGGAGTCGACTGGCCGAGAGAAGGAAGAACAGGTGTTGTATGGCCCATAAGAGGAGGAGAAGTTGTCTGGCCCATAGGAGGAGGAGAAGTTGTCTGGCCCATAGGAGAAAGAGGAGGCATCGTTGGGCCAATAGGAGGAAGTGGAGGTGTTGTGTGGCTGATCCGGAGGAGGAAGCATTGTCTGGCCCATAGGAGGAGGAATTTTCTGGCCCATATGAGGAGGAGGCGTTGTCTAGCTAATCCAGAGGAGGAGGAGGTGTTGTCTGGCTGATCTGGAGGAGGAGGTGTTGTTTGGCCCATAGGAGGAGGAGGAGTTGTCTGGCCCATAGGAGGAGTCGTCGTCGTCTGGCCCATAGGAGGAGGAGTTTTCTGGCCTATATAAGGAGGAGGCATTGTCTAGCTGATCCAGAGGAGGAGGAGATGTTTTCTGGCCAATAGGAGGAAAAGGAGGCGTTGTCTGTCTGATCCAGAGGAGGAGGAGATGTTGTCTGGCCCATAGGAGGAAAAGGAGGCATTGTCTGGCTGATCCAGAGGAGGAGGAGGCGTTGTCTGGCTGATCTGGAGGAGGAAGTGTTGTTTGGCTCATAGGGGGAGGAGGAGTTGTCTGTCCCATAGGAGGACGAGGAGGCGTCATCTGGCCCATAGGAGGAGGAGGAATCATCTGGCTCATAGGAGGAGGAACGAGCATTGTATGGCCGATAAGAGGAGAAGGCGTTGTCTGGCCCATAGGAAGAGGAGGTGTTGTCTGGCCCTTAGGAGGAGGAGACATTGTCTGGCCCATAGGAGGAGGAGGAATCATCTGGCTCATAGGAGGAGGAACGAGCATTGTATGGCCGATAAGAGGAGAAGGCGTTGTCTGGCCCATAGGAAGAGGAGGTGTTGTCTGGCCCTTAGGAGGAGGAGACATTGTCTGGCCCATAGGAGGAGTCGTCTGGCCCATAGCAGGAGAGGAGCAGGTGTTGTATGGCCCATAGGAGGAGGAGGTGTCTGGCTGGTCTGAAGGAGGAGGGGGATGTGTTGTCTGAGCCATAGGAGGAGTAGCAGGCGTTGTATAGCCCATAAGAGGAGGCGTAGTCTGGCCTATAGGATGGAGGAGGAGGCATTGTCTATCCCATATGAGGAGTCGTCTGGGCCATATGAGGAGGAGCAGGCATTGTATGGCCGATAGGAGGAGGAGGTGTTGTCTGGCCCATAGGAGACGGAGGAAGTGTTGTCTGATATATAAAAGGATAATTTGGCCCATAGGAGGAGGAGGTGTTTTTGGGCCAATATGAGAAGGAGGAATTGTCTGGCACATAGGAGGAAAAGAAGGCGTTGTCTAGCTCATTGAAGGAAGCGACGTTGTCTGGCCCATAGGAGGAGGAGGAGGCGTTGTCTGGCCTATAGGAGGAGGAGGCGTTGTCGGGCTGATCCAGAGGAGCAGACGTTGTCTGGCCCATAGGAGAAGCAGCAGGCATTGTATAGCCCATAGGAGGAGGTGTCTGGCTGGTCCAAAGGAGGAGGGGGAGGCCTGGTCTGGCCCATAGGAGGAGGCCCATAGGAAGAGGAGGAGGCATAGAAGTAAAATATCCTCTTGTTCTTCCTGTCTTAGCGTCAGGGGATATAACATCTCTTGTGAGTTAATGAAGTCAGGCCAATCATTGCTGTCTCCAGGTCCTCCTCATGGGTTTGCTTCCTTTTACCACCAGAGGGCAGTGGAGAGGACACAGCAGAGGGCATGGGGGCAGGCTGTGGAGAGGAGACTGTCTGATGACACTGGGTGGATCTCTTTCTCCTTTTGAGAGGAAACTGAGAGGTCAGATAAATGACCACTGTCTCCAGGTCCTCCTCAGATGCTCTCTTTCTGGAGGTTACGGTCTTCTGGTGGTTCTGATGATCCTCATGACCATGTACAATGCTCATTCTCCTCTTGGGAAGGAATGGTGATGTCAGGTCAATCACTGTTATCTCCAGGTCCTCCTCATAGGTTCTCTTCTTTCTACCAATGGAGGTCAGAGGAGAGGACACAGCAGAGGGCATGGGAGCAGGCTGTGGAGAGGAGAAGGACTGATGGATGGAACTCTTTTTCCTTTTGAGTGGGAGTGGAGAAGTCAGGTCAATGACCACCGTCTCCAGGTCCTTCTCAGATGCTCTCTTTCTAGAGGACACAGTTTTCTGGAAGTAATGGTGATTCTCAGGTGCAGTGCCCATTCTCTTATTGGGTAGGAATGGTGATGTCAGAGCAATCACTGTGGTGTCCAGGTCCTTCTGATGGGTTCTCTTCCTTCTACCACCAGACAGCAGTAGAGAAGAGACATGTAAGGACATGGGAGCAGGCAGTGGAGAGGAGAAGGTCTCTAGATGACCCTGGATTGTGCTCTCATTTGTTCTAGGGGCAGGCTAATGGACCGACAGAGGACAGAAGCCTGGAGGAACCTGGGGACTCTGGCTGGAGGTCCTACATTTGGCTGGAGAGCTGGTGTCTCTGATCTCCTGGCAGACTCTCTTGTTAGGTGGAGAATCTTGTTCCTCACATTTGCCTTTCAGAGTTTGTCCCTGTGAGGTAGACGTAGTGGGAAGAGACTGACTGGGCACATGGCCGTACGCCTGGTACATAGTACTGCAGCTCTGAGCAAAACTGCAAGACAAGACCATTTCAAGGTTAGAAGAGATGTTCAGAGTTCACCATCATCACAATTATTGACAGTTTGAACAAAAGGCCCTTCATTTCATAGCCTGCTCATGATCTGATGTAAGTAATTTGATTTCTTTCTGATGTTCTTATTGCTTGTCTGGAAAGTTCCCCAGTATGGCATTAAACTTACCTTAATGGAGCTCAACAGTGACAAAATTACTCATTCATTTTCTCATAGACGTTACCAAAACTTTTAAATTTAAAGTTTGAAAACTTGCTCGGGAATAATCACCTACGTGGTGACGAATGGTAAATGGTCACATTTTTACCACGCTTTTCTACCTTTCAAGGCACTCAAAGCGCTTTACAACAAGGAACCACTCACCCTTTCACACATACATTCATACACCAGTGTACGCAGACCCAGGGGGCGAGGTGGGTTAAGTGTCTTGCCCAAAGACACAACAACAGCATTCATCTGTGGGAGCTGGAATCACACCGCCTGTGGGTCAGTGGATCTGACCGCTCACCAATGATGTCTATGTCAAGAGTGGGATTCGAACCGCCAACATTCGGATCCTGATGGTAGACCTAGTTTGGTCCTGTTCTAGTCCAGGTTTAGTTCTAAAATTAGTAATAATGATGCTTTGGATTTAGCACCCAAACGGGTGTGCTAAATGAGCAACAGTCACATTGTACAGTCACAAAATAAAGGTTTGATCCAAATGCAAAGATACTGACTAGGTCCTTCTCATCCTTCACTGGAAACAGAATTGCTCCCAGAAACATCTCAGCAGTGATGCAGGCCACAGACCACATGTAGACCAGCAGTACCTCCGGAGCTCTGTGCAAACAGACACTTATGTTAGGATACTACCAAGTTACCCAGTGTTACCAACTGTAACAGTAATGCTCCACATTCATTTAGCCCAAAACAATATTGTTTAGTCATCACAGCAAATCCTTGCTGTATATTTTGTATCTAATATGACAAGAAACATCTATTTTCCATCTATTTTTGAGAGTCAAATCCTCCAGAAACAGTAAACAGTGACCACATTTAAAATGTTTAATACAAGTTACAAAACAACTCTTCATTCATTTTTTTAGATAACGTGCAAGTAACTTTATGAAGAAATTGTACTTCTGAGAGTAGTGGTCGGTAGTAGTAGAGTAGTTCTTCACCACATACTGTCATGGTACACTCCTGCTGCTGTCTCTCCCTGCTTCACCCTCCCCCAACACCTACCTCCTTCTCCTGGGCGTGTCCGACTCCTCCTCCTGCTCCTGGGCTGGCCTGTGCACCTGTTTGCCACCTTCAATCACCTCTGTATATCTGCCTGGTTTCTCTTCACCATCTCCGCCAGATCGTCAGTTAACCTCCGCGTTCCCTGCCAGTCTGCCCAGCCCAGGTCCTGCTCCGTTCTCTGCTCCAGCCTGGCCAACCCAGCCTGCCTCCACTACCAGCTGCCTCCCCGACCTGCCTGCTACCCCCTTCAATATTCGCCATTTTGTGTTAATAAATCATTGTAACCTCTCCCGCATTCCTGTCTGCTTTGGGGTCCTTCCCTTATTTGATCGTGACACATACTTGAATATGCACCTGAAGTAACAGTACTCTTCTTGATTGATAATTTACTGAGCAAGTCAATATAGGAATTATCCTGACTTTATGGTGAAAATATTACTTGAGTCTGTCTGTTTCTTTTCACATTTTATACAACGCTTGAACCTTAACTACGTTGAGATTTGTCTGTCACAAGGAAAACTCATCCCAATAAAGTATGAATGTTACAATTCCACCTTCTCACCCACAGTGCAGTGCTAGTACAGCCTTTATTTATATGCTGGTCAGACCATCTGCAGCTCAATCTCACCTTTAGTTTAGTCCTGGTTTTAGTCCTGTTATAGATCTGGTTTAGACCTGCTTTAGTCCTGGTTTTAGTCCTGTTATAGATCTGGTTTAGATCTGGTTTAGTCCTGGTTTAGACCTGGTTTAGACCTGGTTTGAGTCCTGATTTCAGTCTTGTAGTAGTAGTAATAGTAGTAGTAGCAGTAGTAGCAGTAGCAGTAGTAGTAGTAGTAGCAGTAGTAGACGCAGTAGTAATAGTAGTAACAGTAGTAGTAGCAGTAGTAGAAGTAGTAGCAGTAGTAGTAGTAGTCGCAGTAGTAGTACTAGTAGCAGTAGTAGTACTAGTAGCAGTAGTAGTAGTAGTCGCAGTAGTAGCTGCAAACAGCAATAACGCTGCTGTTAGTAGCAGTAGTAGCGGCAGCGGTTAAGCAGCAGCAGTAGCCGCTGCAAGCAGCAGCACCAGCTGTTGCTAGTGCAGCAGTAGTAGCGCAGCAGTGGTAGCACCCAGCTGGCTAAGCAGCAGTTGGCATAGTAGCGTTGCTGGTAACAGCAACAAATCGCTGTAGCAGCAGTAGTGCGCAGCCAGCTGCAGCAGCACCAGCTAACTGTTGCAGCAATCGCTGTTGCTGCTGCCAACAGCAACAAACAGTGGCTGCTGTTAGTGTTGCTATTGGCAGCGCTGCTGTTGCTGCTGTTGTTGCTGCTTGCAACAGTTGCTAAGCGGCTGGTGGCTGCTGTTGCTGCCAGCTAAGTAGTAGCGTTGCTGCTGGTGCTGGCTGGTAGCAGTTGCTGGTCGCGCTGCGCTGGGTAGCAGTTGCAGCAGCGTTGCTGTTGCTGTTGCCGCTTGCTAGCTGCTGCCAACCGTTGCCGCTGCTGGTAGCTGGCTGTAGCAGTTGCCAACCAGCAGCACTGTTAAGCTGCGTTGCCAGTGGCGCTAGCTAGTAGCTTGCAGTAGCAGTAGCAGTAGCTAGTTATTGCTGCAGTAGTAGTACTAGTAGCAGTAGTAGTAGTAGTAGCAGTAGCAGTAGTAGTAGTAGTACTAGTAGCAGTAGTAGTACTAGTAGCAGTAGCAGTAGCAGTAGCAGTAGTAGTACTAGTAGTAGTAGCAGTAGTAGTAGTTATTCATGGGATTGGAAGTCTGTCAGTGCTGCATTAATTAGACATTTGGATTTCACTCGTACTTTTTAAGGCTTAAGTTTAAGGCATAATTGACAGTGACCTACATGTGTTCATGTCATCAAATTATGGAAATGATTGTTTTACTCACTACTTTTACTTTTACTACTGACCAACAGACCTTTATTGTCCGCCGATTTCACGATGAGATGCACTGGAGCATAGAATTCTATCCACTGGGCTGTAACTGACATTTTCAAGTATCATAACTTCATCCATAAACAGCAAAACATCCCGTCTAATTCTGCATAAAACAAACAGATCTGACTGTACTTTAGATCTGTACAAATGTTCTGAAATGTACTTCTTGTATTTGTCAGGTCAGATTTCAGTCTTTCTGTCAGTTCTTCTGGACGTGCTGTCAAAATGCAGATTTCGTGACTCGGTGTGTGGTTCATTTCTCTGTGATTCCTGGGCCTATTCACATGAAACAAAAACTGGCTCTAAAGTATATGTTCCACTCATCAAAATGTCAAAAAAACAATAATATATATTTTTTTTAAAGTCTAAAAGTCTCGCGTTGAAGTCATAAAAAAAACATGCGCGTTTATACAAAAAGTTTTATTTCATTGTTCATTTTGTTGCGTTCGTGAGAGCTTCAGGGTCCTTCTGTAAATGGGATAGCCTGGAAATGAACCGTTTTTAATCGCGTCTATCCCCAAGTAAAACGTCATTACAATATTATTATGTAAAAAAACATGTGCTTACTCGTTCGTGACACTTAAGAAAGAATAAGAAATTATCAAAAAGACAATGAAACACAAATTTTAAAAGCTACTCGTCTTTTACAAAACTTGAGGCGGACTTCCAGCTGAGGCCTGTGTGTAACATTAAGTACAGCGTGTGGAATACCATAGATACATGTACAATATATTGAAACGCCATATTATTACACTGACATATCAGTTTTAAACCAATATTTTTCCTAATCTAAAAAGAATGCATTTATATCTGAGGTGAATCAGCACAAAACGGTCGATCAGCAAATGTAAGAGCTTTAAGGCCCAAACAGGCACATTTCACACAACAGAATGCACACGTTTGTTCTGCTTTGTAAAGCCAAAATAACAGTTTTGGTCCACTGAAAACAAATAGGCTGCGTTCACACAATGATCAGACTGAAAAGAGCTGCAGACGGGTCAGAACTCTGTGCTGGAATCTGCCGCGCTACTGTCAGACTGGAGATTTGTTGACCTGGTTTATGGTGAAACCTGTATATCGGCACTGTCTGTTTTGCAGTGATCGAAGTTAGCATAGCATAGTTAGCATATGCAAATCTTATGGCGATTTCTTCATTGTTTTGTGTTCCGATTGTCCTTTAGAGTCTATTCGAAGCCCTTTGTATCATATAATTAGCTAAACTCCTTTACCCTTAAGATTAGGCCAGTACCAAGTATCGATATCGTACACCCCCCAAGTACTTGGTAAGTAAGTTTTTATTTATACAGCGCTTTTCATAGACATGTCACAAAGACACTTTATAGAGCAGGGGTGTCAAACTCATTTTGGTCCGGGGGCCGTATGCAACCTACTGTGATCCCAAAAGGGCCGGATCAGAAAACTCAGTTCTCTCTTCAAGTTATTGTATTTTTCTCCGTGTCTCGTAGTGGTGTTTAAGATTATATTCCTCGAGCAACGCCACTTGTTCCAAACACACTGAGCACAGATTTCCCATTCACCTCTGTCAACAAATAAGAATTAGACTATTTTTCTTGGGAAATCCTGAACTCAGCATCTGCTTTTCTCATTTTTTGACATTTTGCTGATGAGGGTCACGGTCGACAGTCAAAACGATCGTCCTTTAAGAGCGTTTGGAAAGAGGAAAGTCTTCATTTGTGCTGCTCTGGTGGGAGTCGCAACGTACAGAAACGCCGGAGACGCTGCTATGCTAAACGGTGCAGAAAATTTACAGAAAAATCTGAAAATTTTAAGTATTTGAATAGAAAAATCAGCCATGGGCCAGATTAAAGGTCTTGGAGGGCTGGATCTGGCCCCCGGGCCGCATGTTTGACACATGTGTTATAGAGCATTCTTCATTCACTCCACTGGTGGTAAACTACTATTGTAGCCACAGCTGCCCTGGGACAGACTGCCAGAAGCAAAGCTCCAATCTGCACCACCGGCTCCTCCTACCACCACCTTCACTCACACACCACTTTCACACTAGGCAACGTGGGTGAAGTGTCTTGCCTAAGGACAGTTTTGTTTGCGACCGGCGCCCCCCTGTGGCACCTGGTTTTCCCAGCGGTCTCCCGTCCAAGTACTGACCAGGCCCGGCCCCGCTGAGCTTCTGACGTCTGACGGGATCAGGCTGTGACGAGCCGCTGTGGCCACATACTTGGAATCATATCTGTTCTACAAACTGTGGGATCACTCGTCTCAGTGAATATCTCTGTGATTACTGGGCCTGTCTACATGAAACAAAAACTGGCACAACATTCACCGTCTTCTCTCTCAGGAGAAATAAAGTATGGTTAAATATTTTTCACAACAACTGTGGAAAGAGGCAGCGTTCTTCAGTCTCCAGTGTGTCGACTGTTGTTGTTGAGAACACTTCATTCACTCAAAGGCCCTGGACACCATTTGTTTTCCATGTATTTAAGCAAAATGCATCTTGTGTCTTGTACAGAAATATGGTATAAGTAACTTTTGAGGTCAAATAATCCGCTGTGTACTGTCTGTATCTAATTAGGGAGCATTTCATTGTCCGATGATCAGGAAGGACTATTAGCATGCTAGTTGTTGTTAGCTTTACTATGACAACAAAACTCCGCTCTGGTCTCAAAGTCGTGAAATCCGCTCATGAACTATTTGTGGTGAATAGTGAGGATGCTGTGAATAAGGGAAGGGATGAAGAACTTCTAGAAGAAATCCTAGTACAGTGACTTTGATCTGGAAAATCTGTGGACCCAATTACCAGCACAGAGTAACACCTGCCCCTGCCCTCCGTCTGAAATGCCCCTGCCCTCCGTCTGAAGTGCCCCTGCCCTCCGTCTGAAATGCCCCTGCCCTCCGTCTGAAATGCCCCTGCCCTCCGTCTGAAATGCCCCTGCCCTCCGTCTGAAATGCCCCTGCCCTCCGTCTGAAATGCCCCTGCCCTCCGTCTGAAGTGAAAGAAAGTGAAGGCAGCCTATTTGAACAAAGCATTCTCATAGTTTTTCTCTGAAGTTCACGTGTTCAGTGCAGCTCAGTTGTGGCTCCGCTCGTGGCGTCGGTCACAGAATCTCTTCTTTGTCGCTAAATTATTATTGCACTTCTTTCGGGAGGAAGTGAAACGGACTCTTAAAAAAAAACACAGCACTGCAAAAATCTACAAAACTTAAGAATGACTTGTATTCTGAATGTGATTTTGAATAGTTCTGACCACTTTACAGACAGTTATTACTAGAAACGTGATAACCAACGCATTTTGTTTTTTAAGATTTAAAGAGACTCTTTGGTGGTCCTCAGCCCATGTGTCTATAGGCTCCACTGAAACTATCTCCTGAACAAAATAAAACCATCCGCACTGACGAGCTGCAGAAAGAGTCGACTGTGACTGTGATGAGGAATAAGGTATAAGATAATGAAAATGCACAAAGGACAATAGGCTTTGGGTCCTAATGTTAACGTTTTACTTTAAAGGGCCCATACTACACTATTTTATATACTTATTTTCTGATCTATGTTATAATGTAGTTCCCTGTCACACACAGGACCTGGAGTTGTGCTTTGCTTCATTCACACGTTTAACACACAAACCCGGCACATTTAGGTTGAATTCTTCTCTCGGACAGAAAATACTAAACATAAAAGGAGCTGTTCATGCTGAAAACTACCACCTCTGACATCACAAGGTGGACAGAGCAGAACTGAGCATTTGGAGATTTGGAGATGTGGACGGACTGTAGACGGAAGTGACTCAAACATGTGCGAATGAAACAAAAACAAAACTCCAGGTCTGTTTTTGAGGCAGGAGCAGCATTATAACACAGCTTAAAGCTCACAAGCACAGTTCTGTGTCACTTTGTACCTTTCCACAGCTGAACATGCTATAGGGACAGAAGGTTTCAGAATACAAGTCATCTGACACTTGAGTAGATAATACTTGTACAGCGCAGTTACACAGTTCCTTTTCTAAGTTCATGTTGAAATGAATGAGGTCATGGACAGCGACACAGTTGAAGCAATACACGGACAGTGAGTGGATATTGCTTTCATTGTTTGATATGTTTCAGAGTTCTTCTCGTCGTGAAGGTTCCTCGCAGACTCGTGGTTCTTCTGTGTCTTCATACACTTAAATGGTTCTTTATGCTAAGCTCTGGTCCAGTGGAGATGAGGTCCACTCTACGAAGGCCTCTTCCTGGAGGGGGTGCGTCCCAGGCTCGCAGTGCTCGACCTGGGGGAGAGACAGAGCGGAGACACATTTACCTCAGCGTTATCTAATGATACTGTACTTTTAACGATACTGTACTTTTAACGATACTGTACTTTTAACGAGATTATATTTAGTTTGAGTTCTCAAGTAAAACATATGACTAAACATTTATGGTGTCAATGACCTATTCATTCATTTGGATGCTGTCATTTCTTGCACTTATTTTTTCCGCTTCATATTTTCTTTTTTTTTTCTTCTTTTTTTTTCTGAATGAACTTGTACATGTCAATTACATCGAAAGTACAACTTGTGTACAGTACTTGAGTACAAAGTAAATCCAGACATTTTACATTAACTCTATACCTTATTGAGCTTGCCAAAGATTTAAACTCCAAATAGGATCGACATACCCATGCTCCAGCTGGGTTCACATACTTTATATATACAGAAAAAACAAACAAAGAGGCCAGTGGAACCACCCCAAAAACCCCGTCTCCTCTCCTTACTTACAGTAAGGTGAATTATACAAAATCAGGTCTTAAGACATTTATATATTGGATCCATCTCTTCCAAAAGTCGTGAAAACATTGTTTTTGGAGTCTCAATGTCATAGCAAGTCTTTCCATCAAAAATATTTGATCGATTGTATTATGTAAGTCTTCCATAGTTGGTCTGTCAGTTTGAAGCCATTTTCTTGCCAGTGTTTTCTTTGCTGACAACAAAACAATCTTCAATAAGTGCCTATCGGCCACTGTAGTGGCACCCGGAATCTTCTGCCCTAAGTACATATGTAGGAAATCAATGGGAATTCTGAAGCCAAACATATTCGATAAACACTGATCCCTGAAGACAGACAAGGGCAGAAAAAGGGCGATGTTAGATCACATTATAGAAGAAGATTGAGACGGAATCATCTCTAAGGCAATGATCATTTTGGATCCTTAGACTGACAGTCGACTGCCGGGTAAGAAAATTGACTATTATAATTAATTATAATTATAAGATCTTTCCAGAAAGGTGTGATTTTTGGGCATGCCCAGAATAGATGATAATGGTTGGCCTCTGTGCACATAATCTCCAACAGCCAGTTCCTACATTCTGGTGGCTTTTTTGAACTGGGGAAATAAAAAATCTCATGACATTTTTCCACCCAAATTCTCTGTGGATGTGGATTTCCATTGCATTTTCCATAACAGTTCCCAATCCTTATCAATAATCACTGAGCCCATTTCTTTTCCCCATTTTTCTTTGACATAAAGGGTGTTTTTGGATTTATTTTCTTGAAAACCCTGATATAACCTTGAAATAACTTTCAAAATCATATCAGTGTTATAAGCCATGTGGAACACAGTTAACATTGTGCTATCCCCTTTCTCTGTATTGGCCCTTGATATCTCATTAAATCTGTTTCTCATCTATAAATATCTATAGAAATCTTCATTCCTTAAGCTGTGTTTTTTCTTAAGAGTTTGAAAATCGGCGAGTTGCCCCTTATGGAGAAATGTAGAACATGCAGTAAGGCCTGTCAGCGACCATTCTCGAAATCTTTTATCTTCACAGTTGGGATCAAATTCTGTATCATAGGCACACAGCAGAAACACCACAGCACTGTTTCATTTATTCTCCCTGCACATGTCATTCCAAATCTTCAACGTACATTTTATCCAGGGATTAGACGGGTCTTGAAGATATGACTGTAGTGTTTTGTCTCCTATCATGGCTTGTATTGGGGGGCCATTAGTGGCCCCCTCTTCTATGTCCTTCCACCTGGCTTCAAAGGATGACTTACATAAACATACCACTGGCCTTAACTGAGCAGAACAGTAATAGTCCTTCATGCACGGGAGGGATAGAGCGCCTTTGTCTTTAGATAGTTGTAATGTTGTATATCTTATCCTAAGTTTTTTCCATAACCATATAAAACGTGAAATCCATGTATCCCATTCAGCAAATTGCTGTTTTGGGACTGCTATGAGAAGAGTTTGAAAAAGGTATAGCAAACGTGGGAGAATGCTGATTTTTATAGATTCAAATCTATTAATTAACCCAAGAGTTGGTATGAGCCTCCATCTAGACAAATCAGATTTAATTTTTGAGATGATTGGGCCATAGTTTTTTTCAAAAGACTGTCAGAGTTTCTGCTAGAGCTGGGCGGTATGACCAAAAATTGATATCACGGTATTTTTTTAAATTATCACGGTATCACGGTATTTAACGGTATTTTTGTCTTTGGCTAAGTGGAGTGTGATAGAGTTGGTAATATCATTCCAACGTTTGCTTTTCTTGTCATAGACGGTCCCTTTAGACGGGGTGCGCAGAGCCGTGCCCGGGCGAGAGAGCGTAGAGCGCGAGTGCGCGGAGCCGCGCCCGAGCGAGAGCGCGGGTGCGCGGAGCCCCGCTCTTCACCTTTTCGCCCGGGCATGGCTCCGCGCACCCGCGCTCTCCGCTCTCTCGCTCGGGCGCGGCTCCGCGCACTCGCGCTCTCCGAAAAAGGGAGCCGTGTCACAAAACACTACACAGACGGTCCCTTTAGCAAACGCGCCCACCAGGGACGTCTGTGTAGTGTTTTGTGCTGCAGTGCCAACGTTACGCAGAGATTGGGGAGAAGATGCAGATTTTACTTTCATGCAATCTTCGTATTCCAGGATATGATTGTGGCGGAGGTGGTGAAGCAAGTTGCTTGTGTTGCCTCCTGCAGCTAAAACATTAGCTCGACAGCACTTACAGATGATGCGTGTTTGATCCGCGTCAGATTTTTTAAAACCGAAGTATTTCCAAACAACAGACACAGCTCCCTTTTTCGGAATGAGTTCTGTGTCTGTGTCTGTGTCATTTTCTTCGTCCATGCTCAACTCACTATCCTTACCACCCTAGTCTCTGCCACTACCACGCTCTCCTGCAGAGTTGGCTTGTTTGGTGTAACACTGAAAAACAGCCCCCGCTCAATCTACCGCTGTGCGACGTTCCGCCACTCTGTGTTGCCGACATTGACTGTATTGTGTTGATAATAGAATTGTGGAAACCAAATTTGTTTAGGACATTATAGAGATATGACCATCTTACTGAGACAAACGCCTTCTCGGCATCTAAACCCATAAGCATTGCCTCCAAATGATTCTTTTTAATGTGGTGTATGACGTGGAGGGTCCGTCTAACACTGTCTTGGGTCTGTCTTTGACGGATAAACCCACTTTGATCTAGATTTATAAGTTTGGGCATAATGCTCTCCAGTCGTTTCGCTATTATTGAAGTGTATATTTTAGAGTCTAGGTTCAAAACTGATATTGGTCGATATTGGCTACAATTCAATATATCTTTTCCTTCTTTTGGGATGACTGAAATGAAGGAGAGACTTCTCCACCTTTAAGGACCCAGTTACACACTGCCTTCAGTCTGGGGCGCAGTTCCTCTCTATATGTTTTGTACCGTTCACAAGTGAAACCGTCCGCACCAGGGCTCCTACGAGCCTTCAGTCTTCAGAGAGCACCATTGATTTCTTTGTCTGTAATTTCCTTAATCAGTAAATTGTTCTCCTGTTCTGAGACTTTTGGAAGGTTAAGCGGTCCTAAAAAAGTTTCAATATAATCTTCATTGTTTAGCTCAGGCTGGGAGTACAAATCTTTATAGTATGTTTCAAAGCTTTGCTGTATTTCGACAGTGCCATTATGGAGAATGGCGGTTTTTGGATGTTTTATTTTGTAGATTGCACTGTCAGCTGCTGTTTCCTTAATTTAAAAGCCAACCATTTGGTTGACTTCCC
The DNA here is from genome assembly GCA_034769755.1 of Odontamblyopus lacepedii. Lineage (NCBI taxonomy): Eukaryota > Metazoa > Chordata > Actinopteri > Gobiiformes > Gobiidae > Odontamblyopus > Odontamblyopus lacepedii. The sequence goes on along the minus strand of CM068345.1, from coordinate 43,497,227 downwards.
CCCTACTTCATAACAGCTTTGTTTAAGAAATAACATTTTTTTGTGTGTTTCATCAGAGTATACTGCGTCTATTTCATTTTGCAATCTTTTGATGTCAAGTTTTCTGTCATTATCAAAGGTATTAGTTTGTTGTCTTTGTAATTCTTTCAACTCCATCTGGAGTTTTACAAGTTTCTCATTTTTTTTGCCTTTTAATCATTGAAGTGCAGGCGATAAGTTTGCCCCGGATGACAGCTTTATAGGCGGACGGCGACACCTCTCCATTGTCATTTTCCTGAAAATATAAGTGAATTTCTTTCTAAAATTGTTCCTTAATTTTGGGGTTATTTAAAATACCAGAGTTCAATCTCCAATTTGTTGATTTTTTAACCTCCATCCATCCATCCATCCATCTTCTTCCGCTTATCCGGGGCCGGGTCGCGGGGGCAGCAGTCTAAGCAGGGGCTCCCAAGCTTCCTTCTCCCCAGCCACTTCCTCCAGCTCCTCCTGGACCCCGAGGAGTTCCCAGGCCCAGAGACATAGTCCCTCCAGCGTGTCCTGGGTCTTCCCCGGGGCCTCCTCCCGGTGGGACATGCCCGGAACACCTCCCGAGGGAGGCGTCCAGGAGGCATCCGGACCAGATGCCCGAACCACCTCAGCTGGCTCCTCTCGACGTGGAGGAGCAGCGACTCTACTCCGAGCTCCTCCCGTGTGACCGAGCTCCTCACCCTGTCTCTAAGGGAGCGCCCGGCCACTCTGCGGAGGAAACTCATTTCGGCCGCTTGTATCCGCGATCTCGTTCTTTCGGTCATTACCCAGAGCACATGACCATAGGTGAGGGGAGGAACGTAGATTGAGGTAAATCGAGAGCCCTCTTCACCACAACGGTCCAATACAGCGACTGCATCACTTTTTAACCTCATTAACACAAAATGACAAATAGACAGGGGAATGATCTGATAAATCAATTGTGCCAATATTGCATGTTTTTATTCTATCTCTGTCCATTTTAAATGTAAAGAAATAATCAATTCTAGAATTTGTAGAGTGCGGGGCAGAAAAATGTGTATAGTCCCGCCCCGTAGGGTAGAAATCTCGCCATATATCAATAATTCCAGTTTCATCCATGATACCATTGATTTTCCGTATTAATGATTTTGGTTGTGTTGTCTCAGTCTTGGAGCTTTCCAATTTCATACATTTTACATTCATGTCACCACCACATATTAAGGTACCGTCCGTTTCACAAACCATCATCTCAAACAACTGTTTATAAAAAACCCAGTCACTTCCTGGTGGTGTGTAAATATTAACAATTGTCACTGGAAAACCATCAATTTTCAACCTCACCAATACAAAACGACGCTCTTTATCTTTTTTATCTGATATATTCAAAACAAGTCTGTCGTGTTATCAAAATTGCGACACCCCTGCGATGTCCTGATTTATATGATGCATATACATGTTTATTAGAACCTCGTTCTAATTTTTTATGTTCCTGGTCTGACAAATGAGTCTCCTGCAGGAGGGCTGTATTTACCTTTTCCTTTTTTATTTTAGACAAAATTTTTGACCTCTTTTGTGGGTTAACAATTCTATTTACATTCCAGGAGAGGATATTTAAAGTTTGGTTATAATCTACCATGTGGATGGTTAACCGCTTCATATTTTCAGATATAATTTCTTATTTTTACAACCAAAAAATGGAGAATTAGTTCATGTTCTGCTGAGCTGTACCTGTTTCTATCTGTCTTAAAATGTGTAAAACAGAACTAGTTCAGTGTAAACAGTTTGCAGTGGTCCAAAATTATTCTTCACTTCTGCATTCTGAACATCCTCAAACAAACAAGAAAAACACTTTATAATTAAATTCAGTCATTACAAAGAGGACTTATTTTGAGCTGCTTATACAAGATGTACTGGGACAAGAAACATTATGCATGGAAAGAAATTGGGTACAGGCCCTTTAAGAAGAACTATTCCATTCAAGTACTAAATGTGATGGTCACAGAATATAATATAAATACATCTTAGATTTTATTTTTCCTTATTCAGGGTTTTCAAATCAACAAATTTTAAAAAGGTACATGTGAACTGCATTAAACATAATAGAATGTTGAACATTTATGAAACTATGAGGCCGTGTTTCTTCTCACTAAGGTGATAAATGTTCCGTAATAGTCCTTTACCTGCGTGAGAGTGTGGGCGTGGCAGTGGTAGGGGGCGTGTCATTGGAGCAGCCATGTTGTAACAGGATGTCCATGCAGATTTTGCTTCCTGTTTTTCTGGCGAGCATGAGCGGCGTCTGCCCCTGGTCGTCCTTCAGCCTCACGTCCACGCCGTACTAAAGGAGCACAGGAGAGACATCGATCAGAGCTGAAACTTCCACGCCGTACTAAAGGAGCACAGGAGAGACATCGATCAGAGCTGAAACGTCCACGCCGTACTAAAGGAGCACAGGAGAGACATCGATCAGAGCTGAAACTTCCATGCCGTACTAAAGGAGCACAGGAGAGACATCGATCAGAGCTGAAACTTCCATGCCGTACTAAAGGAGCACAGGAGAGATATCGATCAGAGCTGAAACTTCCACGCCGTACTAAAGGAGCACAGGAGAGACATCGATCAGAGCTGAAACTTCCATGCCGTACTAAAGGAGCACAGGAGAGACATCGATCAGAGCTGAAACTTCCACGCCGTACTAAAGGAGCACAGGAGAGACATCGATCAGAGCTGAAACGTCCACGCCGTACTAAAGGAGCACAGGAGAGATATCGATCAGAGCTGAAACTTTACACTGGAAACTGAGCGAAATATAATGCAGTGATTAAGTACATGTCAAATACACATGTGATCAGCACGGTGCTAGAGTCTGTTTCATGTTGGGATGCTGAAGACCTGGAAATGGAATCTTAGCAGTGCACGACATATGGATGATAATTAGTCTCATCAGATTATTTTTTAATTTTTCATTTTTTTTCTCTGAAAAAACATGTTTGAATTATTTTTATTCTGAATGTCAGTTAATGAAATTATATGTGTACATTTTCAAAGTCTTTAAAATTCATCCATCCATCTTCTCCCGCTTAATCCAGCTGGGTCACAGGGGCATCTGCCCAATTCTCATAGCACCTGACCCCCTACGAACCCCTCTGTGAGTGGAGCCCACAGGAGGGTGGACGTCATGGTCCTTGATGTTAGTTCAGGTGCTGCATGTTTTGAGTTGATGGGGGAAACCAGAGTCCGGAGGAAACCCATCCAGACACGGGGAGAACATGCAAAGTCCACACAGAAAGGCCGGGGTGACCCGGGGATCGAACCTTCTTGCTGTGAGGCCTGATTGTTGCCACTCAGTCACCGTGCTGCTCTTTAAAATTCAGTATAAAACAATTACTTTTTAAATATTCAGCACAAATATTTTCAAGACCTCAAATTCAACAGTCAAAATTCAGAGTGAAAATAAAATTAGCAGGAAAGCTCCAAGATGCCAAGGCAGAAGCAGATCCAAAGTGATCCGATCTAACTTAGTAACAAGAGGAAGTGCAGTGAAGCGATCTGATTGGTCAGAATTCACTTCATCCAAACCTCGTCTCATTTATTTCTTAAGTGTAAACTCCGCCCACAGATGAGAACGGCCAATAGGAAACAGCCTCTGTCCTCCTTACGTGATTCTGCCTCAGCATCTTGGGTCTTTTTCTGTAAAATTTTTGACTGCAAATTTTATACTCTGAAATTTGGATTTGAAAATATACGTGCTGAATATTTAAAAGGTGAAAATTTTTATTTTAATATGAAACATTGAATATTCAGAATAAAAATACTTCAAAAAAATGTTTTCCCCAAGTTAAAAAATTCAAAGTAAGAAATTCAGTGGTATTTAAAATTCAAAATCTAACAGAACAAATGATCTTCCATACCCACGTGTGAACACTTACATGGGCTGATCATGTACTCAGCTTCAGCTTCACAAAAACCATGAAAGCTTCTTTACCTAAGTGCATTGTTTACATTACAAGTACATTTCACTGTTTGATTATGTAAAATGGCATAGAAAATTGTTTTTGTTCCAGGCTTTGAGGGGCAGAACATCATTCACAACAGAATGTAAAGTTACTGAGACATTTTGTAACCCAGGTGGAAAATGCTGGTTTTGTTTTGCCTGCCTTGTGTTTTTCGCCTTGTTTCCCATCACCTTGTTTCCCGCTGCGGTGACGTCATTTAATCACGTGGGGCAATCGGCCAATCACGGTCATTTTTTTCCGTGACGTCACAGCATCATGTGACACGGCGCGGCCAATCGCGTACATTCATTATGGTGCTGTGATTCAGTACTGTTGAACGCGGTGGGGAAGAAAGCTGAGTGACGAGGCGCAGGTCTGTTTCAGCTATTTTTATCATTTAATTGTGTAAATCCGCTGGATTTTTATTGTAGCACATGTTATGTTGTAGGAGCCCTTTATCCGGTCCAGAAGCCAAACGTGATTGTGGGTGTAGCATGTGTTATTGGCGGAATTAGGTGAGTCAATGCATTGTTAAGCTAATGTAGCCGCCGCCATTCATATTCATGGCCGCGGTTATCTCACCTTTGCAATAAACTTTATGCCTGGTTCAGTCAAAACTAAACTGTTTTGGATGACAATGAATAAGCGGATACAAGCGGCCGAAATGAGTTTCCTCCGCAGAGTGGCCGGGCGCTCCCTTAGAGATAGGGTGAGGAGCTCGGTCACACGGGAGGAGCTCGGAGTAGAGTCGCTGCTCCTCCACGTCAAGAGGAGCCAGCTGAGGTGGTTCGGGCATCTGGTCCGGATGCCTCCTGGACGCCTCCCTCGGGAGGTGTTCCGGGCATGTCCCACCGGTAGGAGGCCCCGGGGAAGACCCAGGACACGCTGGAGGGACTATGTCTCTCAGCTGGCCTGGGAACGCCTCGGGGTCCGTACGGAGGAGCTGGAGGAAGTGGCTGGGGAGAAGGAAGCTTGGGAGCCCCTGCTTAGACTGCTGCCCCCGGGACCCGGCCCCGGATAAGCGGAAGAAGATGGATGGATGGATGGATGGATGAATAAGCTAACAAGCTAGCATAGCTAATATTTTCGCACTTTATGGAATTGTGAATATTTGTTTATATTGTAATAATTTCTATCGATGAATTGTATTGAATGTAAGTGTAGTGCAATTAGTGCTATATTTTATGACGTGTGCAGACTGAAAATGATATATGACATTAGCTTACCGGTTATGGGGTTAATGTTAACATTGGACATATTGAGAGCCGCATCCTTCCGCCGGCTCTTAGTAGTCCACTTAAAACTCACACCCCACTACGCTCACCCCGTCGCCCACTGAACTGTTCCAACAATTCAACTCGCCCAACTTCCAGTGCACTCGCCTTCCTCTGGATCCCAATGAACTGTGGGGCTTTTGTTTTTTTCTGGGGTGCAGTCAAATATTACTGGACTCTGGATACTGCAGTTACATATTGCTGGATCATGAACTTTGAAGCGCTTGTGTATATTTGAATGGCCATTCACCTTGTTTTTGTTCGGTTACATGTCTGTCACTGTAAGTAGTTCCACAATATATGGTGCCAAACCAAAGCGATCTCCGTCTCCTGCCACTCCCTCCTTGAGCCGAACCTTAATCTTCTGGTCCCTAGTCCATTACAATATTATACATTACATCATTTGTACATTGCTCACTAACTGTCCATTTAGGGTACTTTTCTGTGACGCAGCTGCTACAATTTACTTGAGTAACTTGTTAACAAATGTACAATATACTTCTGAGTAGTTTTCAGACCCCACCCGTTTACTAATACTTGAGTAATACAGTGTAACAGTACTCTACTAAAAGTTGTGCTGCTTCTTCCCACTGTGAGGAAGTCTAAAGTGGCAAAAGCTTCATGTGACAATATGAAATGATCAGAACTTTTGTGTTTCTTGCAGCTTCTTCAGATCTGATTTAGTCCGTTTCATTTTTGTGTCTGTCCTTTTGAAAATACCTGATTTTTATTTAAAAATGCAGTTTCTACTTGAGTAATATTATTTTGAAGTTTTTGGCCACTCTACCGCCTGTGCTCATGAACATGGCATGAGCTGATGTTTAAAGAATGCAGCCAAACAAACATCGTGCAGTTCTATTCGTACCCAGACCAGCAGCTGAGTCATGACCACGTCCCCGAGTGCACAGGCGGCGTGCAGGGCAGTACCACATGGAGGCGCTACACCGGGCACAGCGTTGATCTGCTCTTTGTTGCTGTGGGCGAGGAGCAGCAGGAGCCTGGGGAGGTCCCTGTCAGTCACAGCGGACAGGAGCCACTGGGGCATGGCTTCCTCTGGCAGGTGCCGCGTCAGGACAGGTGCGAGAGGAGCCACAAACGCTCGCTGCTCGTATTTCGCTCGGATCCACGACTCTCTCTCCTCACTGGAAACAGACACATGTTTATGCGTAAAACTCAAGCCGTTCTTTTTTTTATTATCAGTACCTTAATCTTTACTTAAAGACACTGTTCCTGAGTGTTACGGTCTAAAAAAGTGAAGTTTGAAACAGTTTGCAGTCGTCCAAATGTGTTCTTTACCTTATGTATTCACCACAATGAGTTTAGAAGCACTTTTCACAGCTCTCAGAGTGGAGGTTTACCATGACTGGAAAGCTAACAGCTAGCACGCAAACATGCACTTCCTGATTAATCCTGGTTTAGTCCTGGTTTACTGTGTGTTCCAGATAATTTTTCGTCATTGGGAAGAGGCGTTTTGCTTTTTTTTCCCCCTAAATCTACTTTTTCATTATTGCAAAGGCCTATTTTCAGCTTTATTTTTTAGTTTTTAAATTTTTTTTTTTTAAGGGTGCAATAATCCAATTTTCTAGAATTTGACTTTCAGATAATTATGCAAGTCAAATCAAAAAGAAATAAAGTTCAGTTCTGAAAGTAAACACATTTATTTTCTATGAACAAGTATACAGCATTATATTCTGTATTTTTAAAACAATATTGTAATGAAAAATAACAATATTCAACAATATTTCAATAAAAAAGTGCATGTCACATGTTGATGTATCCACCTCTCTTTTGTAACACTGACCAGTCTAGAATCAACCAAAGAGTGAGATTCTTGATGGTTTTGGAGTCAGTTTTTTTGCTATATTATTGCCATAATATTGTTGAATACTGTTTAATTAAAATATTGTTGAATATTGTTTAAAAATACAGAATATAATGCTATATACTTGAAGATATAAAATAAATGTGTTTACTTTCAGAACTGAACCTTATTTCTTTTTTTATTTGACTTTCATAATTATCTGGAACAGTCAGATTCTAGAAAATTGGATTATTGCACCCCTAAATAATAAAAATATTTAAAAACTAGCAAATAAAGCTAAAAAGAGGCCTTTGCAATAGGAAAAAAAAAGTGTATTTAGTAAAAAATAAGCAAAACGCTAATGATGAAAAATCACACATGCAGAATTATCTGGAACACACAGTAGTCCTTGTTTAGTCCCGGTTCAGTCCTGGTTTAGACCTGCTCCAGTCCTAGTTCAGTCCTGCTTTGGACCTGGTTGGGTCCTGGTACAGACCGTGTAGCGTTGGGCGTGGGCTTGCTTCTCCCTTGGGTGCAGCTCTCCCAGATGCTGTTGGCCGTGTGGTTCCCTATCGCTGCCAGAACCTGTGTGAGCTGCCCGGGCCAGTCGTCCAGGTCCAGGGAGCGGACTCGAGACAGGTGAGTGCCCAGGTTACGGTGGATCCCAGAACATTCGATACAGATCAGGGCCCCGAGGTTCAGACTGGCCCAGGTCGGATCTGAGGAAGAGGGGGGCAGAAAAGTGTTTCAGAAAGGCCGGCGCGCAAAGTCACTAGAATCGACGCACAATATTGCTCATTTAAAGATGCACTGTGTAACTTTTCGATTGGTAGGTCACCTTGTTTCTACGGATATGTCACTGCACTGTCTGGAATGTTCCACAGTGTGACATTAAACGGCTCTACCTTACATTTATTCAATCACGGGTGTTTTTTAGCTCGAAAAACAGGAATTCTGACTGAGTGGGGTCGCCTCTCCATAGATCTGACCTGTAACCTGAAGATAGACAGGTTTAATGCCATGCCGTGAAACATTCCAGATGAAGCTTTAACATTTCTAAGGAGAAAAGCATCTAACGGACCCTCCGCCAGAAAAGTTCCACAGTGTTCCTTTGATGATGGAACGTGTCAAAGGCTGAAATCCTGCAGGACTTTAGACACTGCAGAAACAGGAGGGACGCCCACAGGTCCTCATTTCGTTGGCAGTTGTGTGTAGATAGTGTGTAACTCACTGGGGGCCTCACAGTCCACACAGAGCCCGTTCCCTTTAGCGTTTCTAATGGCCTGAAGAGCCACAGCCTCACTCTGACTGCTGCGCCGAGCCTGGACACAGACCGCAAACACTCAGGTCATATCACAGACCGCAAACACACTCAGGTCACATCACAGACCGCAAACACTCAGGTCATATCACAGACCGCAAACACACTCAGGTCACATCACAGACCGCAAACACACTCAGGTCACATCACAGACCGCAAACACACTCGGGTCACATCACTGACCGCAAACACACTCGGATCACATCACAGACCGCAAACACACTCAGGTCACATCACAGACCCCAAGCACTCAGGTCACATCACAGACCGCAAACACACTCAGGTCACATCACAGACCGCAAACACACTCGGGTCACATCACTGACCGCAAACACACTCGGATCACATCACAGACCGCAAACACACTCAGGTCACATCACAGACCCCAAGCACTCAGGTCACATCACAGACCGCAAGCACTCAGGTCACATCACAGACCGCAAACACACTCAGGTCACATCACAGACCGCAAACACACTCAGGTCACATCACAGACCGCAAACACACTCAGGTCACATCACAGACCGCAAACACACTCGGGTCACATCACAGACCGCAAACACACTCAGGTCACATCACAGACCGCAAACACACTCAGGTCACATCACAGACCGCAAACACACTCGGGTCACATCACAGACCGCAAACACACTCGGGTCACATCACAGACCGCAAACACACTCGGGTCACATCACAGACCGCAAACACTCAGGTCACATCACAGACCGCAAACACACTCGGGTCACATCACAGACCGCAGACACACTCGGGTCACATCACAGACCGCAGACACACTCGGGTCACATCACAGACTGCAGACACACTCGGGTCACATCACAGACCGCAAACATACTCGGGTCATATGACAGACCGCAAACACACTCGGGTCACATGACAGACCGCAGACACACTCGGGTCACATGACAGACCGCAGACACACTCGGGTCACATCACAGACCGCAGACACACTCGGGTCACATCACAGACCGCAAACATACTCGGGTCATATGACAGACCGCAAACACACTCGGGTCACATCACAGACCGCAGACACACTCGGGTCACATCACAGACCGCAAACATACTCGGGTCATATGACAGACCGCAAACACACTCGGGTCACATCACAGACCACAGACACACTCGGGTCACATCACAGACCGCAGACACACTCGGGTCACATCACAGACCGCAGACACACTCGGGTCACATCACAGACCGCAAACATACTTGGGTCACATCACAGACCGCAGACACACTCGGGTCACATCACAGACCGCAAACATACTCGGGTCACATCACAGACCGCAGACACACTCGGGTCACATCACAGACCGCAAACACACTCGGGTCACATCACAGACCGCAGACACACTCGGGTCACATCACAGACCGCAGACACACTCGGGTCACATCACAGACCGCAGACACACTCGGGTCATATGACAGACCGCAAACACACTCAGGGCACATCACAGACCACAGACACACTCGGGTCACATCACAGACCGCAAACATACTCGGGTCATATGACAGACCGCAAACACACTCGGGTCACATTACAGACCGCAAACACACTCGGGTCACATCACAGACCGCAAACACACTCAGGTCACATCACAGACCGCAGACACACTCAGGTCACATCACAGACCGCAAACACACTCGGGTCACATGACAGACCGCAGACACACTCGGGTCACATCACAGACCGCAAACACACTCGGGTCACATCACAGACCGCAGACACACTCGGGTCACATCACAGACCGCAGACACACTCGGGTCACATCACAGACCGCAGACACACTCGGGTCATATGACAGACCGCAAACACACTCAGGGCACATCACAGACCACAGACACACTCGGGTCACATCACAGACCGCAAACATACTCGGGTCATATGACAGACCGCAAACACACTCGGGTCACATTACAGACCGCAAACACACTCGGGTCACATCACAGACCGCAAACACACTCAGGTCACATCACAGACCGCAGACACACTCAGGTCACATCACAGACCGCAAACACACTCGGGTCACATGACAGACCGCAGACACACTCGGGTCACATCACAGACCGCAAACACACTCAGATCACATCACAGACCGCAGACACACTCGGGTCACATCACAGACCGCAAACATACTCGGGTCACATCACAGACCGCAGACACACTCGGGTCACATCACAGACCGCAAACACACTCGGGTCACATCACAGACCGCAAACACACTCGGGTCACATCACAGACCGCAGACACACTCGGGTCACATCACAGACCGCACACACACTCGGGTCACATCACAGACCGCAGACACACTCGGGTCACATCACAGACCGCAGACACACTCGGGTCACATCACAGACCGCACACACACTCGGGTCACATCACAGACCACAGACACACTCGGGTCACATCACAGACCGCAGACACACTTGGGTCACATCACAGACCGCAAACGTACTCGGGTCATATGACAGACCGCAAACACACTCGGGTCACATCACAGACCGCAGACACACTCGGGTCACATCACAGACCGCAAACATACTCGGGTCATATGACAGACCGCAAACACACTCGGGTCACATGACAGACCGCAGAGACACTCGGGTCACATCACAGACCGCAAACACACTCGGGTCACATCACAGACCGCAGACACACTCGGGTCACATCACAGACCGCAGACACACTCGGGTCACATCACAGACCGCAAACACACTCGGGTCACATCACAGACCGCAGACACACTCGGGTCACATCACAGACCGCAAACACACTCGGGTCACATCACAGACCGCAGACACACTCGGGTCACATCACAGACCGCAAACACACTCGGGTCACATCACAGACCGCAGACACACTCGGGTCACATCACAGACCGCAAACGTACTCGGGTCATATGACAGACCGCAAACACACTCGGGTCACATCACAGACCGCAGACACACTCGGGTCACATCACAGACCGCAAACATACTCGGGTCATATGACAGACCGCAAACACACTCGGGTCACATGACAGACCGCAGACACACTCGGGTCACATCACAGACCGCAAACACACTCGGGTCACATGACAGACCGCAGACACACTCGGGTCACATCACAGACCGCAAACACACTCGGGTCACATCACAGACCGCAGACACACTCGGGTCACATCACAGACCGCAGACACACTCGGGTCACATCACAGACCGCAAACACACTCGGGTCACATCACAGACCGCAGACACACTCGGGTCACATCACAGACCGCAAACACACTCGGTCACATCACAGACCGCAGACACACTCGGGTCACATCACAGACCGCAGACACACTCGGGTCACATCACAGACCGCAAACACACTCGGGTCACATCACAGACCGCAGACACACTCGGGTCACATCACAGACCGCAAACACACTCGGGTCACATCACAGACCGCAGACACACTCGGGTCACATCACAGACCGCAGACACACTCGGGTCACATCACAGACCGCAGACACACTCGGGTCACATCACAGACCGCAAACGTACTCGGGTCATATGACAGACCGCAAACACACTCGGGTCACATCACAGACCGCAGACACACTCGGGTCACATCACAGACCGCAAACATACTCGGGTCATATGACAGACCGCAAACACACTCGGGTCACATGACAGACCGCAGACACACTCGGGTCACATCACAGACCGCAAACTCACTCGGTTCACATGACAGACCGCAGACACACTCGGGTCACATCACAGACCGCAAACACACTCGGGTCACATCACAGACCGCAGACACACTCGGGTCACATCACAGACCGCAGACACACTCGGGTCACATCACAGACCGCAAACACACTCGGGTCACATCACAGACCGCAGACACACTCGGGTCACATCACAGACCGCAAACACACTCGGGTCACATCACAGACCGCAAACACACTCGGGTCACATCACAGACCGCAGACACACTCGGGTCACATCACAGACCGCAAACACACTCGGGTCACATCACAGACCGCAGACACACTCGGGTCACATCACAGACCGCAAACACACTCGGGTCACATCACAGACCGCAGACACACTCGGGTCACATCACAGACCGCAGACACACTCGGGTCACATCACACTGCAGTTTTCAACATTCACATGTGCTACATGTCAGTCCACAGTCTGAGTGCTTTAGTCCTTGTTCAGTTCTGGCTCAGTCCTGTTTCAGTCCTGCCTCAGTCCTTGTTCAGTCCTGCTTTAGTCCTTGTTCAGTCCTGCTTTAGTCCTTGTTCAGTCCTGGCTCAGTCCTGGCTCAGTCCTGGCTCAGTACCTTGTTCCGGCCGCTCTCACAGGATTGCAGACTGGCCAGGATCTGGCTCTCGATGGCACTGACCCAGGAGTCTCTCTCCTCTTGGCTCTGAGCCTCAAAGTGCCACGTTTGACCAGTGAAGGAGATGATGATGAAGTCTGAGTTCTCTTCATCTGAAATCAACGAGAAAACAACTCAATCTGTCGTATGTGCATAAAGTCATTGTAGCTAGTGACATTATGAGTGTAAAGAGGAAATGATGGGATGTCCTGTGATGAGCTGATCGACGACAAAAAAAAAAAGAAGGACTGAAGGTTGAGAATCGGATTTGCTCGTGCATTCTTCTCCACAGATATGACTGACAGATATGACTTTTTTTTGCCAATATTTGTCTTTGTGTTGTGGCTGTTGCCTGTTATTTGCCAATAGTGATATTTAGCTTTGCATGGACCAAATTTATGTGATGTTATCGTGAAGTTTATGGTTGTGATGTAAAAATAATACTTTTTTATACATTATAAATGTTTAATGTATTTATCTGTGACATACAAAATGGGAATGACACATGGGCACAGAGACTGGAGCACTGCAGAAAAAAATATGCTGTCAAATATCTGCAAAAAATTCTACTATATCGGACTAATGCGATATGTGGGGGAAGCCACTGGTATCACAGATAAACCACCAGGTTACATGGAGCACCTTTCAGGTTTATATAGACCTCATTTAAAGTTACTAAAGATTTCCCCTGGTGAAATGAGAGATCTGGTTATGAGAACTAACTCATAATAATAATAATAATAATAATGCATAAAAATACATTATATTATTTATAACCATCATAAAATAAATGATTAGTAAATAACATGCAGTCTGGAGATATAAAATATAAGATAAATGGGTGCGCCAACACAAAAGAACAAATACTTGACAAGAGCCACACCGCCCATCACTAAAGGCTCAGATTCTCAGCCCTCATTATTTGACATCATATTTTACAGATCAATACAACACAAAATGAACGTAGTGGTGGAGCATGCAGAGACACAGCAGATGGGACGTTCACTGTTAATAATAGTGAGTAATGCACAGCTCCTCCTGTTACCTGTTTTATTTATGTTTCTCAGACTACCAAAGCTTTTGAGTTTCCACATTTTGCGTTTAGCTGCAGAGTGAGGGAAGCACAGAGGAGGAGGAGAGGGAAAAAAGAGAGACAAGATAAAGGAGGAATAAAGGTTAGATCAGCAAAAGTGAAAGACGGAAGAATAATTTTATGTCTTTTAAAGTAGAGAAAGGAAAGACAGAACATATGCTGTTTGTGACAAATACCGATGACTGGTTCAAGATTATTTAGTCATAGTTTAGTCCCTGGTTTCATCTCCAAGTTTAGTCCATGGTTTAGTCCTCATCTAGTCCAGGTTTAGTTCTGGTTCCACCTTGGTTTAGTCCTTCTTTAATTATAGGGTCTCAGTTCTCAATGTTCCTGATTAGAGATCAGTCAATATATTTTAGTTTTTTTCATGGTCCAAACCAGAGAGGCCGATCACCTACATGCGATTTGTATGGTTCAGTCCGGGTTTAGTCCTGGTTTAGTCCTTGTTCAGTTCTGGTTTAGTCCTGGTTTAGTCCTTGTTCAGTTCTGGTTTAGGCCTGGTTTAGTCCTGGTTCAGACCTGGTTCAGACCTGGTTCAGACCTGGTTTAGTCCTGGTTTAGTCCTTGTTCAGTTCTGGTTTAGACCTGGTTTAGTCCTGGTTCAAACCTGGTTCAGACCTGGTTCAAACCTGGTTCAGACCTGGTTTAGTCCTGGTTTAGTCCTTGTTCAGTTCTGGTTTAGGCCTGGTTTAGTCCTGGTTCAAACCTGGTTCAGACCTGGTTTAGTCCTGGTTTAGTCCTTGTTCAGTTCTGGTTTAGGCCTGGTTTAGTCCTGGTTCAAACCTGGTTCAGACCTGGTTTAGTCCTGGTTCAAACCTGGTTCAGACCTGGTTTAGTCCTGGTTCAGTCCTGGTTCTGTACCTTCGGCCTGCCCCACTGCTGCGTCTCCTTTCTGGGTCATACTCTTCTTCCGTCGGTTCTTTTTGCGGTCGCTCATTGGAGATGACTGACTCGACTCTTTCCCTGTGAATGGGACTGCGGTGCCTTCAAGAGCATCTGGAAAAATTATTTTCATTTTAAAAAGGAACAATACTAGTAATGCAGTGAATTAAGCACCTTTTTAGACCCCCAAAGTGCTTCATGAGCATCCTTCACTCCATACTCTGTGGTAAGATGTGTAGCCTCAGCTGCTCTGGGACAGACTGTTGGAACGAGGCTGCTAATCTGCACCATCTGATCAGTATCAGCCAACACTCACACGTGCACCACATTCATACGAGGAAATGTGTCGAAGTGCCTTGCCTAAGGGCCTTTTATGCTTTTATAACCATTTTATAACCACTTCAAAAAGTCCATTTTGCATCATACCCCGTCTATAACAAAAAGTCTCAAATATTTCAGTCTTACTCACCGACACTTTGTGCTTTGGTGGACAGGGACAAGGGACAGTGCTGCAGCGCCTTTTCGCCCCCTATAGGAGAGAGCCCACCAGTGCGATCTTCAACCACAGACAGAGTGCTGGGACAGAGCTGAGGGACTGACACGGGAACAGAAAAGAAAAATTCTGTCAAGTGGACAAAAGTTTTGGTGTAGTTCAGACCTGGCCAACAAACAGACTAAACAATTTGGTGTGTGTGTTTCAGTGTAGTCCCTGTTTTTTTTTTTTTGTTCCTCCCTTCAGGCAGTGTGTCCACCAGCAATCTCACCAGAACTGAAGCCGCTAGGATAAGCCCTAAAACGTCTTCAGTCTAAAAGTTTTGTCCAGTTGAGAGAATTTAATATTTCTTTTACTATTCGTATCAGAGCTCATTTTAGTTCTGGTTAAGTCCTGATTTGGTCCTGACTTGGTCTTTGTTCAGTCCTGGTTCAGTCTTGGTTTAGCTCGAGCCCTCCTCTTCTCTCACCTGTACTTGTAGTCTCTGCACTGTTCTCTTTGCTGATGCCATTCACCCCTGGGGCAGTAGGGGGAGCCGGTGACGGTCCGGTGGGGGCCACAGCTCGCGGAGGTCGTTTCCCGGGGACTTTTACCGTCACGCGCAAAAGATCGATCTCCTTCCCGTGAGAGTTCTGAGAATAATCCTGAAACCAGCAAAGAAATATTAGACTCAAGTGTTTTGATCACGAGGCAACTTCACTAAATTACCCTCAGGGCCCATGGCAGGCTGTTTTCTGATTTATGTTCTTATGATATTCTAAATCTTATTCTACATAAATATATACAAACATGATTCTAAACTTGACAAACCTGAGGGGTTGTGCTGTAGTTTAATTAGTGGGATGTAGATTGATTGTGTTGTGATAGCGCTCTGAAAGGGGAGTGCCTTATTGCATAATTATGACGTGTAAAATTGGAAAAGGAATTTGTAAAAGAATTCAATAATTTCTTTAAGTGGGGGTATTACACTTCTTAAGTTTCACGTTTGTTTTTAAGCCCTCCCACTCTCCACCCCCTGTGTGCCAAGTCACTCCCCCCTCAGGGCACCGTCACAACAGAATAACCGTACATTCCACTAGTGAAATTATTGCACATTGCATCACATTTGTGAAGTTGCAGTGTACATTTTGTGTCATGTTTGTGTATTTATGCTCATGTGGGAGCATGGGTGACACAGGCTGAACTGTAACAAGGGTTTAAATAGGACCTGGAGGATCACTAAATCACTCAAACTTGTACGAATGACGTCTAAAACCTCTCCTGGCATGTTTTTAATGAGGGAACATCCTAACATGCATAATACCCTGTCTCTAGTGAAAGCCCCTCTGACTCTGCTCTCATAATGCCATGGGCTCAGGAGATGCTCTTGCTGACCGTGTGGAAATCTGAATATTGATGCGATTTTTATAGCTCTGTCTCATATTACACTGGAGTTGGAAAGATACTACAGGATGATAATGGTGCATTCACTGTTTCCCCTCATACTGCTGATGGTACGTTCACTGCCTGTGTGTAAATCTGCCTTCTCTTACGTTGGAGCTGGAGTGGTACGACAGAGTTCCGGTGTTGGACAGCGTCACATATTTCTTCTTCCATTCTTTGTTCAGCGAGCTCCCACTCCTCTTGTACAAAATGCTCTGTGGAGACAATAATAAAGGCATTTAACAACATATCCACAATGTAAAGACAGTTTATGTACATCACTTAAAAGAATATTATGAATAAGAATATTTGGTGAAAAAACAAAACATAAGGGGGGAAAAAATGACTCAAAACTCCTGTGGATTGCTATTCTCAGTTGTAACTTTTTCACATAGATGTTCATGTTTGCAGTGAGACGGATGAGCAGAGGATGTGGTTAAATATATCACAAACGGTGTTCAGGTGAAGACTTTAAAAGAGTCTAAAAACAGCGTGTGACAGCTGCGGCAATGTGTTTATAGAACAGCTTCAGAAACGCACTCTGCCCCTGTCAGGCTCAACACGGAGGTACATTATGTCAGGTTAAATATAGACCCATTCAGTTCGACCACAGCGTAAACGAGGTGTGAGGAAAAACACACTCACAAACACACATTCAGTATAGTGAGAATAAAGAGATGCCGTGGTGTTACTAAATCAGGACTGTCCAAACTTTTTTCATCAAGGGCCACATATTAAAACACAGAGCAGCGTGAGGGCCGATCGAGGGTCATTGACTGGTGGTTAAAACAGTGAGTAATTCAAATCTGTGCATTTATAACAGGTCTGAATGACCCTCCAGACCTTTGTTCAGGCTTAGACCCTCAAAAGGACACACTACATTTGCTTGATCAAGGTAGATTTGAAAAACATGCAGTAAAAAGTACTACTTGCTGTAGTATGGGCCAATTCACCTGGAAGCCTGAGGGCCAAAACAGTTGGTCTGAGGGCCACATTTGGCCCCCGGGCCATAGTTTGGACATGCCTGTACTAAATGAACTGGATTAAAATGGGACAAACATTACAGCTCCCTGTGTATGTTTTAAAACTTTATAATGTCACTGCTTTGATAGGATCGTTCCACAGTATAGCATTAAAGGGACAGTTGGGAATTTTGGACATCATTTCCTAGTGAGCCAGAGTCCTTGTATTTGCAGAGGTGCTGGTGCTGGGCTAGTGCAGGTCAATGGCCACAGTCGTCCTGCCACTAAAAACAGTCTGACCCACTCCACAGACCCGAGGAAACACCAGACTGTCCATGTGAACGTCTGTGTCCACAGAATAATGTTTGAAATAAAACTAATCTTATGTCGCATGAATCGTCACATGTTGAGGGACTATTTTCTCATATATCAGTCGCCGCTGCCGAGCTTCTATCAGAAAGTACAACTCACTGCTGCTGCTCAGACAGAAATCCTTCAAATGCAAGGATGGTTTGACTTCTATTATTCTCTGGACAGTCACATAGACAGTCTGGAGTTCTACTAGTTTCCTCGGGTCTGTGGAGTGGGTCAGACTGTTTTTAGTGGCAGGACGACTGTGGCCATTGACCTGCACTAGCCCAGCACCAGCACCTCTGCAAATACAAGGACTGGAGGAAGATTTCAAAAAGTGTCTCCACACGTCTCCCACACTCTGGCTCACCAGGAAATGAGGCCGTATGTCCAAAATTCTGAAATGTCCCTTTAAACTTATCGATCTCTAAATAAACAGGTAAGTGACCCACCAGGCCAACTTACTAGTCAGATCTCTACAGAGGTGACCCTGCTAACACAAAGAATGCAACCGTTATTTTAAAATCTACAACTAAAAAAAAGATATAACCCAATAACTGCGAGGTGGCAAGTAATTCTATACTGTGGAACATTGGAGACAAAGTAATAACATCACCATGGAAACAAGCAGGTGATGGGCAAGTTACAGAGCTAAAGTTGCACAGTGCACGTTTAAAGCGTGGGCCTGAATGGCAGGTGCAGGTGTCAGGAGTGGCCCTGTCGCTGACCTGCTTAATGGGGACGCCTCGGTTTGTGCTCATGTCGCCTTTAGAGTCGCCTGATTTCTTCTCCGGGTCACGATTCTGAAACAAGAGACACGACGGCGTTACATGTCTGCAGAAAGAGAGAGGGAGAGGGGGGAGAGGGAGGGAGGGGGAAGAGAGAGGGAGAGGGGGAGAGAGGGAGAGAGAGGGAAGAGAGAGGGAGGGAGGGGGAAGAGAGAGGGAGAGGGGGAGAGAGGGAGAGAGGGAAGAGAGAGGGAGGGGGAAGAGAGAGGGAGAGGGGGAGAGAGGGAGGGAGGGGGAGAGGGGAGAGGGGGGAGAGAGAGGGAGCAAGTCAAAGGGAATGAGATGAGAGAAAGAGGGAGAGGTAAGGGAGAAAAAGAGAGAGAGGTGGGATAGAGACAAAGGAAAAGAGATGAGAGGGAGGGGGAAGAGAGGGAGAGGGTGAGAGGAGGGAGAGAGGAAGAGAGTAAGATGGGGAGAGAGGGAGTGAGAGCGCGTAGAGGGGGATAGAGAGAGATGGGAGAGAGACAAAGGGAAAGAGATGGGAGAGCGGGAGAGAGAAACAGAGAGAGAGGGAAAGAGAGAGACAGAGGGAGAGAGAAAAAGAAATAGAGAAAGGTGGGAGAGGAAGAGAGAGAGGGAGAGAAACTGGGTAGAGAGAGAGAAGAGATAGAAAAAGAGAAAGAGAGGTGGGAGAGAGAGAGGAAAAGAAGAGAGGAAGCAGTGATGATAAAGGACAACATGAGCTAAAATGTGTGAGGTGGGATGTCAAGATTCATCAAGTTTACCATTTCTCAGAGGTGTAAATGTCGAGGTGTGTTTCTGTTTGTACAATGTAGGAAAACATAAAATAACCAATTAATCTAGTTTAATCTAGCTCTTGTCTGTGTGGGGTGAGATAAGGGTGAGATATGGGTGAGATGTGGGTGAGATGTGGGTGAGATGTGGGTGAGATATGGGTGAGATGTGGGTGAGATGTGGGTGAGATATGGGTGAGATGTGGGTGAGATATGGGTGAGATGTGGGTGAGATGTGGGTGAGATGTGGGTGACACTGACCTTGAAAAGGGAGGGTCTTCGGGGGATGGTTCTGTGTGAGCGAGACACAGAGCCCGCCCCCTCCCCTGAAGCCACCCTCAGCTCTCTGTGACTGACCACAGGGGTGCAAGGGAGGGACTGTATGTAGCCAGGGCTCGGGCCGTTACTGATCTGAGGGGGGGTGATGGAGGTGAGGAGGAGACATGAACATGGTGAGATGAGCTGATGACACAGGTGAGTTCAAACAGGTGGAGATGACTGACAGACCAGTACATGGATTTAAAGGGGCTGGTAGCACAGTCACAAATACTTCCTGGAGCTCTGTTACAATAATATGAGTCCAACTTTTTTCTGCTGGAGAGCCGCCTCGCTCACACTGCTCTCCGTCCAGCTCTGACCTGCAGTGTGACACTCAGAGCTCTGCTTTGCTCTGCTGTTGAGTCACAGCCTTTGAATCTGCACGGACCATTAACTATTGATATATTAAGCCAAAGGCCGCAGTGGCTCCAGTGGTCATCAAAAATACACTCAACGGAAAGGACCTGGAGCGCGGTACCTCTGCCGGACTGTACACTGCAGTCTGAGCTCAGAGAAATGCTACCACAGTGGGACCACAGTGCCTGTCAGGGACCCATCTCCAGATCTTAGGCTAGTCTTGGTGGGGACTCGTGTGAGGGCCTTCCTGCTGCATTCAGGTGTGAAAAATCTGTTCTGCAGCTGTGCACGTGTGTGAAAACTCACGCATGTGAAAACTAGTGACGTGCCAAAGGGTTTGGGAGAGTGAAAGAACTAAGTGCAAATCGTGGCTCCTTTAGTGAAGCGCTGATAAACCAGCAGGAGCAGAGTGAACCTAGAGCCCCGTGCATCATTATGACTTCAGTGCATTGGGAAAACACATGAAAAGAAAAGGCTCATTTAAATTCTCTTCTTTTGAATTTCACATCATTGCTATTTTTATCCAAACTAATAATAACCGTCTAGACTCAGAAGAAGCTGTTTACTCAAACCAGAGAAACTTTATGACGGTGCTGGTGCCTTGGGGCTGTGTCCTGCATTAAACAGATCTGAAACAGGTCTAGACCAGGACTATAACTAAGACCAAACCAGGTCTGAACCAAGAATGTGTATTTTATTGTAAACCAGGCCAACCTAAACCTGTAATGATTAAAACTATTTAAAACACGAAAATCCATAACCAGGACTTGACCAAGACTAAAGCAGACCAAATCAGGTCTAAACTAGCATTATATCAGGTCTAAACCAGGACTCAACCAGGTCTGAACCAGGACTGAACCAGGACTAAACAAGGACTCAACCAGATAAACAAGACTAAACTAGATCTAAACTAGGGTTAAACCAAGACTAAACTAGGTGTAAAATAGGATTAAATCAGGTCTAAAGTAGGACTACACCAAGTCTAAACCTGGACTATAGAACAAAAACTCAAAAAACTCAAAAAAAAAGAAAAAAGGATTTGACCCAAACGGCACTCACAACTTATAGAAGGCTCATAATCTAAATAAAATAATTAATCAAGTAATACAAGGACTAAAGATTGCTTGTATTTTTACCTAGTAGTATTTACCTGGCTGGGGTATGAGGCGGAGCCTGGCGTAGACCCTCCGGAGTGGCTGGGGGAGTTGGGCAGAGACTTGCAGGCCTGAAGAGCAGCCTGTTTCCTCTGAGCCACCACCTTCTGAGCAGCTGAGGAACACACAGCAAACCAAAGAAAACTCTGACTCAGACACCGTTCAGTTGATTTGAATCAAACATACATGAAAACCAGACCAGAGAACACAAATCGAGGCGGTTCAGAGAAGAGCAACAAGACAACTACCTGGAATGAAAAACTTGTCATACCCAGAAAGACTGAAGAAACTGAAGTTACCCACTTTAAGTTACAGAAGGAAAAGAGGAGACATGATCGAACTATACAAACTGACCAGTGGGAAATACAACATAGATCACACAAGTATGCGGAAACTCTGGAAAGACACAACATTCAGAACAAGTGGGAGGGGAAATACATTGAACATTTTTCCGGAGAGGTTCAACAGTATTCTTCGGAGGAACTCCTTTGTGCAGAGATCTATCCCCCTGTGGAATGATCTGCCTGAGTGTGTTGTGAAAGCAGAGACACTGAACACTTTCAAAAAAAGACTAGATAAATTTTGGGAGAACCAGGATATTTTATATGATGATTTTAAAGCTGCCATGTCAACCTCCGGAAGTCATACGAGATACGCTCTAGAAAAATACATCTCGGAGTCCGGCGAAGAGGTGCCCGTATAGGGACCTGTGCTGGAATATAACCATAAGTAACCATAAGTAAATCTGTTCTCCCTGGTGACATGAAGGTGTGTTTTATTAAAGCTGACTCTTGTGAGCTTGAATATTGTTAGAATGTTGGTACTTTTACAAAAACATACCTGGGGTTGTGTTGTTTCATTCACACATGTTTGAGTAAGAGTTTCCCCCTCAAAACGCTCTGTTCCACTTTGCGATGTGAGAACATGTAATATTAAGAGGAACAATTCTATTCTCTTGTACTGTTTTAGGTATTCTCTTGGATATCGGTATTGAGTATTGAGCCTGGTTCTTGTTGAAATCAAAGATGGATGTTTAAACACGCCTTTAAAAGTTGATCTCAGTACCCACATGTTTTGCAACAAAAGTTTGTTCCATTTTCATTTTTGAAGAATATTTGTGCTGCAGAGGAGAGGAGAACGGAGCCTTTGTACCAGATTTAGCCACGAGATAAAAACGGACCAAAGCAAAGAACAAAGAGCATCACACACGTTGGCTCCTCCTCCTGCAAAATGTCAAAGTCTTTTATTATTTCTTGTTGGGCTGAGCAAAAAAAAGAACTAATTACGATATCTCTATTTAGGCAGCTTCTATAATAAGACTCCATGGAGACACTCATTAAATAATAGCAGTCTTTAAACAGGGGGGATTATGAAAAATGACTTTTTGGCGCTTTCTACTGTTATAAAATTGCTACCTCATCAAAAACATACCTATGTCATTCACACGTTTGAGTCTACGTTTCCAGTGTTCCACCTCACGATGTCATGATGGGAGTGTTCAAATTAACAGCTCCTTTTACCTTTAGTTCAATAGAGATCCAAGCTGAAATTATTCAAATGATTTTAACGAAGTTTAAAAACACAATGGAGCACTCCCTGTATTACCACATGACATCACAAGGTGAAACAGAGTGTTTTCAGTTTGAGAGAAGAACTCAGCCTAAATGTGCAGGGTTTGTGTGTTAAACACGTGTGAATGAAACAAAACACAACTCCGGGTCTGTGTGTGATGAGGAAACGACAGAGATCAGAAAATAGAGTCATAAGGGCAAAATATACACACAGACATACCTTCAGCAAACACTCGTTCCACATTGAACCCGTAGGTGGCGCAGGTCTCGTAGAACAGAGAATGGCGCACATCGATGCAGAGCTGCCGCGCTCGCTGGTCCTCGATCACACGAGGGTTTGAGCTGCTGATCTTATCTGACACACGAGAGAATACACACTACTGTCCACATATATATGTCTGTGTGGTTTAACGGTTTACTTGGTTCACCAGTATCATTTTGATCAACCAATATTTCATAGTTCATCTTCATTCATTCTTCTTCTCAACAACTAACAACTAACAAACAACTAAATCAAATGTTATCACTGATCGAGCCTTTGAATAAAAGACCAAACCAAGCAACAAGCTACACACAAAACCACTATTAAAAACATGTCCAGATTTCAGTCACACATTTAACAGAATTAAGGCCACTGTGTAAGTAACTTTCTACAAAAAATGACTGAAATAAAACCATGTTTTAATAGCATTTTGTTTTTTATGTTTATTGCACTGAAAAACATGTGTCCTTACTGCTCGTGGGCTTGCAGCTCCATAAACCCGACCCTTTTTTGAAATGTCTTACATAAGGACAAAACAGTGTGCACTAGAGTCACTGGCACCCAGTGTTCCCAGGTCTTCCATCCAAGTACTAACCAGACCTCGCCTGTTTCACTTCTGAGACCGGATGAGATCAGGCTGTGTCAGTGCAGTATAATCATTCACAATTAGAATGACAAATACACTTTAGCTGTTCAGCTAAATTAGCATACCATTTAATCAACTAAAATTGTATTTAAAAATCAATACAAGAAGCTTTCTAATTATAATCCTTCTTCTGTGATGTCATTTACAGTTGTTTAACAGCCCATAAACCTGCAGCCATGTTCCCTCCAGCTCTGAGCATAAAATGCACAGCTTTATTTGTATTGAATTGGCCAGTCTCCAAAACAGGCTGCCAAAATCTGCCTAGCAACAGCTGACAGCCCCGCCCCTTCACCCTGTGTGCCAGGAGCCGGGTCCTCAGAGATAGATAGTTCCTGTTCAAGTTCAGCTTATATCTCAAATCTAATTAAAGGTGTTTAGTTCATTGCAACACGTAACAAATAACACAATATAAATGAGTCAAGATTCCCACACTGGCTTTAAAAGGAGCTAGTGCTCAGTCCAGACAGGGTTTGAAAAGCACTAGACGTGTTCTGATTTCACACGGAGGGCAGGGGCTGCATAATTATAAATCACTGAGAAACCACACAACTTACATACATATAATGTTAAGAGTTTTGTATGCAGTCTTAAAGATAAACCGGTAAATACAATATGTGTTTGAATAATGTCATTTCCACATGTGAAATAATCATTTCACATGGGCTCATTTGTACACATATAGAGGTTTCATGTGGACACTGCTTGATTATGACCAAACTGCCTGTCTGGGGGCCAAAGGGACTTCTATTAAGTGTCATTCATGTCCTCATCTCAGACGAAGGGGCAAACACATTTAGATGAGGTGACACTGGTCCCACGGTCACCCCTGTAAACCTGACTTCAACAGATATGTTTGTGTAGGTTAACAGGCTAAACCCCAATGGCCACACTGATATGTGTAGCCCTGCATAAACGAACTTCGAACAAAACCTTCATGCTGATTAAAACAATACAACAGCAGAACAAGCTGCAAAATCAAAGAGAAAAGCACAGACATCGTCCCCTCCACAAATGCACAAAGTGTTTCCCTCTGCCCGCTTCACAGATAAATCTAAGTCTGTATTTCCCTTAAATAGGCTGAAGCACATTTATTGGTCTTGCCCTGTTTGGTTTAGTTCATTTGGCACTGACGGCACAACTCTCTACGCTGCTCTGTGATTGGTCAGTTTAATTACAAGCAAACACTAACAAGAGTTTGTGATTTTGCTGGCACAGTTATCAAACTATTAACCCGAGTAAAACGAAGTACACATTTCTTTTTCAAACGACTAAATGGCGGTGATTAAATGCCATGTCTTACCCTGAGTGCCGACCACGATGACGGGAAGCTCTGAGCGCAGAGAGCTGAGCTGAGCATACAGAGAATACAGCTCCTGAAAACTGGCCTCATTCTCCAGGCTGAAGACCAGAATCACAGAGTCCACCCACCCACAGAACTGTGAGGGGAGAGAGGGGGAGGAGAGGGGGAGAGGGGGAGGAGAGAGAGCAGAGACAGAGGGAGGAGGAGGAGAGGAGAGAGGGGACAGAGAGCAGAGACAGAGGGAGGAGGGGGGAGAGAGGGGGAGGAGAGAGCAGAGACAGAGGGAGGAGGGGGGGAGAGAGGGAGAGGAGAGAGCAGAGACAGAGGGAGGAGGGGGGGGGTAGGGGGAGGAGAGAGCAGAGACAGAGGGAGGAGAGGGGAGAGAGAGCAGAGACAGAGGGAGGAGAGGGGGAGAGAGGGGGAGGAGAGCAGAGTCAGAGGGAGGAGGAGGAGGGAGGGGGAGGAGAGCGCAGAGACAGGGGGAGGAGGGGGAGAGAGGGGAGGAGAGCAGAGACAGAGGGAGGAGGAGGAGAGAGGGAGAGGAGAGAGCAGAGACAGAGGGAGGAGGGGGGAGAGAGGGGGAGGATAGAGCAGAGACAGAGGGAGGAGAGGGGGAGAGAGAGCAGAGACAGAGGGAGGAGAGGGGGAGAGAGGGGGAGGAGAGCAGAGACAGAGGGAGGAGGAGGAGAGAGGGGGGACAGAGAGCAGAGACAGAGGGAGGAGGGGGGGAGAGAGGGGGAGGAGAGAGCAGAGACAGAGGGAGGAGGGGGGAGAGAGGGCGAGGAGAGAGCAGAGAGAGAGGGAGGAGGGGGGAGAGAGGGGGAGGAGAGAGCAGAGACAGAGGGAGGAGAGGGGGCGAGAGGGGGAGTGAGAGCAGAGACAGAGGGAGGAGGGGGGAGAGAGAGCAGAGACAGGGGGAGGAGAGGGGGAGAGAGGGGGAGGAGAGCAGAGACAGAGGGAGGAGGAGGAGAGAGGGGGGACAGAGAGCAGAGACACAGGGGGAGGGGGGAGAGAGGGGGGACAGAGAGCAGAGACAGAGGGAGGAGGGGGGAGGAGAGAGAGGGGGAGAGGAGGGGGGAGAGAGAGGGGGAGGAGAGGGGAGAAGAGAGAGGGGGAGGGTGGTGGAGAGAAAGGAGGAAAGGGGGAGAGAGGGGGAGGAGAGAGAGGGGGAAAAAGGAGGAGAGGGGAGAGGGAGAGAGAGGGGGGACAGAGAGAGGGGGGAGGGGGGACAGAGAGAGGGGTGAAGACAGAGGGAGACAGAGGATGATTCACATTGCACTTTACAAATATTGCAACTCTACTGACATGAAACTAACCTGGTCTAAACAGGGACTAAACCAGGACCAAACCAGAACTAAACCAGGACTAAACCAGTACTAAACCAGAACTAAACCAGGAGTAAACCAGAACTAAACCAGTACTAAACCAGTACTAAACCAGTACTAAACCAGGACTAAACCAGGACTAAACCAGTACTAAACCAGTACTAAACCAGGACTAAACCAGGACTACACCAGGACTAATAATAGTAATAATAATGCATTAGTCTTATTTAGTGCTTTTCCAGATGCTCAAAGTGGATTTACAGTTTGGTGCATGATTCACTCACTCCACACCTGATGGTGGTGAGCTACTGTAGCCACGACTGCCCTGGGGCAGACTCACAGAAGTCAGGCAGCCAATCTGCACCACTGACCCCTCCGACCACCACCACACACACACACACACACACACACACACACTGCTGTCATACTAGGCAATGTAGGCAAAGTGTCTTGCCTAAGAATACAACAACAGTTTTTGCCACAGGTGCCCCACTGTGGCACTTATCTACCCTCATGTAGCCCCCCCACTCTCCCTCCGTCATGTAGCCCCCCCACTCTCCCTCCGTCATGTAGCCCCCCCACTCTCCCTCCCTCTTTTTACCTGTGCGTCAGGTGGTCCGGGCTCCTCTCGGATCAGTAACAGATGACTCTGTCCATCCACCAGCACTTCCTTCTTAAAGCGGCCCCCTGTGAAAGACAAGACGGGCTCAAGTACACCCCAGGAACACTAGAACACAGGTCATCGACATTCAATAAAAACACAAAGAAGAAATGACCCAGCAAATATCCATTTTGTACTTTTTGTAAATACTGGGGCTGTCTTGACAGTATATTGGCCAATTGGAAATAAATTCTACATCCAATAATAATCACAGACACATTGATGGAACTGTAATGAGCTTGGGCAATATGCAGAAAAATACTGAATATCAGCATTTGAACTGAGTTAAGCTCACAGTCTGACATGTTCTGACATCAGCACACTGTAGAATCCTGGAGGGATTTAACCTGAGCTGGAGGCAGGTCAGAGTCTCAGGTGGAGTTTGCTGTGTAACTGTCAGATGCAGATTTGTTGACCTGGTTTATGGATCATACCTCTGTAATTATGGGCCTCTTCACATGAAACATGAACTGGAACATAGTTCAGTGTCTCCTCTGTCAGTATAAATCAACTAAACTGAAGTGATTTTTACACAACAGCTTCAGAAAGTGATGATTGTTGTCGAGCCAAAAGCCGTGATGAAGTTCAACATTTGTGGAGACTTCTTTCAACGAGTCCCATACCCATAGACTTATATAGGCACTTGCCCACAATCTGAAATTCTGTGATCCTATTTTAATTGCCCAGTGTTAAAAACATTACCAGTAATTTTCTTCTCCTGGTTCACACATCTCTACAGACAGTATTATAATAGACCGTGATCACTTGGTTTTGAACGCACCATCTGCTCTCTCCACAGCCTGGTAACTGCCTGTGATGTACTTGTTCACCAGCGCAGACTTCCCACTTTTCAGACTGCCCAGAACGCCCTTGAACACAACACAAAGTTACACATTAGACCAACAAATGTGATTATTACTCAGTCTTTCACTGTGCATAAGAATTCAACTTTTTCTTTTATTTGGCAATATACTGAGGGGCATTAAAGAGGGAGGGGTATCAAACTTCTACGGGATATTAACGGTAACACACAACATATTTAGATCACCAGGTTGCCTTTTATTGTTATTCGCTGACACATATTAACATGTTTTGTAAGTTTCACTTTCATTTTGGCCTCTGAGTCTCCTCTCCTTTTGCTCCCCACGCTAAATCACTCCCCCTTCAGAGTTCTATCACAACACAATAACCATGCATCTTGCTAATGAACCCACTGCACGCCGCATCAGGTTTGGGTCGTGCACAGTTTTCAGTCATGTTTTTGTATATTTATGGAGAATTGTCGTGCGGGAGCGTGGATGATGTGGGCTTGTGGGCGGAGCCTTGTACAGAATCTTACAGCTAACTGTGAGGAGGGTTCGAATAGGGCCCAGGAGAGATCGCTCAAATACTCTACCCATGGATGACATCTAAAGCCCCTTCAGGTATGTTTTTGATGAGGGAAAAACATAACATGGTAGAACGTTTTAAAAAATGGTGATGCATGGTTGTGCATAATACTTCCCTCTTTAAAACTACCAACATCTGCTTCATCAGTGATTCCCACACCAGGGCCCCAAAAATAACAAAGCAACCGCCCAGTACGGCAAAATGAAACTGACAGCAGTAATAACTGTAACGTTTGAATAGTTGATTGTGTTACTGGAACCAGTTTCACTGAAACATACGTGTGTCAGACAGTGTGTCAGACCATTACAGACACAAGTGGAACTCAAAGAACAATATAAGAACAATATACATATGACAGTGCAAAACCTCAAAAAACACAACCCTCAGAATTTAGCAGTTTAATAGCTGAAGGCACAAAAGAATTGGAGAAGCGGTTAGTCTTCCGTACCGGAGCATAAAAACGACGTCCTGAAGGCATCAGGATAAAGTCAGGAGTCAGAGGATGGAGGGGCGGAGCCAGGAGACACTTGGCTCTGCTCAGCACTCGCTCCTCCCACAGAGAATGCAGCTCCCTCAGTTTGACCCCTATGATTTTTGAGCAAGTTTTAACAATGTTCTGCAGTTTGTTTTTATCCTTCAAGGACAGGGACTGGAACCAGCAAATGAGGGAGAAAGTGAGCAGACTTTCAATAAAAGAACAATAAAAGTTGTTGAGAATAGTTTTGTTTACATTAAAAGAGTTCAGTTTTCTCAGGTACATTCTCTGCTGCCCTCGTTTAACAATGGTTTCAGTGTTTAGGTCAAATTTCAGTTTATTGTCCATCACAGTGCCCAGATATTTGTAACTGTCGACAATTTCAACAACATCACTGTGGATGACACTAACACTGTGAGAAGGTGTGCGTCTAAAACCAATCACCATCTCCTTGGTTTTAGCACCATTCAAATCCAGATAGTTGTCCTCACACCATTTGACAAACTGCCCCAGCGCAGGGCCATGATTCTCCTCAGATCCTGAAAGTAGTGACACCAGGACCGTGTCATCTAGGGGACTAGAGATGAAAAATAGTCCCTTGGCTAATTGTGGCTCTTTAACTCCTGTTTAATCATGTGTTTTATGGAACTGCACTGCCCTTTTACAAATGAATTCATCTAATCTATTTCACTTAAAGAAATATTAAAGGCATTAAAACCCCTGTCTTTCTCTCAGTGTGTTTCTTGTTTACCACACTGCATGTATGATGCGTTCATTCATAATGTTGACGGTTCTGTGAGAATTTCCAGTGTAAATAAGTGTGTCCAAACTTTTGACTGGTCAGACTTTTTAAATTAAGTGTCGTATGTCACTATGTAACTGTCCTGGTGTTTGCCACCAGCTCCCAGAGCTGTTGTGTTCTTGGGCAAAACACTTAACCGACCTTGCCCCAATTGTCTGTGTGCACTGGTGTGCGAATGTGTGTACATGTGTGTGTGAATGTGTGTGTGAATGTGTGTGTGAATGTGTGTGTGAATGTGTGTGTGAATGTGTGTGTGCACTGGTGTGCGAATGTGTGGTCTCCTACGGTACAAAAACTAGGTGGGCCCCACAAAGTGGGAAATCTAAGAATATGTGTACATGTGTGTGAGAATGTGTGTGTGCATGTGTGTATGAATGTGTGTGTGCATGTGTGTGTGTGAATGTGTGTGTACATGTGTGAATGTGTGTGTACATGTGTGAATGTGTGTGTGTGTGTGTGCATGTGTGTGAGAATGTGTGTGTGTGTGAGTGTGTGTGTGTGTGCGTGTGTGTGTGTGTGTGTGTGTGTGTGTGTGTGTGTGTGTGAGTGTGTGTGTGTGTGTGTGTGAGTGTGTGTGTGTGTGAGTGTGTGTGTGTGAGTGGTTCTTTGATGTCATGTCTTGTATGTCATGGTTCATGTTTTGTTCTGCTTTAACACTTTAACTCTTGAAGGTGGAAAAGCGCTAGAAAAATATGACCATTTGTTGGTAAATGTACAAATGTTATTTTATAGATGAAGTGTTGTGTCCTTACTGGCACTGGCGCTCTGTTTACAACTGAAATGATAATTATTTATGAATGGATAAATAGTATTAGATTTTGATTTGATCTTTAAGGTTTATTTATATAGCGCTTTACACAGACACATGTCCCCAAAGCGCTTTACACAGACACATGTCCCCAAAGCGCTTTACACAGCATTTTTTTTCACTCACTCCAGACCCGGTGGGGGTAAGCTACTGTTGTAGCCACAGTTGCCCTGGGGCAGACTGACGGAGGCGCAGCTGCCAAACCAAGCGGTGCCAACGGTCCCTCCGACCACCCCCAACCTTCTTGCTGTGAGGCATGAGTGCTAGCCACTCAGCCACCGTGCCGCCAATGATCTTTGACTTGTGTTCTGTGTGAAGTGATACATTATAAAATATGAATGGCGTGTGTTGAGTCTCACCAGTCGGATCTCTGGTACGACTCTGCTCAGGGTCCACTCCTGGCTGTTGGCGATGTTCACTGTGGACACAAACACGAGGACTTTGTTATTACCTAGAAAAACAGAGGCAG
This sequence comes from Odontamblyopus lacepedii, assembly GCA_034769755.1. Lineage (NCBI taxonomy): Eukaryota > Metazoa > Chordata > Actinopteri > Gobiiformes > Gobiidae > Odontamblyopus > Odontamblyopus lacepedii. Next base: position 43,466,214 of record CM068345.1, on the reverse strand, counting down.
ATACAGACTATAGACAAACCTCTCAGTCTGAGCATGTGCAGTGAACAGGCTCAGACTATAGACAAACCTCAGTCTGAGCATGTGCAGTGAACAGGCTCAGACTATAGACAAACCTCAGTCTGAGCATGTGCAGTGAACAGGCTCAGACTATAGACAAACCTCAGTCTGAGCATGTGCAGTGAACAGGCTCAGACTATAGACAAACCTCTCAGTCTGAGCATGTGCAGTGAACAGGCCTGCAGCCCCTGAACCAGCCTCATCTGGACTGGAATTATTACATCAAAAAGTCAAAAGAAGTTTCTCATTTTTATCAATAATGCACTTTATTTTAGAAGCCTTCAGTCACCATTTTGCAATGTGTATTTGGTTGATAATGTATAAAAAAAACAAAAAAAAACATTTGACTAATAAAAACTCAATCAAGAAATAATAATAAGGCATCAGTTTTATATGGGGCTTTTCTGGACATTCAAAGAAGGTTACAGGGTTTTCTCAGGGGTGGTGAGCTTCTACTGTAGCCAAAGGTGCCCTGGGGCAGACTGGCAGGTGAGGCTCCTCCGACCACCACCAACACACACACACACACACACACACACACACACACACACACACACACACACACTTTCATACAAGGCAATGTGGGTGAAGTGCCTTACCTAAGGACACAATAGCAGTTTTTGCGATTGGCGCCCCCCTGTGGCTGTGCCCAGTGGTTTCCCAAATACTGACCAGACCCGACCGTGCTGAGCTTCTGAGATCTGACAGGATCAGGCTTTGATTAGCTGGTACGGCCATATCACTGTGTAGTTGGCCACTAAAATATTCAGTATTTGCAGGCCTAGCAGTGAACTGGGCTGTGAGGCCAAGGCTGCATCCTAACATGTCTCCCCAAAGCCCCTCCATTCCTCCACTTCTTATTCCAGCACTCACAAAGAAGAGAGAGATAGTGTTTCTAATTAACCTCTGTCCTCTGTGGCTGGAGTTTAAATCTGAGTGCGGGGGCTTTTAGGAGGCATGTTTTTATTATTGTGATGTGTCCGATGTGCAGTGAACAGGGCTGTATGGGCACGGCTACATCCTAATATGTCTCTTCAAAGCTGCCTGGATTCTAGTGTGGTCACTCTTTCTTTAGACAATAGAATGGGATGGGGTGTATATTCATTCCCTCACTCCCTCAGTGGTGCAGGGAGGTTCCATAGTGTACCATGGGTGTACACTAGTCTATGTGCTCTTCTACTTGTTCTGATACAGCTCAGGATCATCCTAAAGACATTTAGGAAAGGTTCACTTCTGTTCTGTGACTGGGACTTTTTTAGTATCTGATTTTTGTTTTGACAGCCCTGAGAGATGGTGTTTCATATTAACTTCTCCCTCTGTGGGTGGAGTTTAAACCATGCTTTTAGGGCCATGCTTTCAGTATTTGGATGCGGCCGATGTGCAGTGATTCTCTTGTATGTGTGGAGTGGGTTAGATCTCAGGTGACGGCTGTGCCCATGAGGTCACTGTAATGAATGTCACCTTTAAACCCCCTGGCCCCCCACTCTCTGCTCATTATCCATTTTACCCCCAGTGAAGTAAATACAGACTCACTGTCTGTGGAGGAGGCTCTAAGCTGTCAGTCAGACTGGGGACCATGGGAATTCAAAGGATCTCTTATTAAAGTGAACATGTGCTGCTTTTGTCAGGTATTTAAAGGCCGCCTATCACATTTGTCACATGTATCTGAGCAAAATGTGTCTTACCCCAGTACTGTATACTGTATAAGCAGCCTTTGAGTACAAAAGTAGTGTACTGTCTGCATCCTATTATAAACCTTTTTTATGGTCAGGAAACAGGAATTGCGCTGTTGTCATGCTAATTGTTGTTAGGACTACTGTAATAATAATGCATCAGTTTTATATAGCGCTTTTTAGAGCATTATTCATTCACTCCAGACCCAGCGGTGTAAGCTACTATTTGTAGCCACAGCTGCCCTGGGGCAGACTGCCAGAAGTGAGGCTCCAATCTGCACCATCGGCCCCTCCCACCAACACTCACGCACACACCACTTTCATACTAGGCAATGTGGGTGATGTGCCTTGCCTAAGGACACAACGACAGTTTTTGCGACTGGCGCCCCCCTGTGGCACCTGGAATTCCCAGGGGTCTCCAATTCAATAAAATTAAATTACATTTTTATTTCTATAGCCCAGAATCACAACAAGAGTTGCCCCAATGGGCTTCACAGTGAAAAACATGGAAACATCATCTAACAAAGACATCAGCAAACACATTGTCCCATCCTCAGTCTCTCAGTGAACACAAGTGGTGCCAGAGAGCAAAAAACCCACTGGCAGGTGCAGTATGGGAAAATTCTCTCCAGACACTGTTGCCAACCAGCTGTCACCATGCGGCACCTTCAGACCTGAGGCTTTGAGGAATCAGTCACTTTATAGAGAGCAGGGTCAGACGGACAGGCAGACACCCGTCCCATCCAAGTACTAACCAGGCCCGGCCCTGCTGAGCTTCTGAGACCTGACAGGCTTTGACAGGCCGGTATGGCCATGTGGTCAGACTGTGATGGTAAAACTCCACAGTGGCCTCTGAAAGTTTTAAAAAGAGCTTCTAAACTCATCATGGTGAACAATTAGAATGCTCAGAATGCAGAAGGGAAGTGAGGAAGAACTTCAGGCCACTGCAACTGTTTTAAATTAAGTGATTTAAAATGTTTAAAATGAACAAGCTCTGTTTTTCATCTTTTTAAAGCAGTAAAATACGAGATTCAAATTTCAAGAATAAAAATCAGCTACAGCGCCTTTAGTATTGAATTATAACATACTGTATGGCATGGTAAGAGTGTTTGTCCACTGATCCTGAGGTTGGCAGTTCGATAAACATCATTGGTTGAGCAGTGAGATCCACTGGCCCACAGGATGGCGGTGCAATTCCAGCTCCCACAAATGAATGCTGTTTTTGTATCCTTGGGCAAGACACTTAACCCACCTTGCCTAGTGTCTGTGTACATTGGTGTGAGAGTGTGTGTGAATGACTGAGTAGTTCCTTGTTGTAAAGCGCTTTGAATTAGAGATGTCCTGATCAAGATTTTTTGGCTTACGATCCGATCCGATTTTTTTTAAGGAGTGCTCTTTTCGACACCGACGCGATACCTTTTTGTGTAGTGTCGTGAAGGAAGTTCGTACCTTGGCTCCAAAAAGGCCATTAAACGATGCAAGACGAGATGTTTTCCACGACAGACAGTGGTTGATGTCTGAAGCAGGGGTGGCGAACACGCGGCTCTCGGTCAATAAACATGCGACTCTTTGCCTCTCATCATATTTTCTATATCCTGCGGCTCTTTGCCTCATTTCATGTTTAGTTTTTTCTCTCTTAAGCCACACTCAAATCCATCAGAGGGTATTAAAAACAAATAAAAGATAATATTAATAATACATTTAATTTGGCAGATTGGGTGTTTTTGTGCTGCTCCGGACACGTAAATGACGCCAATCATCTGCGCGTCTAATGCACATTTCAAGTGCGTGCAGACTCTTCCCCTCGTGGTCAAAATGGCTAAATGCAAAGCTAAACGAAAATATGAAGATGAACACAGGACATTTCTGGAAGAATGGGAAAATGCTTACTTTTTTACTGAACGGAATGGCAAATCACTCTGTTTATTATGCAGTGCCACGATATCGCATTTCAAGGCTTCAAATCTTCCGCGTCATTTTGGCACACAGCATGCTAAAACTGACAACCAATTCCCCAAAGGTACTGAACTACGCAAGCAAAAACTTGAGCACCTTGAAAAGCCAGGTATAAAGACAGTCTCAGATGTTTCAGAAATTGACCAAGCCTGGAGAAACTGTGACACTTGCCTCTTATAAAGCGGCGTGGAGCATTGCCCGTGCGTAGGAACGAAATCCGTGCGTATTTGGCTGTAGTTGAGCGTAAAATAAATATTCGTAAACTCTCGAATGAGTCCAGTCGTACATAAAATGTGCTGTGTGTATTTTTTCCATCAGAATACGAATTGAAAAATTACGACATCAAGAATTACAATTACGGAATGAAAAGTTACGATTAAGCTTTCTTCAATACGACTTTACTGTCAAAAATGCGTCATCACGTCACACACGTATGAACAGTAGATGTCGCGTTCAGGCTCGTGGCGTTAATACCGCCGCCATCTTGGTACAGGCTTCCCTGGTCTCTGACCGTGTCATTTGGCCAAAGCTTTTTCACAGTATCAGTGAGCGGAGATGCCGGACTTTTGCCCCGCACATACGGACTGAACCAGGACTGAAAAAAAAACAACGTTCTGAATCTCAATAATTTATTTATTAATATAGTTTTTAATTGATTCTTCCACAAAAATCAAAGTGTTTTTTTTTTGCCCCCACGTATCTGCATCTGAAGTGTGTGTGTCAGAGAGAGGCAGAGAATTAAATAGCGAGAGAGTGTGTGTGTGTGTGTGAGAGGAGATGAGAGAGAGGTGCCTGTGTGTGTGGAGGGGGTATCTGACCTCCAGCTGCTGTGTTAACTCTGGCTAAGCTGGTCTAAAATGATGAATTTGACAATACTGTGATATTTTCTTGGACTTTTCACCATTTTAACATAGCTTTTCTCTTCTTAGAAATGCCTCTGCCTCCGTTTGCTGCTGTGGCTTTGCCGTTTTGCACTTGTAAATCTCAAACTGGTGGTCATACCGGCTCGTCAAAGCCTAATCCCGTCAGATCTCAGAAGCTCAGCAGGGCCTGGTTAGTACTTGGATGGGAGACACTGGGAATTCCAGGTGCCACAGGGGGGCGCCAGTGGCAAAAAACTGTTGTAGTGTCCTTAGGCAAGACACATCACCCACATTGCCTAATATGAAAGTGGTGTGTGTGTGAGTGATGGTGGTGGTCCTAGGGGCCGATGGTGCATCCGATGGAGCCTCACTTCCGTCAGTCTGCCCCAGGGCAGCTGTGGCTACAATAGTAGTTTATACCACCGGGTCTGGAGTGAATGAATAATGCTGTAAAGCGTCTTTGAGTGTCCAGAAAAGTGCTGTATAAAACTGATGCATTATTATTATTTTTATTATTAAACTCATCCAAATGATTCTTTTGTAAGTGACAAATCAAACTGGTAGTTAAAGTGAGCTCTGCTAGTTCCTCCAGGAGAAACTGTTTGCAGCGATTGCATGTCTATCTCACTATCATTCTGTTGTAGTGAACAGTCCCACACAGCGACATGGAGGTGTTTTGACTTACGGCTGCCATAAAGCCCATCGATGCCACAAAAACATGTGAAACTGGATCGTTCCAATCACGTAACTGATTCCGATACTCATAAAATAGCCGGATCGGGAGCCGATACTGATAGTGAATATCAGATCGGGACATCCCTACTTTGAATGAACTGATGGAAAATTGCTCTATAAAAAAGGTGACCATTTACCATTTGACATGTGTAGGTTCCAAAACTTAGGCCCATCACTATAAAAGCTTCCTAGATACAACACAGTGAACCTTGACCATAATGCCACACTGAGGAACATTTCGGTCAAAGCAATATCATAACTATGGAGACAAGCAGATAAGTTACATAATGCTCCTTTGAGATATAATACGACTAATTCTTTTTATACGTGTGTGTTCCTTTACTAACTTTCCATTGTACTGTGACCTTTAAAAGTCTCACCAGCTGCACTTTCGCCTGTGGCAAAAAGCCACAAATACACGACATTGGTCCTATTTTGGTAACAATGTGCGACTGTTCTATCCATCCATCCATCCATCCATCTTCTCCCGCTTAATCCGGCTGGGTCGCGGGGGCAGCTTGCTGCCCAATACTCATAGCACCTGACCCCCCCTATGAACCCCTCTGCAGGTGGTGAGCCCACAGGAGGGTGGACATTATGGTCCTTGATGTTAGTTCATAGGGGTGCGGGTGCATGTTTTTAGGTTGATGGGGGAAACCGGAGCACCCGGAGGAAACCCATCCAGACACGGGGAGGAACATGCAAACTCCACACAGAAAGGCCCGGGCGACCCGGGGATCGAACCTGCAACCTTCTTGCTGTGAGGCCTGAGTGTTGCCACTCAGCCACCG
>CM068345.1:43237639-43457639 GCA_034769755.1 Odontamblyopus lacepedii | reverse complement strand
TCTAACGTGTGATCACCGTTTGCAGACAGCATCAAACCCGCTGTCCCTGATCCAAAGAAACATGGTGTAAAACTGGGGAGGGCGGCGCTTGGCTTTTTTGGATCTATACAACTAAATGGAAAAACCTGAGGTCGCTCATTTCAACAGGGCAGCTCATTTTGACAGAACACCAGAAGCACTCCACTGTATTTTTGAACTCTAAAACACCGTCACGAGAATCATTTGGATACATCACGAGGTGGAGCAGAGCATTTGGAGTTTTGGAGATGTGAACAGACTCATAAATCAGAGCTTCTCAAACGTGTGAATGCAACAAAACATAACTCCAGGTCTGTTTTTGAGGAGACTCACACACTCACACACACTCACACACACTCACACACACACTCACACACATTCACACACACTCACACACACACACACACACACTCACACACACTCACACACACTCACACACACTCACACACACTCACACACACACACACACACACACACTCACACACACACACACACTCACACACACACACACACTCACACACACACACACACACACACACACACACACACACACACTCACACACACACACACACACTCACACACACTCACACACACACACACACACACACACACACACACACACACACACACACACTCACACACACACACACACACTCACACACTCACACACACACACACACACACACACACACACACACACACACACACACACATGCATTTCAGAACATGTTTGCAGAGGTCTACACTACAGGGTGAGCAGTTTCTCCACAGAATAAGCCCCCATGGGGACACGGGGAGGGCATCTGACACACAGGAACATTTAGTTCTTTGCATACAACAGTAAATTACATAAACAATTATAATCTTTGCAATTTTCCCTTTGTGTCCATTCAAATTACTATTGCGATTACTCTTGCCGCCTTTACTTCCCATCCAGGCTGCCTTGGCCTCGTTAGCAACCGCAACCACCCTGTTACCATGGCAACACCAGCTTCTGCTGCCTGGGTGTGTGTGTATGTGTGTGTGGTGCTTCTGCTGAATGCACAATGAGTGAAAGAGCCCATGCATCTCTGAGCTCAACATGTTTGTGAAAGAAATACGTTTGTTAACGAGGAGCAGACGGAGCAGCGGGGGGAGGACGAGGAGGAGGAGAGGCAGAGATGATGAGAGCTGTCAAAAGTATAGGAAATCAGATAATAACCAATACTAAAACTAGTATTGAAACTAGATATCAATAGTAAAAAACAACAAAAAAAAGTCCCATTCACAGGACAGATATGAACCCTTGAGCACCCGAGCAATAGAGGCCCAGATCTACCACACCAGACAAGACCCAAGGTGTAGGTTGTGCAAAGAAGTGCCTGAGACAGTCCAGCACATAACTGCAGGGTGTAAGATGCTGGCAGGGAAAGCGAACATGGAGCGCCATAACCAAGTAGTGGGCATAGTGTACAGAAACATCTGTGCAGAGTACGGGCTGGAAACCCCAGGATCAAGGTGGGCAACGCCTCCAAAGGTTGTGGAGAATGAGCGGGCCAAGATCCTGTGGGACTTCCAAATACAGACTGACAGAATGGTGATGGACCAACCAGACATCGTGGTTCTGGATAAGCGAGAGAACAAAGCCGTGGTGGTGGACATTGCAATACCGAGCGATGGCAATGTCAGGAAAAAGGAACACGAGAAACTAGAGAAATACCAGGGGCTCAAAGAAGAGCTGGAGAGGGCCTGGAAGGTGAAAGCATCGGTGGTGCCTGTGGTGATCGGAGCACTCGGGGCTGTGACCCCCAAACTGGATGAGTGGTTGCAGCAGATCCCAGGAAGGACAACAGACATCTCAGTCCAGAAAAGTGCAGTACTGGGAACAGCAAAGATACTGCGCAGAACTCTCAAGCTCCCAGGCCTCTGGTAGAACCCGAGCTGATGAGGGTGAGAGACCAACCACCGTGGAAGGTGAGAAATGCGTTTTATATATATTCTAGACCATCTAGACCAACAAATTTTAGTAACACTAAAAGATCAGGATCAAGATAGTGGTATATACCACCTGAAAATGGTGTAGGTTATGAGGACTAACCACCATATGGTGACCGTGATGGTGACAATGGTGATGGCAAGACGGTAGGACAGTAATGATGGTAACAAACGTGACGAAATCAAGCAAACGCTACACACCTCCGCACACATACACATACACACCCACACACATACATACACACCTATACACACCCACACACATACATACACACCTATACACACCCACACACATACATACACACCTATACACACCCACACACATACATAACACAGTTTCCCTCCTTGATCTTTTTTATTTTATCTTTTTTTTTATTTTATTTTTTTTCACCTACAAACAAGCAAGATTTGTGGCTCTCACAGACCTGGAACTTCTTCTTTCAGAGGCTCCTCTGTCCTCCACTCCTTCCCCGTATTAATGGCTACTGTTTGAACTGGTTATCAGTACAAAAGACGCCTGTCCACAACCTCAGACAGTCACAGTCCAAACTCCACCAGGGCCAAGACCAAAGAGCTGTCAGAGGACACCACAAACACTGTAGACCTGCACCAGGCTGGAAGACTGAACCTGCAATAGGTAAGCAGCAGGTGTGAAGAAATCAACTGTGGGAGCAATTATTAAAAAATGGAAAACATACAAGAGCACGGATAATCTTCCTCGATCTGGGGCTCCACGCAAGATCTCACCCCGTGGAGTCAAAATGTTCACAAGAACACAGAGCAAAAAAATTAAGCACTTTGGGTATCTTGAAAGGCGCTATATGAATGCAATGATTAATGAATGAATGAATTAAAGCAGGACTAAAGCAGGACTAAAGCAGGTCTAAAGTAGGTCTAAGGCAGGACTAAATCAGGTCTACAGCAGGAGTAAAGCAGAACTAAAGCAGGACTAAAGCAGGTCTAAAGTAGGTCTAAAGCAGGACTAAAGCAGGACTAAAGCAGGTCTAAAGCAGGTCTAAAGTAGGTCTAAAGCAGGACTAAAGCAGAACTAAAGCAGGACTAAAGCAGGTCTAAAGTAGGTCTAAAGCAGGACTAAAGCAGGACTAAAGCAGGTCTAAAGCAGGTCTAAAGTAGGTCTAAAGCAGGACTAAAGCAGAACTAAAGCAGGACTAAAGCAGGTCTAAAGTAGGTCTAAAGCAGGACTAAAGCAGGTCTAAAGCAGGTCTAAAGTAGGTCTAAAGCAGGACTAAAGCAGGTCTAAAGCAGGACTAAATCAGGTCTACAGCAGGACTAAAGCAGAACTAAAGCAGGACTAAAGCAGGTCTAAAGTAGGTCTAAAGCAGGACTAAAGCAGGTCTAAAGCAGGTCTAAAGCAGGACTAAATCAGGTCTACAGCAGGACTAAAGCAGAACTAAAGCAGGACTAAAACAGGTCTAAAGAAGGTCTGAAGCAGGACTAAAGCAGGACTAAATCAGGTCTACAGCAGGACTAAAACAGAACTAAACCAGGACTAAAACAGAACTAAAGCAGGACGAGAGCAGGTCTAAAGCAGGACTAAAACAGAACTAAAGCAGGACTAAAGCAGGTCTAAAGCAGGACTAAAGCAGGTCTAAAGCAGGTCTAAAGCAGGTCTAAAGCAGGTCTAAAGCAGGACTAAAGCAGGTCTAAAGCAGGACTAAAGCAGGTCTAAAGCAGGTCTAAAGCAGGACTAAAGCAGGACTAAAGCAGGTCTAAAGCAGGACTAAAGCAGGACTAAAGCAGGTCTAAAGCAGGACTAAAGCAGGTCTAAAGCAGGTCTAAAGCAGGTCTAAAGCAGGTCTAAAGCAGGACTAAAGCAGGTCTAAAGCAGGACTAAAGCAGGTCTAAAGCAGGTCTAAAGCAGGACTAAAGCAGGACTAAAGCAGGTCTAAAGCAGGACTAAAGCAGGACTAAAGCAGGTCTAAAGCAGGACTAAAGCAGGACTAAAGCAGGTCTAAAGCAGGACTAAAGCAGGACTAAAGCAGGTCTAAAGCAGGACTAAAGCAGGTCTAAAGCAGGTCTAAAGCAGGTCTAAAGCAGGTCTAAAGCAGGACTAAAGCAGGTCTAAAGCAGGACTAAAGCAGGTCTAAAGCAGGTCTAAAGCAGGACTAAAGCAGGAGTAAAGCAGGTCTAAAGCAGGACTAAAGCAGGTCTAAAGCAGGTCTAAAGCAGGACTAAAGCAGGTCTAAAGCAGGTCTAAAGCAGGACTAAAGCAGGACTAAAGCAGGACTAAAGCAGGTCTAAAGCAGGTCTAAAGCAGGTCTAAAGCAGGTCTAAAGCAGGACTAAAGCAGGACTAAAGCAGGGCTAAAGCAGGTCTAAAGCAGGACTAAAGCAGGTCTAAAGCAGGACTAAAGCAGGACTAAAGCAGGACTAAAGTAGGTCTAAAGCAGGTCTAAAGCAGGATTAAAGCAGGACTAAAGCAGGTCTAAAGCAGGACTAAAGCAGAACTAAAGTAGGTCTAAAGCAGGACTAAAGCAGAACTAAAGCAGGTCTAAAGCAGGACTAAAGTAGGTCTAAAGCAGGACTAAAGCAGGACTAAAGCAGGACTAAAGTAGGTCTAAAGCAGGTCTAAAGCAGGATTAAAGCAGGACTAAAGCAGGTCTAAAGCAGGACTAAAGCAGGTCTAAAGCAGGTCTAAAGCAGAACTAAAGCAGGACTAAAGCAGGACTAAAGCAGGACTAAAGCAGGACTAAAGCAGGACTAAAGCAGGACTAAAGCAGGACTAAAGCAGAACTAAAGCATGACTAAAGCAGGACTAAAGCAGGACTAAAGCAGGACTAAAGCAGGTCTAAAGCAGGACTAAAGCAGGTCTAAAGCAGGACTAAAGCAGGACTAAAGCAGGTCTAAAGCAGGACTAAAGAAGGTCTAAAGCAGGACTAAAGCAGGACTAAAGCAGGTCTAAAGCAGGACTAAAGCAGGTCTAAAGAAGGTCTAAAGCAGGACTAAAGCAGGACTAAAGCAGGACTAAAGCAGGTCTAAAGCAGGTCTAAAGCAGGACTAAAGCAGGACTAAAGCAGGACTAAAGCAGGACTAAAGCAGGTCTAAAGCAGGTCTAAAGCAGGACTAAAGCAGGTCTAAAGCAGGTCTAAAGCAGAACTAAAGCAGGACTAAAGCAGGACTAAAGCAGGACTAAAGCAGAACTAAAGCAGGTCTAAAGAAGGTCTAAAGCAGGACTAAAGCAGGTCTAAAGCAGGACTAAAGCAGGTCTAAAGCAGGTCTAAAGCAGGACTAAAGCAGGACTAAAGCAGGACTAAAGCAGGACTAAAGCAGGACTAAAGCAGGACTAAAGCAGGTCTAAAGCAGGACTAAAGCAGGACTAAAGCAGGACTAAAGCAGGACTAAAGCAGGTCTAAAGCAGGACTAAAGCAGGTCTAAAGCAGGACTAAAGCAGGACTAAAGCAGGTCTAAAGCAGGACTAAAGAAGGTCTAAAGCAGGACTAAAGCAGGACTAAAGCAGGTCTAAAGCAGGACTAAAGCAGGTCTAAAGAAGGTCTAAAGCAGGTCTAAAGCAGGACTAAAGCAGGACTAAAGCAGGTCTAAAGCAGGTCTAAAGCAGGACTAAAGCAGGTCTAAAGCAGGTCTAAAGCAGGTCTAAAGCAGGTCTAAAGCAGGTCTAAAGCAGGACTAAAGCAGGACTAAAGCAGGACTAAAGCAGGTCTAAAGCAGGTCTAAAGCAGGTCTAAAGCAGGTCTAAAGCAGGTCTAAAGCAGGTCTAAAGCAGGTCTAAAGCAGGTCTAAAGCAGGACTAAAGCAGGTCTAAAGCAGGACTAAAGCAGGTCTAAAGCAGAACTAAAGCAGGTCTAAAGCAGGACTAAAGCAGGTCTAAAGCAGGACTAAAGCAGGTCTAAAGCAGGTCTAAAGAAGGTCTAAAGCAGGACTAAAGCAGGTCTAAAGCAGGACTAAAGCAGGTCTAAAGCAGAACTAAAGCAGGTCTAAAGTATGTCTAAAGCAGGTCTAAAGCAGGTCTAAAGCAGGTCTAAAGCAGGACTAAAGCAGGAGTAAAGCAGAACTAAAGCAAGACTAAAGCAGAACTAAAGCAGGTCTAAAGCAGGTCTAAAGCAGGACTAAAGCAGGACTAAAGCAGGTCTAAAGCAGGTCTAAAGCAGAACTAAAGCAGGACTAAAGCAGGTCTAAAGCAGGACTAAAGCAGGACTAAAGCAGGAGTAAAGCAGGTCTAAAGCAGGACTAAAGCAGGTCTAAAGCAGGTCTAAAGCAGGACTAAAGCAGGTCTAAAGCAGGTCTAAAGCAGAACTAAAGCAGGACTAAAGCAGGACTAAAGCAGGACTAAAGCAGGTCTAAAGCAGGACTAAAGCAGGACTAAAGCAGGAGTAAAGCAGAACTAAAGCAGGACTAAAGCAGGTCTAAAGCAGGTCTAAAGCAGGACTAAAGCAGGAGTAAAGCAGAACTAAAGCAGGACTAAAGCAGGTCTAAAGCAGGTCTAAAGCAGGACTAAAGCAGGACTAAAGCAGGACTAAAGCAGGACTAAAGCAGGTCTAAAGAAGGTCTAAAGCAGGTCTAAAGCAGGACTAAAGCAGGACTAAAGCAGGTCTAAAGCAGGACTAAAGCAGGACTAAAGCAGGTCTAAAGAAGGTCTAAAGCAGGAGTAAAGCAGGACTAAAGCAGGAGTAAAGCAGAACTAAAGCAGGACTAAAGCAGGTCTAAAGCAGGTCTAAAGCAGGACTAAAGCAGGACTAAAGCAGGACTAAAGCAGGACTAAAGCAGGTCTAAAGAAGGTCTAAAGCAGGTCTAAAGCAGGACTAAAGCAGGACTAAAGCAGGTCTAAAGCAGGACTAAAGCAGGACTAAAGCAGGAGTAAAGCAGGACTAAAGCAGGACTAAAGCAGGTCTAAAGCAGGTCTAAAGCAGGACTAAAGCAGGACTAAAGCAGGAGTAAAGCAGAACTAAAGCAGGACTAAAGCAGGTCTAAAGCAGGTCTAAAGCAGGACTAAAGCAGGACTAAAGCAGGACTAAAGCAGGACTAAAGCAGGTCTAAAGAAGGTCTAAAGCAGGACTAAAGCAGGACTAAAGCAGGACTAAAGCAGGACTAAAGCAGGTCTAAAGCAGGACTAAAGCAGGACTAAAGCAGGTCTAAAGCAGGTCTAAAGCAGAACTAAAGCAGGACTAAAGCAGGACTAAAGCAGGACTAAAGCAGGTCTAAAGCAGGTCTAAAGCAGGACTAAAGCAGGTCTAAAGCAGGTCTAAAGCAGGTCTAAAGCAGAACTAAAGCAGAACTAAAGCAGGTCTAAAGCAGGACTAAAGCAGGTCTAAAGCAGGACTAAAGCAGGTCTAAAGCAGGACTAAAGCAGGAGTAAAGCAGGTCTAAAGCAGGACTAAAGCAGGAGTAAAGCAGGACTAAAGCAGGACTAAAGCAGGACTAAAGCAGAACTAAAGCAGGACTAAAGCAGGACTAAAGCAGGACTAAAGCAGGTCTAAAGCAGGTCTAAAGCAGGACTAAAGCAGGTCTAAAGCAGGACTAAAGCAGGTCTAAAGCAGGACTAAAGCAGGACTAAAGCAGGACTAAAGTAGGTCTAAAGCAGGTCTAAAGCAGGACTAAAGCAGGTCTAAAGCAGGACTAAAGCAGGACTAAAGCAGGACTAAAGCAGGAGTAAAGCAGAACTAAAGCAGGTCTAAAGCAGGACTAAAGTATGTCTAAAGCAGGTCTAAAGCAGAACTAAAGCAGGAGTAAAGCAGAACTAAAGCAGGTCTAAAGCAGGACTAAAGTATGTCTAAAGCAGGTCTAAAGCAGGACTAAAGCAGGAGTAAAGCAGAACTAAAGCAGGTCTAAAGCAGGACTAAAGTATGTCTAAAGCAGGACTAAAGCAGGACTAAAGCAGGAGTAAAGCAGAACTAAAGCAGGTCTAAAGCAGGACTAAAGTATGTCTAAAGCAGGTCTAAAGCAGGACTAAAGCAGGAGTAAAGCAGAACTAAAGCAAGACTAAAGCAGAACTAAAGCAGGTCTAAAGCAGGACTAAAGCAGGTCTAAAGCAGGACTAAAGCAGGACTAAAGCAGAACTAAAGCAGGACTAAAGCAGGACTAAAGCAGGACTAAAGCAGGTCTAAAGCAGGTCTAAAGCAGGACTAAAGCAGGTCTAAAGCAGGACTAAAGCAGGTCTAAAGCAGGACTAAAGCAGGACTAAAGCAGGTCTAAAGCAGGACTAAAGCAGGTCTAAAGCAGGACTAAAGCAGGACTAAAGCAGGACTAAAGCAGGAGTAAAGCAGAACTAAAGCAGGTCTAAAGCAGGACTAAAGCAGGTCTAAAGCAGGACTAAAGCAGGTCTAAAGCAGGACTAAAGCAGGACTAAAGCAGGTCTAAAGCAGGACTAAAGCAGGAGTAAAGCAGGTCTAAAGCAGGACTAAAGCAGGTCTAAAGCAGGACTAAAGCAGGTCTAAAGCAGGACTAAAGCAGGACTAAAGCAGGTCTAAAGCAGGACTAAAGCAGGAGTAAAGCAGAACTAAAGCAGGTCTAAAGCAGGACTAAAGCAGGTCTAAAGCAGGACTAAAGCAGGACTAAAGTAGGTCTAAAGCAGGTCTAAAGCAGGACTAAAGCAGGTCTAAAGCAGGACTAAAGCAGGACTAAAGCAGGACTAAAGCAGGAGTAAAGCAGAACTAAAGCAGGTCTAAAGCAGGACTAAAGCAGGTCTAAAGCAGGACTAAAGCAGGACTAAAGCAGGTCTAAAGCAGGACTAAAGCAGGTCTAAAGCAGGACTAAAGCAGGACTAAAGCAGGTCTAAAGCAGGACTAAAGCAGGAGTAAAGCAGAACTAAAGCAGGTCTAAAGCAGGACTAAAGCAGGTCTAAAGCAGGACTAAAGCAGGACTAAAGCAGGACTAAAGTAGGTCTAAAGCAGGTCTAAAGCAGGACTAAAGCAGGTCTAAAGCAGGACTAAAGCAGGACTAAAGCAGGACTAAAGCAGGACTAAAGCAGAACTAAAGCAGGTCTAAAGCAGGACTAAAGTAGGTCTAAAGCAGGTCTAAAGCAGGACTAAAGCAGGTCTAAAGCAGGACTAAAGCAGGTCTAAAGCAGGACTAAAGCAGGTCTAAAGCAGGTCTAAAGCAGAACTAAAGCAGGACTAAAGCAGGACTAAAGCAGGACTAAAGCAGGACTAAAGCAGGACTAAAGCAGAACTAAAGCATGACTAAAGCAGGACTAAAGCAGGACTAAAGCAGGACTAAAGCAGGTCTAAAGCAGGACTAAAGCAGGTCTAAAGCAGGACTAAAGCAGGACTAAAGCAGGTCTAAAGCAGGACTAAAGCAGGTCTAAAGAAGGTCTAAAGCAGGACTAAAGCAGGTCTAAAGCAGGACTAAAGAAGGTCTAAAGCAGGACTAAAGCAGGACTAAAGCAGGTCTAAAGCAGGACTAAAGCAGGTCTAAAGAAGGTCTAAAGCAGGACTAAAGCAGGACTAAAGCAGGACTAAAGCAGGTCTAAAGCAGGTCTAAAGCAGGACTAAAGCAGGACTAAAGCAGGACTAAAGCAGGTCTAAAGAAGGTCTAAAGCAGGACTAAAGCAGGACTAAAGCAGGTCTAAAGCAGGTCTAAAGCAGGACTAAAGCAGGTCTAAAGCAGGTCTAAAGCAGGTCTAAAGCAGGACTAAAGCAGGATTAAAGCAGGTCTAAAGCAGGTCTAAAGCAGGACTAAAGCAGGTTTAAAGCAGAACTAAAGCAGGACTAAAGCAAGTCTAAAGCAGAACTAAAGCAGGTCTAAAGCAGGTCTAAAGCAGGTCTAAAGCAGGTCTAAAGCAGGTCTAAAGCAGGACTAAAGCAGGACTAAAGCAGGACTAAAGCAGGTCTAAAGCAGGTCTAAAGCAGGTCTGAAGCAGGTCTAAAGCAGGATTAAAGCAGAACTAAAGCAGGTCTAAAGCAGGACTAAAGCAGGTTTAAAGCAGAACTAAAGCAGGACTAAAGCAAGTCTAAAGCAGAACTAAAGCAGGTCTAAAGCAGGACTAAAGCAGGTCTAAAGCAGGACTAAAGCAGGACTAAAGCAGGACTAAAGCAGGTCTAAAGCAGGTCTAAAGCAGGTCTGAAGCAGGTCTAAAGCAGGTCTAAAGCAGGTCTAAAGCAGGTCTAAAGCAGGTCTAAAGCAGGACTAAAGCAGGACTAAAGCAGGACTAAAGCAGGTCTAAAGCAGGTCTAAAGCAGGTCTAAAGAAGGTCTAAAGCAGGTCTAAAGCAGGACTAAAGCAGGTCTAAAGCAGGACTAAAGCAGGTCTAAAGCAGAACTAAAGCAGGTCTAAAGCAGGACTAAAGTATGTCTAAAGCAGGTCTAAAGCAGGTCTAAAGCAGGTCTAAAGCAGGACTAAAGCAGGAGTAAAGCAGAACTAAAGCAAGACTAAAGCAGAACTAAAGCAGGTCTAAAGCAGGTCTAAAGCAGGACTAAAGCAGGACTAAAGCAGGTCTAAAGCAGGTCTAAAGCAGAACTAAAGCAGGACTAAAGCAGGTCTAAAGCAGGACTAAAGCAGGACTAAAGCAGGAGTAAAGCAGGTCTAAAGCAGGTCTAAAGCAGGACTAAAGCAGGTCTAAAGCAGGTCTAAAGCAGAACTAAAGCAGGACTAAAGCAGGACTAAAGCAGGACTAAAGCAGGTCTAAAGCAGGACTAAAGCAGGACTAAAGCAGGAGTAAAGCAGAACTAAAGCAGGACTAAAGCAGGTCTAAAGCAGGTCTAAAGCAGGACTAAAGCAGGACTAAAGCAGGACTAAAGCAGGACTAAAGCAGGTCTAAAGCAGGTCTAAAGCAGGACTAAAGCAGGTCTAAAGCAGGTCTAAAGCAGAACTAAAGCAGGACTAAAGCAGGACTAAAGCAGGACTAAAGCAGGTCTAAAGCAGGTCTAAAGCAGGACTAAAGCAGGTCTAAAGCAGGTCTAAAGCAGAACTAAAGCAGAACTAAAGCAGGTCTAAAGCAGGACTAAAGCAGGTCTAAAGCAGGACTAAAGCAGGACTAAAGCAGGACTAAAGCAAGTCTAAAGCAGGACTAAAGCAGGAGTAAAGCAGGTCTAAAGCAGGACTAAAGCAGGAGTAAAGCAGGACTAAAGCAGGACTAAAGCAGGACTAAAGCAGAACTAAAGCAGGACTAAAGCAGGACTAAAGCAGGACTAAAGCAGGTCTAAAGCAGGTCTAAAGCAGGACTAAAGCAGGTCTAAAGCAGGACTAAAGCAAGTCTAAAGCAGGTCTAAAGCAAGTCTAAAGCAGGACTAAAGCAGGACTAAAGCAGGTCTAAAGCAGGTCTAAAGCAGGACTAAAGCAGGAGTAAAGCAGGACTAAAGCAGGACTAAAGCAGGACTAAAGCAGAACTAAAGCAGGACTAAAGCAGGACTAAAGCAGGACTAAAGCAGGTCTAAAGCAGGTCTAAAGCAGGACTAAAGCAGGTCTAAAGCAGGACTAAAGCAGGTCTAAAGCAGGTCTAAAGCAGGTCTAAAGCAGGACTAAAGCAGGTCTAAAGCAGGTCTAAAGCAGAACTAAAGCAGGACTAAAGCAGGACTAAAGCAGGACTAAAGCAGGTCTAAAGCAGGACTAAAGCAGGACTAAAGCAGGAGTAAAGCAGAACTAAAGCAGGACTAAAGCAGGTCTAAAGCAGGTCTAAAGCAGGACTAAAGCAGGACTAAAGCAGGACTAAAGCAGGACTAAAGCAGGTCTAAAGCAGGTCTAAAGCAGGACTAAATCAGGTCTACAGCAGGACTAAAACAGAACTAAACCAGGACTAAAACAGAACTAAAGCAGGACGAGAGCAGGTCTAAAGCAGGACTAAAACAGAACTAAAGCAGGACTAAAGCAGGTCTAAAGCAGGACTAAAGCAGGTCTAAAGCAGGTCTAAAGCAGGTCTAAAGCAGGTCTAAAGCAGGACTAAAGCAGGTCTAAAGCAGGACTAAAGCAGGTCTAAAGCAGGTCTAAAGCAGGACTAAAGCAGGACTAAAGCAGGTCTAAAGCAGGACTAAAGCAGGACTAAAGCAGGTCTAAAGCAGGACTAAAGCAGGTCTAAAGCAGGTCTAAAGCAGGTCTAAAGCAGGTCTAAAGCAGGACTAAAGCAGGTCTAAAGCAGGACTAAAGCAGGTCTAAAGCAGGTCTAAAGCAGGACTAAAGCAGGACTAAAGCAGGTCTAAAGCAGGACTAAAGCAGGACTAAAGCAGGTCTAAAGCAGGACTAAAGCAGGACTAAAGCAGGTCTAAAGCAGGACTAAAGCAGGACTAAAGCAGGTCTAAAGCAGGACTAAAGCAGGTCTAAAGCAGGTCTAAAGCAGGTCTAAAGCAGGTCTAAAGCAGGACTAAAGCAGGTCTAAAGCAGGACTAAAGCAGGTCTAAAGCAGGTCTAAAGCAGGACTAAAGCAGGACTAAAGCAGGTCTAAAGCAGGACTAAAGCAGGTCTAAAGCAGGACTAAAGCAGGACTAAAGCAGGTCTAAAGCAGGACTAAAGCAGGACTAAAGCAGGACTAAAGCAGGACTAAAGCAGGTCTAAAGCAGGTCTAAAGCAGGTCTAAAGCAGGTCTAAAGCAGGACTAAAGCAGGACTAAAGCAGGTCTAAAGCAGGTCTAAAGCAGGACTAAAGCAGGTCTAAAGCAGGACTAAAGCAGGACTAAAGCAGGACTAAAGTAGGTCTAAAGCAGGTCTAAAGCAGGACTAAAGAAGAACTAAAGCTGATCTAAAGCAGGACTAAAGCAGGATTAAAGCAGGTCTAAAGCAGGTCTAAAGCAGAACTAAAGCAGGTCTAAAGCAGGACTAAAGCAGGTCTAAAGCAGGACTAAAGCAGGACTAAAGCAGGACTAAAGCAGGTCTAAAGCAGGTCTAAAGCAGGACTAAAGCAGGACTAAAGCAGGTCTAAAGCAGGACTAAAGCAGGTCTAAAGCAGGTCTAAAGCAGGACTAAAGCAGGACTAAAGCAGGACTAAAGCAGGACTAAAGCAGGACTAAAGCAGGACTAAAGCAGGACTAAAGCAGGTCTAAAGCAGGACTAAAGCAGGACTAAAGCAGGACTAAAGCAGGACTAAAGCAGGACTAAAGCAGGTCTAAAGCAGGACTAAAGCAGGTCTAAAGCAGGACTAAAGCAGGACTAAAGCAGGTCTAAAGCAGGACTAAAGCAGGTCTAAAGCAGGACTAAAGCAGGACTAAAGCAGGTCTAAAGCAGGACTAAAGCAGGTCTAAAGCAGGTCTAAAGCAGGACTAAAGCAGGACTAAAGCAGGACTAAAGCAGGTCTAAAGCAGGTCTAAAGCAGGACTAAAGCAGGACTAAAGCAGGACTAAAGCAGGACTAAAGCAGGTCTAAAGCAGGTCTAAAGCAGGACTAAAGCAGGTCTAAAGCAGGACTAAAGCAGGACTAAAGCAGGACTAAAGCAGGACTAAAGCAGGACTAAAGCAGATCTAAAGCAGGTCTAAAGCAGGTCTAAAGCAGGACTAAAGCAGGTCTAAAGCAGGACTAAAGCAGGTCTAAAGCAGGACTAAAGCAGGTCTAAAGCAGGACTAAAGCAGGTCTAAAGCAGGACTAAAGCAGGACTAAAGCAGGACTAAAGCAGGACTAAAGCAGGACTAAAGCAGGACTAAAGCAGGTCTAAAGCAGGACTAAAGCAGGTCTAAAGCAGGACTAAAGCAGGTCTAAAGCAGGACTAAAGCAGGACTAAAGCAGGTCTAAAGCAGGACTAAAGCAGGTCTAAAGCAGGACTAAAGCAGGACTAAAGCAGGTCTAAAGCAGGACTAAAGCAGGTCTAAAGCAGGTCTAAAGCAGGACTAAAGCAGGACTAAAGCAGGACTAAAGCAGGTCTAAAGCAGGTCTAAAGCAGGACTAAAGCAGGACTAAAGCAGGACTAAAGCAGGTCTAAAGCAGGTCTAAAGCAGGACTAAAGCAGGACTAAAGCAGGTCTAAAGCAGGTCTAAAGCAGGACTAAAGCAGGTCTAAAGCAGGTCTAAAGCAGGTCTAAAGCAGGACTAAAGCAGGACTAAAGCAGGACTAAAGCAGGACTAAAGCAGGACTAAAGCAGGTCTAAAGCAGGACTAAAGTAGGTCTAAAGCAGGTCTAAAGCAGGACTAAAGCAGGTCTAAAGCAGGACTAAAGCAGGACTAAAGCAGGTCTAAAGCAGGACTAAAGCAGGTCTAAAGCAGGACTAAAGCAGGACTAAAGCAGGTCTAAAGCAGGACTAAAGCAGGAGTAAAGCAGAACTAAAGCAGGTCTAAAGCAGGTCTAAAGCAGGACTAAAGCAGGTCTAAAGCAGGTCTAAAGCAGGACTAAAGCAGGTCTAAAGCAGGTCTAAAGCAGGACTAAAGCAGGTCTAAAGCAGGACTAAAGCAGGTCTAAAGCAGGACTAAAGCAGGTCTAAAGCAGGTCTAAAGCAGGACTAAAGCAGGTCTAAAGCAGGACTAAAGCAGGTCTAAAGCAGGACTAAAGCAGGACTAAAGCAGGACTAAAGCAGGTCTAAAGCAGGACTAAAGCAGGTCTAAAGCAGGTCTAAAGCAGGACTAAAGCAGGTCTAAAGCAGGTCTAAAGCAGGACTAAAGCAGGTCTAAAGCAGGACTAAAGCAGGTCTAAAGCAGGACTAAAGCAGGTCTAAAGCAGGACTAAAGCAGGTCTAAAGCAGGACTAAAGCAGGACTAAAGCAGGTCTAAAGCAGGTCTAAAGCAGGACTAAAGCAGGTCTAAAGCAGAACTAAAGCAGGTCTAAAGCAGGACTAAAGCAGGTCTAAAGCAGGACTAAAGCAAGACTAAAGTAGGTCTAAAGCAGGTCTAAAGCAGGACTAAAGCAGGTCTAAAGCAGGACTAAAGCAGGTCTAAAGCAGGACTAAAGCAGGTCTAAAGCAGGACTAAAGCAGGACTAAAGCAGAACTAAAGCAGGACTAAAGCAGGACTAAAGCAGGACTAAAGCAGGTCTAAAGCAGGTCTAAAGCAGGACTAAAGCAGGTCTAAAGCAGAACTAAAGCAAGTCTAAAGCAGGACTAAAGCAGGACTAAAGCAGGTCTAAAGTAGGTCTAAAGTAGGTCTAAAGCAGGTCTAAAGCAGGACTAAAGCAGGACTAAAGCAGGTCTAAAGCAGGACTAAAGCAGGCCTAAAGCAGAACTAAAGCAGGTCTAAAGCAGGTCTAAAGCAGGACTAAAGCAGGACTAAAGCAGGACTAAAGCAGGACTAAAGTAGGACTAAAGCAGGACTAAAGCAGGACTAAAGTAGGAGTACAGAGTCTCAGCCAATGCGTTGCTCTATATTTGTGTGGCCAAGTGCCTGTCTCCCCTGTGGCGTCATTAGGACCATCAGACCCATGCTGTGACTTTAGCACGTTAGCTCCTGTATTAGCATTACATGTATACCTATAGCAGGGGTCATCGACTCTGGCCCCCCATGCCCCTTTGACTGGCCCCCAGCCTTTCTGTCCACACCACTGACACACGTGAAAATAAATAAATGCACTATCTGTGGTTTTTCAAATTAAAACAAAGTGTGGAGTATGTGAATTATTTTCTTGTGTTAATATTAAGGAATGAATGTAATGCAAGAGACGAGAAATTTGTCCTCCATTTTAGTTCTCAAACAAAAAGAGAAGGGCGTGACCTTAAAGGAGGAGCTTCAGAGAGACACTTTAAGAGAACCTGCTGTGAAAATATATCCAATATATCCAAAGCTCCCAAAGCTTGGAGAAGATAAACTACCACACAAATATTTCACACGCTCTAAAGACAGAAATTTCTGGGAAGAATCTGAAAAATCAGAAAAAGATGTTCCCCGACTAGAGAGTACATTACGATATGCAACAAACCCATCCCCAGAAGGAGAATACGGCTATGATGTGTCAAGGAAAGATGATCCTCCTCCATATTCCGGTGTCACCACTAGAGGTCAGAAATACAGAACACCCCCTGCTTCTCTGCTGCTACCAGATCTGGATGTATGTCCAACCCCAAAGATAACCCATAAGATAATTGGAGGAGAGTTGGCGTTAACATCTGTTAAAACACGCTCGAGAGAACTAGAACAAAAAATAGAAGCAGTTCAAAAACAAGTGACTTTTCTGACTCATGTTGTGGAAACGGAGAAAAGATGAGGAAAAGTGATATGGGGAGACACATGAGGAGGCAAGAAATAGACTTTGATCAAAAAGACCATGCAACTGTCTACCCAATAAGAATGGATGGTCAACAATTTGTATATCAGCCATTTTCACTGAAGGACTGGAGTGCTTTAATGCTCACACTTCCAAGGCTAACCAAAGGTGGTGTCCCATGGATGAGAGCCCTGATAAAACAGACTGCCGGAGATAAATTGTGTTGGGGAGACATACAAGCCGCCATAACCAAAGCCACTGATGAAACAATTGCTGAAAATATCAAAAGAGCTGTGGAAAGGAGATTAAGGATACAGCTACGAAACAATCACGCTCTTCATACCTTCCGTGACGCTCTAGAGGGAGAACTCAGGACAAGATTTCCATGTATTATCACTGATGAATTATTGTCTATGCAGATGGGAGACAAAGAAGATTATTACAGCTACAAACAACGTGCCACAAATCTGTACCATGATGTCACGGGTGATGCAGTTGAGACAGGGACTGGTATGGCAATCATCTTTCGGTCAGCTTTGGTTAAAGCTATGCCTAAGCCGGTTCAGGAGGCGCTCCAGAATGTAATGGGACTGTATAATATACCTGAGGAAGAATTTGATGCACATTGCAATCATCAAATAAACAAGTGGCAGAAAAATAAGAAGGAGATTGAAGAAAACAAACAAGCGTTGGAACTGGCTGCTATGAAATTGCGATTGCAGAAATACCAAGGTGAACTTAAAGAGAAGAAGATGTGCTGAAGGCTTTAAATATCACTCAACGCTTTGGAATTGACGTTGCCGTCACATCTGCCATCCGGGGTGAAGAAAGCTGACCATCCTTCACCACAGGAGCTCCAGGGGAAGAGGAGGACAAAAGGGGGAGAAGGGATGAGAAGGAAAAGGAGAGTATAGGCCATGTTTTTTTGAAAAATTCTCTGTGTATTTTTGACCATGCTAATTGTTATACTTTCTATTGTTCTAGTGTATTGGTACATTTCACATACCCATAGAAGTATTGAGACTGGCCTCGGACAGCCAACAATCAAAACAATGAGCCACGATTCAACCGACTTGACAACAAAAAATACAGGTAAGAAACAACAACAAGCGCTGAAAAGGCAAAAAAGGGACACTAGACACACCCCAAAGATTGTAAAATATTGCTATGAGGGACAAACTTGTAACATACTTTTTGATGTATGTGAAGTGCTAGACTGTATGCTAGATATACCCGCTATAGATCATGTGCTGAATGTACAAATTGTCTGTCAAAAACAGATGCCTATGGACACAGTTATAGAGACTGCCAGAGTTATAACTAGTACTGATGGACAACAAAATGAGGAAGAAAACACTTTTAAAAGTGATCTACAGCAGAGAATTACCTTAACAAAACACAGAAAGAATGATGGATCCTATCAAGCAGATCTAAAACATTGTAGAGAGCGCAAATCAATTACTCAACGATGTAATCCTTTGATACTATCTATTAAAAATCCAACATTCAATGATTCTGGAATATATTCTATAGGGTTCGAGTGCTCTAAAAGTATTTCTATACCATGCAATAGAAAAACAAATTTGAATTTTGAAGGCTGCATCCAAACAACAATTTTAAAAGCTAATAGACCTGCTCCAGAAAATGATCTAATTTCCTTGACCGAAGCAATAAAAATCGAAACGGGGCTAAAAATGAATGAAAATACTTGGCTGAAATGGGTACAGTACACTGCGCACACCTTAACTACGGAAGACTGCATTGTATGTTCCGCAGCCAGACCACGATTGACCACCACATCTATACCATATTCTAACGAGGAAGACCTGACCTGTATACTTAAACTTTTCACGAGCAAGGTGTTTGATAAAACTGATGCATGTTTCCACCTCCACCATAAACTGCCAGTGGTAATCTCCAAAGATGTACCTACATTTTGGATTATGGGAACAGCTAAATATACCTGTTTTCTTAAAGATACTATTACACATACAGATGCAAGAACTGACGATAAGAACGAAATAGAGAGTTTCGCTAACAATTTCTGTAATCAGACTTTATCTTCTGATAATTATGGAAAATTTGCTCTTTTGACTAATCACTCTACTGCCCGCGCTGATATTTGGTGGTTATGTGCAGGTTTACGTCTGTATGCTATTTTATCAAAAACATGGTCAGGCATTTGTGCACCAGTAAAGTTAATTATCCCGTTCACCATAGGCCCATCAAATTCACTAAGCCTTATACAAACTCAATTGCCATATAGAGCTATCTCAAGACATAACTACGTGAACAAGAGGTCGTTGTCAAATCAGTCTAAGCCCAAACCTCATGGATCGTTTAATGAGGACATCTACCTCAGTGCTATTGGTGCACCTGATGGAGTTCCGGAGGAATTTAAAGCACAAAACGTAATTGCAGCTGGGTTTACCTCAGTTTTATTTGCAGGGGTAACTGCTACTAAAAATGTTGTTTGGATAAATTACCTTTATTACAATCAGCAGAGATTTATCAATTATGCATTTGAGGCAAAGGAAGGCACTGTTGAGCAATTGGGCCCTACGTCGCTCATGGCTTGGCAAAATCGGATCGCCCTTGACATGTTATTCGCCAAAGAGTTAGTGCGTGTGTTAGTGCGTCTGTTAGCGTGTGTTAGTGCATCTGTTAGTGCGTGTGTTAGCGTGTGTGTTAGTGCGTCTGTTAGCGTGTGTGTTAGTGCGTCTGTTAGCGTGTCTGTTAGCGTGTGTGTTAGTGCGTCTGTTAGCGTGTCTGTTAGTGTGTGTTAGTGCGTCTGTTAGCGTGTCTGTTAGTGTGTGTGTTAGTGCGTCTGTTAGCGTGTCTGTTAGTGTGTGTGTTAGTGCGTCTGTTAGCGTGTCTGTTAGCGTGTCTGTTAGCGTGTGTGTTAGCGTGTGTTAGTGCGTCTGTTAGCGTGTCTGTTAGTGTGTGTGTGTTAGTGCATCTGTTAGCGTGTCTGTTAGCGTTTGCGTGTTAGTGCGTCTGTTAGCGTGTGTGTTTGCGTGTGTGTTAGCGTATCTGTTAGCGTGTGTGTTAGCGTTTGTGCTTGCTGGCGCACAGACTAACCCCGAGGCAGCGTGAAATCGGCCCACGCTCTGACAAACATTAGATTAAGATGATCCAGGACGCTTCTATTGTTATTTCAGCCTCATCAAACAACTGCAGCTGTCCTCGGCTGGAGCGAGACGAAACAAGGACCAAACCAGGAACATATCAGGTCTAAAACAGGACTTACAGGTTTCAGTCAAGACCTAAACTTAATACAAGATGCCGAAAAATCTTGTTATTTCAGTCCCATCAAATAACTGGAGGTGTCAAGAAAGAAATAAGATCTAAACCTAAATTAGGTCTAAAGGACTAAATTAGGTCTAAATCAGGACTAAACCAGACAGAACCTGGACTAGGACTAAACCATGAGTATACTACACCTTAGACTATAGATTAGTTAAATGCCATACTGTGGGACATTCTAGACAAAGCAACTCTACAGAGACGAGAATGTTACTGACCTTTGACAAAGTTACATGGTGTCTCTTTAACAAAGTTTGAATTACACAAGAACAAAATCTGGACTAAACCAGAATTAAACCAGGACCAAACTACATCTGAACTCCAAATCAAGCCTAACATTTGTGTTAAACTGGTGTAAAGTTGGAAATGATTCAGATTCAGTCAAAAACTCTTTTCTTTTGTGATCAAAGCGCTGCCTGTGTCTGTTCTGAGCGCCGCTTTATCAAAACGCTTCTTGACAAGTGTGACAGTAACTGGATTCACTATTTGAAATGATACACCCCCTCTCTTCTGTTCTCTGTTCTATCCCTCCATCTCTCCCCTCTCTTCTCTCTGTCCTCTGTCCTATCTCTCAATATCTCCCCTCTCTCCTCTGTTCTATCCCTCCATCTCTCCCCTCTCTTCTCTCTGTCCTCTGTCCTATCTCTCAATATCTCCCCTCTCTGTTCTCTGTCCTATCCCTCCATCTCTCCCCTCCTCTGTTCTATCCCTCTATCTATCCCCTCTCCTCTGTTCTATCCCTCCATCTCTCCCCTCCTCTGTTCTATCCCTCTATCTATCCCCTCTCCTCTGTTCTATCCCTCCATCTCTCCCCTCCTCTGTTCTATCCCTCTATCTATCCCCTCTCCTCTGTTCTATCCCTCCATCTCTCCCCTCCTCTGTTCCATCCCTCTATCTATCCCCTCTCCTCTGTTCTATCCCTCTATCCCCTCTCCTCTGTTCTATCCCTCTATCTATCCCCTCTCCTCTGTTCTATCCCTCCATCTCTCCCCTCCTCTGTTCTATCCTTCTATCCCCTCTCCTCTGTTCTATCCCTCCATCTCTCCCCTCCTCTGTTCTATCCCTCTATCTATCCCCTCTCCTCTGTTCTATCCCTCCATCTCTCCCCTCCTCTGTTCTATCCCTCTATCTATCCCCTCTCCTCTGTTCTATCCCTCCATCTCTCCCCTCTCTCCTCTGTCTTATCCCTCCATCTCTCCCCTCTCTTCTCTATGTCTTCTGTCCTATCTCTCAATCTCTCCCCTCTCTGTTCTCTGTCCTATCCCTCCATCTCTCCCCTCCTCTGTTCTATCCCTCTATCCCCTCTCCTCTGTTCTATCCCTCCATCTCTCCCCTCCTCTGTTCTATCCCTCTATCCCCTCTCCTCTGTTCTATCCCTCCATCTCTCCCCTCCTCTGTTCTATCCCTCTATCTATCCCCTCTCCTCTGTTCTATCCCTCCATCTCTCCCCTCTCTCCTCTGTCTTATCCCTCCATCTCTCCCCTCTCTTCTCTATGTCTTCTGTCCTATCTCTCAATCTCTCCCCTCTCTGTTCTCTGTCCTATCCCTCCATCTCTCCCCTCCTCTGTTCTATCCCTCTATCTATCCCCTCCCCTCTGTTCTATCCCTCCATCTCTCCCCTCTCTCCTCTGTCTTATCCCTCCATCTCTCTTCTCTCTGTCCTCTGTCATCTATCTTTCCTCTCTCCTCTGTTCTATCCCTCCATCTCTCCCCTCTCCTCTGTTCTACCCTCCCATCTTTCCCCTCTGTCCTCTGTCCTATCCCTCCATCTCTCCCCTCTGTTCTCTGTCATCTGTCCTATCCCTCTATCTCTCCCCTCTCATCTCTCTCCTATTCCCTCTCCCTCTCTTGTTTCTCCTCTCTCCTCTTTCCTCTCCCTCCTCTCTCCTCTTTCCTTTCCCTCTCTCCCTTCCCTCCTCTCTCCTCGCCCCTCTCCTTTAATGTGAACTCAGGCTTACTTCTCCTCTCCCTCTCTCCTCTCTTGTTTCTCCTCTCTCTTCTCCCTCCTCGGTGTGAGCTCAGACTTGTTTCTCCTCTCCCTCTCTCCTCTGCTCTCTCCTCTCCCTCTGTCCTCTCCCTCTCTTGTTTCTCCTCTCTCCTCTCCCTCTCTTGTTTCTCCTCTCTCCTCTCCCTCTCTTGTTTCTCCTCTCTCCTCTCCCTCTCTTGTTTCTCCTCTCTCCTCTCCCTCTCTTGTTTCTCCTCTCTCCTCTCCCTCTCTCCTCTCCCTCTGTCTTCTCCCTCTCTTGTTTCTCCTCTCTCCTCTCCCTCTCTCCTCTCCCTCTCTCCTCTCCCTCTCTTGTTTCTCCTCTCTCCTCTCCCTCTCTTGTTTCTCCTCTCTCCTCTCCCTCTCTTGTTTCTCCTCTCTCTCTCTTGTTTCTCCTCTCTCCTCTCCCTCTCTTGTTTCTCCTCTCTCCTCTCCCTCTCTTGTTTCTCCTCTCTCCTCTCCTCTCCCTCTCTTGTTCCTCCTCTCTCCTCTCCCTCTCTTGTTTCTCCTCTCTCCTCTCCCTCTCTTGTTTCTCCTCTCTCCTCTCCCTCTCTTGTTTCTCCTCTCTCCTCTCCTCTCTTGTTTCTCCTCCTCTCTCCCTCTCTTGTTTCTCCTCTCTCCTCTCCCTCTCTTGTTTCTCCTCTCCCTCTCTTGTTTCTCCTCTCTCCTCTGGTCTCTTGTTTGTGCTCCTCTCTCCCTCTCTTGTTTCTCCTCTCTCCTCTCCCTCTCTTGTTTCTCCTCTCTCCTCTCCCTCTCTCCTCTCCCTCTCTTGTTTCTCCTCTCTCCTCTCCCTCTCTTGTTTCTCCTCTCTCCTCTCCCTCTCTTGTTTCTCCTCTCTCCTCTCCCTCTCTTGTTTCTCCTCTCTCCTCTCCCTCTCTCCTCTCCCTCTCTTGTTTCTCCTCCTCTCCTCTCCCTCTCTTGTTTCTCCTCTCTCCTCTCCCTCTCTTGTTTCTCCTCTCTCCTCTCCTCTCTCCTCCCCTCTCTCCTCTCCCTCTCTTGTTTCTCCTCTCTCCTCTCCCTCTCTCCTCTCCCTCTCTTGTTTCTCCTCCTCTCCTCTCCCTCTCTTGTTTCTCCTCTCCTCTCCTCTCCTGTTGCTGTCAGGCCTGTTCCTTTGATAGTAACAGGAGTGGATTTAGTTGGACGGATCTCAGTCTGACGTGACGACAGCTTAAACTCTTCCATGTCTTAGATGTCACATTGATTTGAAAGGAATCTCCAAACATTTCATTCACAGATGATTTGCTGTAGGAAATATCAAATCGAGCCAATGTGGTTCAAAAACACTGCCCCTTTTGGACAGTAGATTCAGATACGACCTTCACTTGAGTGAGTTTGTGTTCGGGGCTGTGTGTATTTTAGACTACAGTGTGTCAAAAGAAAACATTGTCTCTGTTGAATATATTGAACTTTGTACCCGTTTTCGTTTCACGTGGAAAGTAATATTGCCATACCGCTCCATCTGAATTTTAAAGGTGCATTCTGAAACCTTTCTGGTGGAGGGTGTATATGCCCGCCTGGAATGTTTCACAGAATAGCATTAAACATATTAACCTTGTCTTTATTAAATTACATAAGGCTGTTGGTTGAAAAAAACAAACACTAAACAGGTGATGGGGTCACCTTTCCACAGATCTGACCTGTAACTTAGTGTGGTGCTATTACTTGTTGCTTGTCTCAATAAACAAAATAAACAAAACAGAAAATTGTACCGCCATACTGTGCAACATTCCAAGCAAAGCAATAACATCTCCGAGGAGAAAAGCAGGTGGCGCACCCTCCACCCACAGACTGTATTAAAAAGTTAACTAAATGAGTGTGACGTCACAACAGCGTTCAGCGCCGCTCAAATGAGCCTCACAAAGCTAAAGGTTACAGGAGTGAATCTGGAGCCAGGCTCTATGTTATGAATGGGATTTTTTGACAGACAAATTAGCCAAAAAAAAAAAAATCAGGATCATGTTTCAGGATCAAGACCAAAATTATGAGGCCACAGCAGCAGTTACAGAGAGAGGAGCCACAAGATCCCAGTGTAAGTCAATGGGAGCCAGGGTCAAAAGAAGCCAGAAGAGCCTCCTGCCACACTTCCTATTTGGCACGCGCCGGCTAACGCATAAGATCTGTTCACTCATATATACAGTCTATGCCTCCACCACAAAATGTGTGCAAAATCCCTGTCGTCCAGGTAGAATCCATGGCAAAGGAGGGAAATTTGTCAACTGGACAAAGTTTATTTAGCTGAATATGTTTTAGAAGTTAGATATCAAGAATTACTCTGAAACTAACACCCTACTTGGAGTACTTTCAGAGTAATTCCTGAAATCTAACTCATAGATATAAGGCAGTGTCCTCCAGCATTCTGACCAGAACTGAAGAAGCAGCTTGGATGAGCCACGAAATGTATTCAACTAAATAAACTTTGTCCAGTTGACAAACTGAATTCTCTCCTTTTCCCTCCACCACAACAGTTACATAGTACAGAGCGCATTGGCTGATTATTATGAGATCACAGTGATGTCATCAGTGTGCGCCTTACCTTCCTCCTCGCTAGAGTCTCTCTGGATGTAAACAGACGGTGTTGCGGAGGTCGATCCTGATCCTCCGGAGCTGCTCTTGGTGAATATCCCACTGATGAACTTTAGCATTTTCCGGTCTTTAGCATTAGCCCGCTGCTGTGTCTGTGGAGCTAGCCCCAGATCCTCCGACAGACTGTTCAGATCGCTGTTATCTAGTGTACGACTCTTCCCTTTACGCCCTGATTTCGGAGCTTGGTTGGCGGGGGCAGGCAGCGAGGTCGAGCCCGCTTTTAGCCTTTCCTTTCTGGGTAGATCCCTTAGCACTGCGCTGCTAATATCCATTGGTATGCCCACCTCGTCCCGCCACATCTCCGTGCGACTCGTCTCCGCCCAGGACGCCCTACATGGACCGGGGGATCTGGTCGTTACCCGGCAATCTTTACGGTCCAAACTTTGCGCCGAAGTTGGGCTGCGTTCTCTGCCGTCTCTGGACTCCCTGCCCCTGGACGCGACACTGCTGTGAGATTTCAACAAGCTGACCGGCCTCTGTCCCGCCGGGCGAATGGGTAAGCTCGTTCTGGTTGGCGTTCTGCACGGTTCTGTTGCGACTTCGCCGGTTGGAGTGATCACTATTGGTTTGCATGGCTTTGCTTCAAACGTTTTTAGATTTTTCTCCGTTTGGACTGGCAGCATGCACGGCGCCGCTTTGCACACTTCGACCGGAGAGTTCGCTAAAGGACTATGCAGCGTCTTTCCCTTATCTTTCACACCAGCTAACGTGTCTTTGCCAGCATCTTTGCCGGCGTCTTTGCCAGCATCTTTGCCGTCCGCTCCGTTCTGTGTTTTGGTTTTGTCGCTTTGAGCCCCGGTAGTTTCCTCTTCCTTCCCAGACTTGGCATCTTTTGCTTGGGCACCGCTCTCTCCGTCGACAGCCTCTACCTTCACCAGCGTCAGTGAAATCAGGTAGGTAGTTCTTTGCTGTAGCGTGCCACCTGGGTTCATGTGGTCACCCATTTCTCAACGTTGGACGGATCAATGCAAAAAGAGTATGAGCCTGCAGCTTACAGAGACGGTAAGTTTGGAAGCAAAGTTTTTAGTTCCATCCATCCCTCACGGCTCTACATTACCGCATTTTAACTGTAACTTAAGATAGAAAATCCAATTTGAATGCTATAAAATGTATTGGGAGTGCAATGCAATCTTAGCAGCCCTGTTGTTCCTAGAAAACAGCCGGTGTGAATGATCCGACTCCACGCACGAGCGCCCAGTGAAGCGAATACATCTTCATTATAATTTCGGCAAGATATTAAAATGATCACATTGACCTTTCCTGTCTACGCAGCAACCTCCCCATCTCCTTTTCCGGCAAATTCTTCCACAAAAACAATGTGACAATTACAAGCGAACAAGACTCGAATTGACAGTACAGTAGCTGGTCTTTACGTTGCAAATGCTAAAAAATGTATCAGGTGTCACTGGAAATCCAGACATGTCATGGGAGTAGAGCAGAAGTCCATGTCATTCCCAGTGATTACGGTTTTCCCAGCTGCAACAATGCCTGTATTTTGACAATCCATTGAGGAAAGGCGGGTGGTCTATTCAATTGGAGCCAAGGACGTAGCATGCAGAGGAGACAGGGTACCATCAGCTGAGGGCGCGTCCAGAAATGACTATGGCTATCGATATATTTTCAAACGCTTAAAATCCCATTCACGTATCAATGAATCTTCAGTCAGGAATATCTTCTACAGGTATGGCAGACTGTAGACACATGCTTCCTTCCTCCTCCTCTTCTCCGCTTGTCCTAGAATATCCGATATACTTCCTACAGCAGAGCACGCCCCTCCTCGCAGTTTCCAATCCACACAAAGCGATAACAGTGGAAAAAAGATGCCCGTTCTCTTGCTCTCTTTCACTACGTCTCTGTATCGCTCTGTCTCTGGAATACCCACCCATCCACCTACCTACAGCTAATGCTAGATTCAGAGAGCGCCCTGCTCATTTCTACTGGCCCCTCCCCTGACAGATTGTGGAAGAGAGGAGGAAGATGAGGAGGAGGAGGGGTGCGTGTTGCAGGATTTGCGAGGGAAAACGGAGCTCGGCTAAAACCTCCAGGAATATAAATGACGTTTGATAGACGACGCGGGCTCTACAATTCACGAATGTCCAATATTGGTACATATGTTTTTTATGCAGTGACAACGTGGTAAAAAAGCATTCATCTCCATTCCCGTGTGAACGCGTGTGGCTCCTCCTTTAGTGGGAGGCTCGGCTTGTTTGTTGCTAAGGTGTTACAATCTTCCCTCCATAGCGACATTACCAACCGCACGCCCTGCACTGTAAAAAATGAATGTCTACTACAAATGACATGACCTGGTTTACAACAAAAAAAATAAGCTGATTTATCCAATTAGAATAATTGTTTGTATATTTTGACTTTTTGAAAACCATTGCTTCTTATTCAATTCTATTTTTTATAGGGGTGTAACAATATCCAAGTCTCGCGATATTGTCACAGTATGAACCTCACAGTATGATATTTATTGTGATATCATGGGAAAGCTCACGATATGGTGGAGAGGTTCACGATATTACATTCTAAAATGCTTTGACCAGTCATTTGGTACAACATTTATTGTCATTAGGGATGGAACGAAATCCAAATCTCTATTTTCACCATATACATCCCACCGTACCATATTTATTGGAATATTTTGTGGAGGCACAAAACTGTGAATCTGCTCCTTTTCCCTCTAAAAATGCCTTCACAAGACTTAATCCAAAGAATGACGATTTCAAAGCACTTAGAACAGTTATTTCTTCATGTCGTCTGCACTGAAACGTAGCAAAGGATCATGGTCTATGTAGTTCCCTCTGTTTTTTAGCTATTTCTCCATCAGAACTATTAATTTAAGCAAAGAGACTCGTGATTCAATATATTATGATGGTCCACGATATTATAGTGACCTTTGGCGATACGATATCATCATATTTCGGTAATTGTTACATCCCTAATTTTTATTATTATTTTTTAATTCAGTTTTAAAAATCCATGTGTAATTGGCTATATATATATATATATATATATATATATATATTAGGGCTGGGCGGTATACCGTTTGAACCGGTATACCGGTAATTTTTATTTTTATGATATGAATTTTTTATTTACCGCCATACCGTGTGTGCGCGCATATGTCGGCAACACAGAGCGGGCGGAACGCCGTGACAGCGTAGATTGAGCGGGGGCTGTTTTTCAGTGTTACACCAAACAAGCCAACAAGCCAGGTAAGGATAGCGAGTTGAGTAGAAAGTAAAATCTGCATCTTCTCCCCAATCTCTGCGTAACGTTGGCACTGCAGCACAAAACACTACACAGACGTCCCTGGTAGGCGCGTTTGCTAAAGGGACCGTCTGTGTAGTGTTAGGCGCGTTTGCTAAAGGGACCGTCTGTGTAGTGTTAGGCGCGTTTGCTAAAGGGACCGTCTGTGTAGTGTTAGGCGCGTTTGCTAAAGGGACCGTCTGTGTAGTGTTAGGCGCGTTTGCTAAAGGGACCGTCTGTGTAGTGTTAGGCGCGTTTGCTAAAGGGACCGTCTGTGTAGTGTTTTGTGACACGGGCGAGAGCGCGGGTGCGCGGAGCCGCGCACTCCGTCTAAAGGGACCGTCTATGACAAGAAAAGCAAACGTTGGAATGATATTACCAACTCTATCACACTCCACTTAGCCAAAGACAAAAATACCGTTAAATACCGTGATAATTTAAAAAAAATACCGTGATAACAATTTTTGGTCATACCGCCCAGCTCTAATATATATATATATATATATATATATATATACACAAATATATATATATTCTTCACCCATTTATTGACATAAATTCATAAATTAAGAGTGCGCAATTAATTTAGATGTCGTCATTTCTAATCAAAAATGATCTTCTTGATCGCTGTTGAGGGATGATACTAAATCTGGACACACACAGATTCTAATGTGATAGTGCTCTGAAGGGAGAGTGACTTAGAATGGAGAGCAAAAGGAGTTTAGACTAATAACACAATCAAAGGTAACATGGTGATCTAAATATGATATGTTTTAGCAGGTAAAACTGCATAAAAGTCAAATAGACCCTCTTTAATGAACAGAATCTAAATGAAAATTGTGTTGGATCAATATAAGGGAAAGAAATATGTGATGATTTTGTCGTCTCACCCCTCATTTGTATGTGTGTTTATTCTATCCACTATTTTGAGGCCATTCAGAAACATTATGCAAATTGTTGAATAGTTAATGAATGCTATTAAAAACTCTAAACATGTCTGGTCATTCATTATGATGTGGGTTTCCCCCTTCCTTCATCCTCTTCTCCTCCACTTTCTCTTTCAGTCTCCTCTCTCCATCTCTTCCTTCCTCCTCACCCTCTCCCTACTCAACCCTCCTTTCCCTCCCTCTCTGCTTGCTCTCCTCTCGATCAGCACATTATATCACCCTATCACCCATCTCTCCTATTCTATTATCTCTCTTTCTTTGTCTTGTCCCTAGCTCTCCTCCTCTCCTCATTCTCCTCTTCTCTATTGGCATCTCTTATCTCTCCATCACTCATCTCTCCTTTTTTTTTACTTCTCTCTCCATCCCCATTGCCCACACCTCTGCTCTCCCTCTCCGTTTGTATTTTATCACTCCCCAGATCTCCTCCCCTCCTCCTCTCTGTTCGTACAATCTCTCATTCTATCACTCCCTTGCTTGTCGTTTGCCCTTCCATCCAGGCCGACTCTATAATTTATATTTCACCTGTGAGAGAAGAAATTTACTCCCTCCGTCACCCCTCTTTCTCTCTCGCGCCTTCCTCTCTCTTCCCCCCCTCCTCCTCATCCCCTACTCTCTAAGCTGGTCTTTATCGCAAATACGAGTATAAAGGGAGAGATGTTTCTTTCTCTCTTCTATTTCACCTCTCCCCCATCCCCGTTTCCCTCGTCCTCCTCCCTTCCCTCTCTCTTCTGACTCCCTGGTTTATTTCACGTATGTGGGGAGACACTTCCACGCTCCTCCCTCTCTTTCACTCTTCACCCCTCTTCTCTTCCCTCCCCTCTCTTCCTCCTTTCTGCTCTCCTATCTCCCACCTTCTTCTTATTTTCTCCTCCCTCTCACCTTTCCCCGCTCTTTCTTTCCTTCTCCTCTCTCCTCCCCCTCTCTGTGGTCTTCATTGGATGTATGAGGACAGAGATACTTCCTCTCTTCCTCCTCCTTCTCTCCCTCTCTCCTCTTCTTGTCCTCCTCTCCTCTGTGGTCTTTATTGTCCATATGGGGAGAGAGATATTTCCTGGGTGATATTGATCGTAGCTTTAGCGTGGGTTCATTAGCAGATTGTGACGAAGAAGCGGCCTCACAGCGGGACCGACCGCAGGAGGAACACAGCGCTGGAAAATACATTACACGCCACAACTGCAATCAAACCAGAGTAATAAAACAAGAGCTTTCAGCGGCTGCACTGGGGCACACTGCCAATCACACACACACCACAGGCAAGATACACACGGGCAGGATCGGCCAAATGTCTTGCTTGAGATCACAGCAACAACACTTCTCACCTGGGATTCAAATCACCAGTCTTCAAAGTGACTGACGAGGGGTGTAACGTTATCCAAGTCTCACTATTCAATATCGTCACAGTATGAACAACACAGTATGATATTTATTGCGATATTGTGGGAAGCTCATGATATGGTGGGAGGCTCATGATATTACGATATTCTACAGAATAAGAAGACTGACATTCTAAAATGCTTTGACCAGTCGTTTGGTCCAACATTTATTGTCATTAGGGATGGAACGAAATCCAAATCTCTCTCTGTACGATATTTTCACCATAAACATCTCACCGTACCAGATTTACTGCAATATTCTGTGGAGGCACAAAACTGTGAATCTGCTCCTTTTTCCTCTAAAAATGCTTCACAAGACTCAAAGGGATAGTTTGGGGTTTTTGACATGAATCTGTATGGCATCCCTGTGAGCAGAAAATAGTACCAAGCCATTATGAGGTCTGACTTCTTCATGAGTCACGTTTTGTGACGCAAACGTATCACTCTTTGGAACATATATTGTTTTCAGAAGAAAAATGCTTTATTTTTGTGACCCCAGACAACCTGCCGGACACTTTCATCAGCACCGAAACCGGGCAAAAACTCGACTCACCAGACACTGTCGGGAGGTAAGTCAGTGTTGATGAATGACACTGCTGCTGGGGATGCCATACAGATTCATGTCAAAAATCCCGAACTATCCCTTTAATCCAAAGAATGAAGATGTAAAAGTGCTTAGAACAGTTATTTCTTCATGTTGTCTGCACTGAAACGGAGCAAAGGATCATGGTCTATGTAGTTCCCTCTGTTTTTTTTAGCTATTTCTGCATCAGAACTGTTCATTTAATTTAATTCATATCACCATGTTTCTGTTATTGTTACATCCTTGCAACTGACAGAACTGCCACAGTCATACACAGTTTATGGTTTATTGATCTAACCACTATATCACAGCAGCCCCAAAAGTAAAACTTAAACAGGGTCAGGATTCATAAATTTGATGTTAACTTATTGTTTTTCTAACTAAATGAAAAAAAAAGGTTATAATGTTGTTACCTCTTTAAAACCTGCAGTTGTGTTTTGTTTCATTCACACATGTTTGAGGGACCTTTTATCATTAGTCTCCAAAGCTCAAAATGCTCTGTTCCACCTTGTGATGTCATGTTTTCAAGTAACATTTACCTTTCGTTCTGAGATAAGCAATTCCAGGGCTGAACGTACCCAAATGATTCTAGTGAAGGTGTATGGAGTTTAAAAACACAGTGGAACACTTCCTGTATTACCACATGACATCACAAGGAGGAAGAGAGTGTTTTGTGTTGAAGGAAAGAACTGTGTTAAAGTGACAGTTTGGAATTTTGGACATAGTTGCTCATTTCCTCGTGAGCCAGAGTGTGGGAGACGTGTGGAGACACTTTTTAAAATCTTCCCTCCAGTCCTTGTATTTGCAGAGGTGCTGGTGCTGGGCTAGTGCAGGTCAATGGCCACAGTCGTCCTGCCACTAAAAACAGTCTGACCCACTCCACAGACCCGAGGAAACTATTAGAACTCCAGACTGTCCCTGTGAACGTCTGTGTCCATAGAATCATGTCTGAAATAAAACTAACCTTGCATCGCATGAATCGTCACATGTTGAGGGACTATTTTCTCATATATCAGTCGCCGCTGCCGAGCTTCTATCAGAAAGTACAACTCACTGCTGCTGCTCAGACTGAAATCCTTCAAATGCAAGGATGGTTTTACTTCTAAGATGATTCTGTGGACACAGACGTTCACAGGGACAGTCTGGAGCTCTAATAGTTTCCTCGGGTCTGTGGAGTGGGTCAGACTGTTTTTAGTGGCAGGACGACTGTGGCCATTGACCTGCACTAGCCCAGCACCAGCACCTCTGCAAATACAAGGACTGGAGGGAAGATTTATGGACTCTAGTTTTCCTTTTCAGTATTACAATGCAGGCTGTCCAACTGCACCAAGCCTGATTATGCTCCCGTATTCTGGCTATAATGTATGCAAATGAGTCTGTGATTAAGAAGTGTGAAATCCAAGTTTGCACAGTGCAGCTCCTCCCCCTCCCTCTCCCTCTCCTCTCCACCTGCCCTCAGTATATGGTCTTATTCTGTGGAAAAGCTGCTACTCCTGTAGTTCAGATCTCTACGAACATGTTCTGAAATACATGAGATTCTTGGATTAGTTTAACAGTTCAGACTTCAGTCTTCTCTCAAATGCTTTAATGTTTAGAAGCCCCAGTTTAGTCCTGGTTCAGTCTTGGTTCAGTCCTGGTTTAGTCCTGGTTCAGGCCTGGTTTAGTCATGCTTTAGGAATGGTTCAGTCCTGGTTTAGTCGTGCTTTAGTCCTGATTTAGTCCTGGTTCAGTCCTGACTTAGTCGTGCTTTAGTCTTGGTTTAGTCGTGCTTTAGTCCTGGGTTATTCATGCTTTAGTCCTGGGTTAGTCATGCCTTATTCCTGGTTCAGTCCCTTTTTAGTCCTGGTCCAGTCCGGGTTTAGTCATGCTTTAGTCCTGGTTTAGTCCTGGTTCAGTCCTGGTTCAGTTCTGGTTCAGTCCTAGTTCAGTCCTGGTTTAGTCCTGGTTCAGTCCTGGTTCAGTCCTGGTTCAGTCCTAGTTCAGTCCTAGTTCAGTCCTGGTTTAGTCCTGGTTC
Organism: Odontamblyopus lacepedii; assembly: GCA_034769755.1. Classification (NCBI taxonomy): domain Eukaryota; kingdom Metazoa; phylum Chordata; class Actinopteri; order Gobiiformes; family Gobiidae; genus Odontamblyopus; species Odontamblyopus lacepedii. The sequence continues at coordinate 43,425,590 of CM068345.1, read as the reverse complement.
AGTCCTGGTTCAGTCCTGGTTCAGTCCTGGTTCAGTCCTAGTTCAGTCCTAGTTCAGTCCTGGTTTAGTCCTGGTTCAGTTCTGGTTCAGTTCTGGTTCAGTCCTGGTCCAGTCCGGGTTTAGTCATGCTTTAGTCCTGTTTCAGTCCTGGTGGTTTAGTAGGGCTTTAGTCCTGGTTTAATCCTGGTTTAGTCCTGGTTCAGTCCTGGTTCAGTCCTGGTTCAGTCCTGGTTCAGTCCTGGTTCAGTCCTGGTTCAGTTCTGCATGGTTAGTTTATATTTCACCCTTCGCTCGAATGTGAACGCTCCGAGACACGTTTCATGTGAACTGTGAACTGAATCCTGATCTCTAAAAATAAACATTGCACACTTTTACAATATTTGCCAAAGAAAATTGCGATTACATATTTCTCACGCTGTCGGCCTGGCCTGCTCACAGTCACAGAGGGAACAGGACTCGCACTGAATACAAAGGAGCTCCGCCAAACGCCCTCTGCTCACACACACCCCCTTCTGGAGACATTACACACAACCTCATGACAGGAACAATTGATTTTACCATTCATCATGAAGCTGAAGATGGAACGCAATGATTATTTAAAGGAGCACTGCGTAACTTTTCTGCTGGAGGTGCTGGAGGGTCTGCCACCTGCTTGTTTCCATGAGGATGTTATTCTTGGGTCTTAGCTTCCTGTTTAAGGGTGATATTTTGAGTACTTTTGCCCATTCAAAAATATAATAATGTGATTGCAGTCTGCTTGCTGAATTTTCATCACTCTGAAACCCATGGACTGCTTTACCTATAGTATGGCATAAAACTTATCTTTGTGGAGACCAGCAAGTGGTGGCACCAAGTTACAAGTTACAAGTTACAAGTTTTTGTACACAGAATAGCGTTGTCCTTCCAATTACATCCAGTAAGTTTGTACTTCCATAGACATGCACCCTCCAGCTTTGTGATACTATAGCAGGGCTGGCCAACAAGTTTGACACAAAGAGCCGACATTTTTAACTGTGAAAGTCAAAGAGCCACACCAGGCACTGACCTGCCAAGACACACACACAAACACACGCAATTAAAACCATATTATTTCCCATAACACACTCCTGTCCTTACAATACAACAGCAAGTATTAAACTTGTGTTCATTTCAAGGAAAGTGTCCACCCTCAATACACACATCAAATGCAGCTTAGCCAGAGTTAACACAGCAGCTGGAGGTCAGATACCCCCTCCACACACACAGGCACCTCTCTCTCACCTCCTCTCACACACACACACTCTCTCTCGCTATTTCATTCTCTGCCTCTCTCTGACACACACAACTGTCACGTAAACCGTGACAGTTATCAAAAAAATTCAGCTATCGTTTGATGCTGCACTTTTCTAGTTGATGTACGGCGATTTTCACCCCTGTGGGTGAAGCGCCTTCAGAGGAGTTCGTTCAAATGCGACGTGAGCAAAAATGGTGACTCAGCATGTTTTTAATTTCAATCCAAGATGGCCGCCTTCTGGTTTGTCAGGGGGCGTGGCCATAATAATATTTTTTGTTTGTCTTCACGTGAGGAATGTCTGTACTGAATTTCGCCACCCCTGTACTATAGCTTTAAATGTCTGCTGATATCTGATATCCGACACCAGTGCAGACAGAAAACAGCATTTATTTTATTTACACAAAATAAAACTGATCCAAATGTGCTTTCTAGCTGTTATTTATCTTTCAAGTATCGACAGAAGAGCTTTGTATAGATATGCTTTATGAGCCGACCTGCTAACCCTGACAGTAAATAGTCTTATTACAATGTATATGTCCAACCAGGATATCGGCTGAACTGATGTTTGGATGCTGATATTCAATCCAGCTGTTTCAGTATTGGCGCTAATATTCAATACCAGCATCAGATCGGGGGATCCCTCTCCACACGTCTTCCTATTTCTACAGTCATTTTAAACGATGACTGACGGAAAAGGACAAACATTTGAACTATTCTCAGGACTCCAGAGGAATCTCCAGACCACCCGTGTGAGCCATGCAGCCTCGTCCTATATCAGATTTGACACTTACAGCCAACTCACACTTATTACGTCTACATAATAAGATGCCTCTGTTTCTATAGCTTTACAAACACTGAATAAATCAGCTTTGATCCTCAGCACTAATTACACCCCAAATGCTCCGTTTTTTCATGTAGACTGTTTGGATTATTTTGTGTATTTTTAAAAGTCCTCCCCAGAGATTTTCCCAGTCTGTACAGGAGCTGCGTGACCTGCATTTCTCACAGACACAAGCAGAACATGCAAATGAATGAGCTGAGAGAATTAAAGTGTAAATCAATGGGACACATTCACCATTCACTTTATGATGGAGGTCAGGGGCCAGGCAGTATTAGGACTGTAGTCGACTACAGAATAATAAAATATGAAATAAGGGGTTTATATCATAATGACTACAACTATGGCTAAAGTGACATATATTTTGTTGAATTATAAAACTAATGCAACATACTTTTTACACCAAATTTAGCAGAAGATGTTCCGTAGGGAATGGCCTGTCTCATCACCAACTCAGTGGGGAGAGGCTGAGTACAGGCTTTCCTATTGATAGTTCCCCTGGTGCCCCCTGGAGGCTGCTGTGATGCCTGGACTGCAGGGCACGAGAGGCACAGAGGAGGGACACTTATGGAGTGAGGGCTGTTACTCTCCCTAAACTGGCCTGACAAAGGATCTGCTAACCCTACCTGCAATTTTGCTTCTTTATCATTGTATTTTACTGCTCAAAATGATCCTCAGGGACAAATAAAGTGATGCTGGTGGATTGATGAACATAAATCAATCAAAGGAACGTGTGGAGACTAGATCGAACATCTCAACACAAATCTATCTATGGATTGCACACCAAAACATTATAATAGAATAACATTATGTGTAGGTTTAAAGATATTAAATACACTAATCAGTCACTGAATTTACAGATCACATGATATAATGCTGTAATGTAAATGTTTTGATTCTCAAGCTGAATTTCCAGCCAGAAAGCAGAGAAAGACTCTCTATGATATGATGGCTCCTCCTCAGTATGTGACAGATAATGGACAGGTTCAGTTTAATGCCTTATTGTGAAACACTGCAGGTGAAGCAATATCATCTCACAGCAGGCAGCTCTCTCCTCTAACTTCAGCTACTTCAGGAAGACAATACAATGGCTGGCATATTTGTTGGCCTCTTGCTCAGTCAATGAAAACTCTTGCTCTACGCCACCATGGCAGCAGAAAAGACCTACTTCCTGTCTGCCATGAGCTCCGCCCCCTGACCACTTCCTCCCCGGTGCACTTCCCGACCGCACTTCTGTGTAAGGTGTAGCTCAACAACAATGGAGACTCAACTGTCTACTTCCTCCTGTGATCAGGGCAGCCAGGGAAGAACACCTGACAGTCCTACAAATGACTGAAGGTTCATGCTTCAGTTAAAGGAGCGCTATGTGACTTTTCTGGTAGGGGTCTAACATCTGCTTGTCTCCATGGAAATGTTATAGCTATGCCTAAAATGTTCCACAGTATGAGACTAAACATACCTATTTTGCATCAACTAAGAACTGGTGTTTCTAAAGCTGTAACTTGGCCTGGAGGCATGATGTGCCTGTCTACATGGAGATCTGTTTATGTTTAATGCTATACTGTGGAACATCCAAGGCATATTGCATTCAAGCAACAAGATCTCCATGAAAACAAGCAGGTGCTGGATAATATAGATAATATTGAACCCTTAATAGTTTTGTAATTACTGGGTCCATCCAAAAAATAACTTGAAACACAGTTTTGTTTGCAGATAAAGGTCACACTTTCTCCCTAAGAATTGTTGTTGATATCACAAGTAACACGCACACCTTTGTTACCTTGTGATGTCATGTGGCAATAAAGGACGTGCTCCATATATCATCACTAATATTAACTGAATGATGTCAGCCCTGGAATTGCCCGTCTCTAGTGGATTAACAGTAAAAAGCTGCTGATAACTTGAAAACAAACGTCACCACAATGTGGGAACAGGGCATTTTGAGAGAGAAGAACTCTAATAAATATACAAGGTTTGTGTGTTAAACCTGTGTGAATTAAACAAAAGACAACTCCGGGTCTGTTTGTGATGAGGAAACTACAAAACAGCATAGATCAGAAAGTGGCGTCACATGGGGCCTTAAGTTCATTAGTAGATTTTCTGTTAGACATTTCTTTCACATATATTTCTCACTCATTTGTTAGATTAAACACTGCCTTCTCTATGAAACATTTGCATAGTGAAATTCTATAACATGAACTGTGGGACTCAGACACCTTCAGAGAGATGAGTTACTTCCTCTCAGAGACACAGCGACAGGAAGTACCAGATCTCAATCATGTTGTACTATCACTATCACACACACATCTGTAGTATTTGAGTATGTGATACACTAAAATATATGAACAGAACTTTAGATTTATTGGTTCCACTTATAACTAATAACTACACATTAGTTAGCCTTTTCTAGTGGAGAGGTTGCCACTTGCTTGTCTCCATACAGATGTTAGTGCTGTGCCTGGAATGTTCCACAGTGCGCCATTAAATGCATCTATTTCAAAAACAAACAAGATGTCGCCTCTGGGCCAAGTTACAGATCTCCGGAGAGGCTAATTGTACGACTGTCTGATTCAAGGCGTCTTTGAGCAATAAAAGACCAGTAAATGATGCGATATACAGACGTTAGCTACATGGTGTAACATTACAGACAAAGCACATCTCCATGGAGACAACAGGTGACAGAAATTTACATAGTGCACCTCTAAAAATTGAATAGTTGTTGAATAATATATATTTTTTTTTAAATGGATTGTGTTAGAACTTTAACCCTAAACCCTAGTTACTAAGCCTGACTTTTATTAAATTATTTGTTCATTACATTATGAATTAAGTCCTTGTTCATGCTTAATTAAGTATTAAGTATCAAGTATTACAGATATATGTAGCAACAAGGATTTAGGATATAGACCCAGAGGTGAGTAATATACTGAACTGCTATAAATGTTGTTTGTTTTGAAGATTTGAATATTGAATATGAATTTTAGAATAACAAAACTCAAAATCTGCAAAAAAGAGCTGATAAAAATAAGAACAAATTAACTTCTGATGTCATCTTCCAAACAGGGGCACACAGCAGTATCTCTCACCATTTCTGTCTCTGCAGTATTTATACAGTCCACTTACAGTTGTTAGATACTTAAACTTTGAAAACATTTAAAGACAAAGATGTCAGGATCCAGGACATTAGTGACTCAATGTAAACTAGTCAAAATATCTAGTTAAAGGTGCATTGTGTAACTTTTTGGTGAGGGTTCAGTTACCATGGAGATGTTACCGCTTTGCCTAGAATGTTATATAAATATAAAATATGGAATTAAACAAATCTATGCTGTCGTCACATGTTTTATTGGTAACAAAAAATACCTTGGAAAATCTCCATTCTTACTATGAGAAACAAATATGGGCTCCATTCTTCCAGATGTCGCCTGTAACTTGTGGTAGCAGCAAGTCGAGCAGTATCGCTTACATTTCTCTATGGAAATATGGAAGTTTAGCACCATACTACGGAACATTCCAGGCAAAGCAATAACATCTCAATTAGAATGGACAAAAATAGCAAATTTTTGGAAGTAAAATCATTTCCTCGATCAAAATCTCCTTACTGTGCATAAAAACGGGTAACCCTGTAGTTTAGATCTATACAAACGTGTTTTGAAATGTGATTCTTGCGACCTTAGTCCACCATCAGGTTACACTGTGCACCTTTAAGATTCAACTTTTGAATTCAAGTCATATTAAACAAGCAGTGTTAAAAATAGCTGACTGATGACTCCTGCTGATACTCAGATACTAAAAAGGGTTTCAGCTTCCTGTTATGTGCAACATTTTGAGGACTTTTTCCCATTCAAAACTTTTTTTTTCTCAATTTTGTTTTACATTTTTTATTGCCATTCCTATTTTTCATCAATTAGTGTTGTCACGATACTATAAATTCCAAACTCAATTTCAATTGACTAATCAATTGGCTCAATATCGATTACAATATCACAGTGAAGATAAAAAATACTTTTTTGGAATGTAATTGTAATTAGAAAATAATTTCTATTTCTTTATGTTACCATGAGGTGCTGATTAAAATCTGATTTCAGGCTTCAGTTTTAGTGTCATTTTGAGCTTTCCCCAAACAATACATTTGTTGGTGCCCAGTTTTGATACTAGTTTTAGTATCGATTGGTATGTGATTTTTATTACTTCTGGCGACCTTAGCTTCATCTGAAACCCAGCTATTACATTTCTTCTTTTCTTACCTTGGATGCTGTGTAGGTAGACTTTGAGGCCTGCCCGTAGCTGTGCGTCGCTAACTCTCTCAAACTGTTTGTTCAGGCGGTTGATTGTGCTCTGGAGTCCGTCGTGCCTCTTGATTTCTGCTTTAATTGCGGTGGAGTTTGCAGATTTGCCGGTGCTGCCCATCCTGACTCAAAAATCCACAAAATTAACGTCTTTTCATCCCATTTGATCTTATATTTTTTTAAATGTAAATTTCAGATGGAGAGGAGGATACTGCTTAGCAAACAGTGTCTTTCTTGTTTAAAACCACAACCTTCCTCTGCAGGTTCAAACATAACTGACTTCACTTCCTTTTTTCAAATCGTATTCTCGTCAGTAGCATGTAACGCCAGCTCAGTTAACAGGGTTACTGAGAGAATGCACATTAGTTGGAAAAATAAAGTGAATAGATACATTTACTTGAGTAATTTTGTAAAGAAATTGTACTTTTCTAGCAGCATAGTTTTATTCCTACAAGTAATATTTCTACTGAAGTAACAGTACTCTTACTTGAGTAAAGTTGTAGTTCTTCTTCCTAAGTCTACAGTGTTGCAAAATCTTGCAACAACATGAAATTATTTGAGTATTTGTGTTTCTTGAGGCCTCGTTCTGATTTGACTTTATTTTTCGATCCTTTGAAAACAGCTTTTATGCATTATCTACACTTTTGTTTTGTTAATTCTTGTAATTTCTTGAACCACTACTTTGTTTTTCTATTTGAGGAATACGTATTATTATTATTTGAAGTAATATTACTCTTACCTGAGTAAAATTTTTTGGCTACTCTATCCACCTCTGTATACTCATATAGTTATACACATTAACTGGTAGCACTTCAGTAGTATTATCATACCAGTAGATAGCCTGAGCACTGTGGACTCCTTCATGTTGTATCCAAACTCCTCTCCTCCTTCAGTTGTACCTCCCTTCACTCTTAACTGCTGAGAGAAAGTGATTTGACCTGTTACTTTTTAACCATATTCTAATGTTGCTTTCTGATCAAAATATACCTAAAGTTGTATTTCAGCAATCTCATTCTCCAGACCTCAAAATGCTTGGCCCATTCATTCGCCATTACCAGACTCATTTTGATCACTTCAAACTGTTGCATCTTGTAGCAGCTACTGTTTTTGCCTTATTCAAAGGTGCATTGCGTAATTTTTCTAGTGAGGGGTCCATCAAATGCTTGCCTTCTTGGGAGGTGTTTTTGCTTTGTCTAGAATGTTTCACAGTATGGTACTAAAACTCTCTGTCTCCATGGAGACCAAACCAGACCAAGTCACAGGTCAGATCTGTGGAGACTCAACTCCACTCACAGTCGGAATGCCTGTTTTTCTGGGTATTTTTGAGCCATAAAACAACCTGTAATTGGATAAAGTAAGGTAGATCAGTTTAATGTCATACTGGAGAACATTTCAGACAGAGCAATGGCGTAGCAGGTGACAGACCCCCAACCAAAAAGCAACCCAGTGCACCTTTAAGCTGCTTGACAGTCAGTCTTTGCTGTTTTGGACGAATTGAACAATTTAATGAATATACATGTATATACAAAAGATAGAAATGCAAAATGGTGCATAAAAAGTGTAGTTAACGTGAATAAATAGGCGAACAAACTTGCTTTGTAATGCACACAAATGGATAAATAAATAAGAAACTCTTAATAGTGATCATTTCTTTTCTTGTCGCGTGGGTCAAATTTTCGAGTAATAATCACAAACCATTCTCTTTCTTCCTGGTGAGTAAGTAAGCCGGAATGTTTTGTAACGACACTTTTACCCAGAACGTTGATTTCCACAAGATTTTATTTTATTTTGTCACTTTTTTGTGCGTGTCGTGTGTGTGACGTCATCAGAGGCAGACACGCCTCGCAGCGACACCCGCAGCAGCACAACAGCACAACAGCGCTCCTGTCTCTGGGAAAATCTCACTCAAACACCGGCTTCTATTACGACACGGGCCCGGGCCGGACACTGCGGGGGTCAAACATGGTCTGCGGGGGCTTCACCTGTTCGAAAAATGCGCTCTGCTCCCTCAACGTGGTGTATATGGTGAGCTAAAGCATGAATCACCGCGCAGCAAGTGGAGCTAGTAACATTAGCATTGTTAGCATCAGTCCAAGCTTCATTCTTTCACGATTTAATGAGTGTTTTACGTGTGTCTCTCACGCAGCTGAAAAGGTCGTTTTCTGGTATGTATTTATGACTAAATATGACCCACAATTTGCTAAAAGACTATAATGTACAGACGTAGAAGAGCAAGTTATGTAGAAGTAGTAGCTTAGCTTGAAAGTAGCATGCTAAGGGTTGTGCTAGCTCTCAGCTGACGCTATCCTATTGTGCAATGTTGATGTTTTTTAACACCGTACAACCCGTGCTGGAACTGTAGCGTGGTCCAGTTTTCAGTACATATATACTTGATTTTATGAGCGTTAATCCAGTGCGGATAATCTAATGTTAGTTGTGCTAGTCATGTGAAATGTCAACACGGAGTCTGCTGACCAAACTAAATCCAAAGACACTAGAGTAACCCGCTGGAAATGTAAAGGAAAATGGAAAATCATGATTAAAGCAGCCATTTTGTGCACCGTGTGGTCCTGTGTAATTGTTGTAGTAATAGTAAAGAGATGTTCGTTGTTTTCCGGTTCATTTTTTGTTACAAAGGAAGTGAATCAGTCTGTGATTTGGATGTGGTACAGCAAAGGACGTTAGTGATAAAAGGAGTTTTGTGGATCTAGATGTCTGTTGTTCATTTAGAAAATTCGACAGTTCGACAGTACAATTTAACCGGGTTGAACACTTCTAACTACTTTAGACTTAGAGAATTAGACTAACGTTATTGATCCACAAGGGAAATTACTTGGACACAGTAGCTCACACATCACAGTATAATATAATAACAACAGTAAAAATATAAATGGTAATAATAAATTCTAAGTAAGGAGCAAAAAATACAGCAAGAAACAGGTGTCAAACAAGGCATAATGATATAAAAAATTATCAGTGATCTGATGATTGACAGGACAGGTTATTATGCCTAATGTCTCTTTCTCTGTTTACAATCTTTTAACTAAGGCTAAAGTATCGCACAGAACGTGGATAGACAACCATTTAAAAAAATCTTTATTATATATTTTTCAATCATCTCTTTATGCATCCATCCATCTTCTCCCGCTTAATCCGGCTGGGTTGCGGGGGCAGTTTACTGCCCAATCCTCACAGCACCTGACCCCCCCTATGAACCCCTCTGCAGGTGGTGAGCCCACAGGAGGGTGGACAACATGGTCCTTGATGTTAGTTCATAGGGGTGCGGGCATGTTTTAGGTTGATGGGGGAAACCGGAGCACCCGGAGGAAACCCATCCAGACACGGGGAGGAACATGCAAACTCCACACAGAAAGGCCCGGGCGACCCGGGGATCGAACCCGCAACCTTCTTGCTGTGAGGCCTGAGTGTTGCCACTCAGCCACCGTGTCTCTTTATGCAGTCTTTTTTAATCATTTAATTACTTATTCAGTAGTATTGGAGAATGCAAAATGATCAATTCCTCTATATTTATCTCACCTCTATTTACAAATTGGATTGTCTGTATGGACACTAATCAGTGATACTTTAGTACATCAATGTGTATAGGCTGTCACCATAGCGGGTGTGTAGAGTAGTTAAACAATAATAGATGAACTGTCCTGTTGCTTAAAAATTTGATTACTTGAGCTGCTTTGATCTTTTTTAGATCTGATACTGGTTTCAGTTCTATAGTGTCTGCCAACATCGACAGACACCAGTGCAGAGACTGAAAACAGAATTAATTTCCTTAAAACAAAATAAAATAAGACCAAACTGATCATTATGTGTTAAGTAGCTGTTATTTATCCCTCAAATAACTACAGAATAAGTTTGTATAATTAAGAGTTCAAACATTGAGGCTTGATTACTGATTACTAATGGGAGTAGATGTGATGAATACTTGCGTGTGTCTGTCTCTGGTGCAGCTCTGGCCCCAGTCACACTCTGATGTAACAGATCTGTGCTCTGAGAGAGGCCCGTGTCATGTAAGAAATGAGTCACTGAGGAGTGAAAAAAATCACATTCAACACGACAAATGATTATTACATGCTGCTAACGTTTTGAACATTTTTAGCCATTATAATGCTGTTTCTTTATCAGAAATATAGCTGGAGTTATGTTTTGTTTAATTTGAGTTTGAGTTGTCCTGCATGTTTAGTCTGCTACTCTCCAGAGCTCAAAACTCTGACATCATCAGGTGGTAATCCTTTGTCTAGAGGTAGAAAAGTGCTGTCATGGAATTCACTTATTGTTTTGAGGCCACAACAACAAGAGGAATCTGTCAGCTCAAACATAGGCTCATCATTTGCACTGTAAGATTTTCCCTAAATGAAATCACATTGGTCGTAGGCCTGTAACGATAGTCAATAAATCAGTTAATTGTACAATAAGTTTTAACAAGCTCTTAACCCTTCCAACCGTGGTCATTTCTATTTGCAGCTTGTTGTTTTCCTTGTTTCTCTCCCTCTCTCTACCAAAGAGAGTGAATGTCAGAAGGCTTCTATCGCTCTCTCCTGACTCCTCTTGTTTCCTCAGCGTAAAGACGCTTGAACAAACATGTCAGCACAGACGGTATAGATCATTAGGTCTATGTTATAGACAGATTACTTGTTCATCAACAAGTGGATACAAGTGCAGCCGAGTGCAGAAAGCGCCGTTGTCTGTGTCGTGAACATGAAGCTGAAACGTGTTGCCATCAGAGCACCAAAACAGTTCATCACTGTGTGACAAAACATGTCATGATTCCAAATCATCACTAGTGTGTGGGAAACATTTCAATAGCCCAAATGCATCAACAGCAGGCGTGCACGCAAATGAGAGGAAAAGGGCTCAAACCCTAGCAGCAAACTTATACCCAAACCTAAGCCAGGCAACTGCCCCCAGAAGAGCCCGAAATCCAATGAAATCTCACAAGACACGATGCCAGACAGGACAGTGGCTCCCTCTGCAGCAGAACGCATAATGACAATCCCTGTATAAAAAAGTGGACTAAACCAGGAGCCAGGGTCTATGTTATGAATAGGATTTTTTTTTGACGGACAAAATAGTGAAATAGGATCATGTAGAGCAGGTTAATATAAACACTTCAAGACCAAAATGACGAGGCCACAGCAGCAGTCACAGAGAGAGGGGCCACAATATTCCAATGGAAATCAATGACTAAAATAACATTTAAGGGCAATTTTAAGAGACTTCATAATCCATTTGATTTATTGGTATGGTTGTGTTTGGTTCAACAATGGTTTATTCAAGTGCATTTTTTGTTACCAAGTCCCTTGCTGTAAGCCAGACTACATTAGAACATTTTATTTTATTTATTAAAACATCTATTATCTGTTTTAGTTAGGCCTAGGTCTTGCAGTTCCTCTGTTAATGTTAGAAAGTAAAGTTTATTGATCTTTGAAAGGGGGTATTTGCATTTTTATTCCATTGTCCTTATATTAGTTGAAAATTGTCTCAAACTGTCATATCACAGTAGTTTCTTGGTCAATTAATCGTCCAGAAAAATCTGTTATTGTTACAGGTCTAATTGGTCGTAATTAGCATATTGCCTTTATTTCAGCAACAAAATCTGTTCATTAGACCACCATCACCCCTCACCTTATAGTAATAGTTGTCTCTTGTCCACGTCCCCTTTATCTCATCCCCCTTTCTCTTCTCTCCTCCCTCTTTGTTCTGCCCCCTCCTCACCTCTCTCCCTCCCTCCTGTAGCTGGTGGGGCTGCTGCTGATTGGAGTAGCGGCCTGGGGAAAAGGCTTCGGTCTGGTCTCCAGTATCCATATCATTGGAGGTGTGATCGCGGTGGGATTCTTCCTGCTCCTCATCGCCATCGTGGGGCTGATCGGGGCCATTCACCACCACCAAGTCATGCTCTTCTTTGTATCCTTTATTTGCAGTTTGCAGTGGTCCAAAGTTATCCCTCACTCAACACATGCGTTCAGAACAACCTAATTATTCACCATGATGAATTTTAAGATGAGTTTTGTTGTCATAGTAACGTTAACAAGCATGCTAATCACTCTATATAACAATTGGATGCAGATGGTACACAACAGGCACTTCAAGAGCTGTAATGGGGCAAGACAAATGTCATAGGGCCAAAGACATAGATGGCTTTGTGCTTGTTTCTTTCCTCATTGGGTCATGTAATCAGGTAATAATAGGGGTTCAGACTATTTATTGGATCACAGCTAAGCGAGTGCTGAAGTAATCATAATTTAATTTAATGTCATGTTCATACCCAGATTCCAAAACTGACCATGAATTGAAAAAGCAGGTTTTATGTCTCAGAGCAGTGCTTTCATCAAAATAACAAAAAAAAGTCTCTTTGATGAAAAAAAACCAAACAAACACCATGAATCATTTCCTTAGCCTTCCTCTCCAGTACATGGTGATTTTGTTTATTGTGTTCCTGTTCCAATTTGGAGTTTCTTGTTCCTGTTTGGCCATGAACCGCGGGCAGCAGGTAAGAGCTCTCCTCTGCGGTTTATACGACCGTTATGTTTTTATGTTAAATTCATGTGTGTCTCCTCTGTCCACAGGAGGTGCTGCTGAGCTCGGCGTGGAGTATGCTTCGGAACGAAACCCGCATCGACCTGGAGAAGCAGCTCAACTGTTGTGGGCTCTTTAAGAACTCCAGCACTTCCTTTGACATGGACTATGTCAGCTGTCCCGCCGTGAGTTACCACCATTCCATCTCATCCTATTAGAACTTAGTTTTACATTATATAAAAACATTAAATACAGTCTTCATAATTTGTAAATCATATTGCAAAATCATCTTGTAACTCCGCTCATGTTTCATAACCCCTACTTTAGTAGCCATCCTACTGTGGCACCTGGTAGTACTAACCAGGCCCAATTTACTGAATATAGGAAAGAAAATTGGTTCATACACCATAGTCTCCTCCATTGATACTTTCCAGTGACATCACACTGGAGGGGTTCTACATGTATGTTTATGGAGCAATGTTCAGCAATTCAAATGGTGACACATTAGCCAACACTATCATAAAGGTATGAAACTCAAGAAAAAATATGAAACCAATTAAACCGACACATTTTCAGGAATCTGCGATCCACACGAGTGTTCATGGTCCTGTATAGGTGTGTGATTTTCAACAGAAAGTTGAGTGTCCAACTGAAAAACTGTTGGCTGATGCTAACTAGCTTGTGACCAGAATGTTGTTTGAGAGGGATTTGTTTAACAGCACAAATGAGCTCACCTATTGTAGTTCCATCTAAATCAGTTAAAACAAAACTCAGATTAAAGTTTAACTTACGTAAGTGTTTCACTGTGTACAAGAGTAAATGGCACCAGTTTTAATGTATGTGTGTGTTTCAGTTGTGTAAAAAGGCCAGCGACTGTGTGACTTGTGGAGGGAAAATGTTGAACCACGCCACAGAAGCTCTGAAGATCCTGGGAGGAGTGGGTCTGTTCTTCAGTTTCACAGAGGTCAGTACACAAGACTGAGGGATGTGTGCAGTAAAAAGAGGAAAAAAATAACCCAGGGATCTGAGAAACCGGGCCAATTTGAGCATAATCAACAAGCGAAGTAAGAGCTCGGTGTAAAGTAGTGACTGATACGAGAACATTCAGGAGCTGTCTTCTGCATGTTCCTTCATTCCGTTACTATATCAACTTGAAACATTTATGACACAAGTAGGAGGGACTGGTTTTCCAAATGTATCAGTCCTGCCTATCGATACTTCACAGTGACATCCCGCTGCGAGTGTTTGGTCTGTAGCTCATGCTTCAGTAGTCCAGGGTGAAACAATGCGCACATGAGCAAACAGTGTTACAAAAGGTTTAAGATCATCTGAAAACTCAAGAAAAAACACAAAATGGATTTAAACAACTTATTTTCAGAAGCCTGTTATCAATACAGGTGTTCATGATGCAGTTTAGGTTTAGGCCATAAAGAACTGACTTAGCTGAAACTACAGCATCGGGTGGGTACAGACGGACGTCCCATACCCACCCCATACCCACCCCATACCCACCCCATACCCACCCCATACCCACCCCATACCCAAACCATACCCACCCCATACCCAAACCATACCCACCCCATACCCACCCCATACCCACCCCATACCCACCCCATACCCACCCCATACCCAAACCATACCCACCCCATACCCAAACCATACCCACCCCATACCCACCCCATACCCAAACCATACCCAAACCATACCCACCCCATACCCACCTCATACCCACCCCATACCCAAACCATACCCACCCCATAAACACCCCATACCCAAACCATACCCACCCCATACCCAAACCATACCCACCCCATACCCACACCATACCCACCCCATACCCACCCCATACCCAAACCATACCCACCCCATACCCACCCCATACCCAAACCATACCCAAACCATACCCACCCCATACCCAAACCATACCCACCCCATACCCACCCCATACCCAAACCATACCCACCCCATACCCAAACCATACCCACCCCATACCCACCCCATACCCAAACCATACCCACCCCATACCCAAACCATACCCACCCCATACCCACCCCATACCCACCCCATACCCAAACCATACCCACCCCATACCCACCCCATACCCACCCCATACCCAAACCATACCCACCCCATACCCACCCCATACCCAAACCATACCCACCCCATACCCACCCCATACCCACCCCATACCCACCCCATACCCACCCCATACCCACCCCATACCCAAACCATACCCACCCCATACCCACCCCATACCCACCCCATACCCACCCCATACCCACCCCATACCCAAACCATACCCACCCCATACCCACCCCATACCCAAACCATACCCACCCCATACCCACCCCATACCCAAACCATACCCACCCCATACCCACCCCATACCCACCCAATACCCACCCCATACCCACCCCATACCCAAACCATACCCACCCCATACCCACCCCATACCCAAACCATACCCACCCCATACCCACCCCATACCCATGGTATTAAAATAAAGTACAGGTTAAAGTCTTAATAAAACCTCAGACAGAGCAATGCCTACAGTTAGCAATTCACCCCCAGGCAATCTCAACAGCTCCAGGCAAACTCATCGTTTCATTTGCACTTACATTTCCTTTCTTCTTGTGTGTTTCAATGACAGATTCTGGGAGTTTGGCTCGCTGTTCGCTACAGAAACCAGAAGGACCCCCGTGCCAACCCCAGTGCTTTCCTATAGTCCCCATCCAACCCCCACTCACCCCTGTCCACCCCATACACTTTACACTGGTAACACACGAGCAGAGACACACGCTTTAGCTCAACGACCCAACCTGAACGGGCAAAAAACTGGACCAGACACAAAGGACACCACCGCACTTTGTACAAAAACTGCGAGAGGAGAGGTACGTCTGCATGAAAGGATCCTGCTATATCAAGAAGACAACTCGTGGTATTAAACGCAGCCTTGATCTGAGTATCTCCATCCTCCTTGCTTGTGAAGTCCGGTTAAGAGCGTCTATGGTAACAACTAAAGGGCCTATATTATGCTAAATGGAGTTTTTGGCGTTTTAACCATGTTGTAATTTCCTTGCACATACCTGGATTTGTGTTTTGTTTCAGGAATCCTACATAGTCTTGCATACTGTAGCTAGGAAGTTGTAATCCTTGAAGCTCCTCCAGGCTTTTAAAGTGTATTCGCCAACACTGGACTTATTCCAGTCATATCTGCGCTCAAATTACTTCTAGTTTAGCAGTTTGAAACTTCTATTGTTTCCAGCTTCATAAAAGCCGCTTCTTTATGACACACCAACAGATGGAATTCAACAAATCAACAAATTTGAAGATGCTGTAAGTAGCTACCTACTTGTCTCCATGGAGATGTTATTGCTTTGCCTAGAGTGTTTCACAGTATGACAGTAAATGTGTCTTAATTCCAAGGAAACATAAAGGTACTGCCACCAGGTCAAGTTACAGGTCAGATCTGGGGAAAGGCGATTCCACTCACAGTAAGAATGCATATTTATCAAGATATTTTTAGCAATAAATGCATTTATAATTGAATAAAAATAAAGTATACAAGGTTAATGCCATACTGTGGAACATTCCAGGCAAGTTCATGGTGGAGGTAATGCAGTGCAACTTTAAATTTCCAGCAGATGGTGCAAGGACGTCTTTGAGGCATCTCCAAGTCATGCTTCAGGAAGTCTTGAAGCTAATTAGCATAATGTAGGGCTTTTAAACCTTGTCTCATTGGTGCCATGTTTTACTCAGTGTAGTTGAAGCTGTAGATCACATGTCCAATGCAAATTCAGGGCTAAAATATTGGACATAAAATGTAAAAAATAAGGCGGTTTTCCATTTTTAGTTTTGTTTTTAGTAACGTGCAAAAGAAGGTGTTGAGGAAGGAGTTCATCTTATGCCCTCCGCTAATGTGTCCCCATCACACATGAGCTCAAATTTGAAAAAAACAAAAAACAAAATTCTAACATTTTTTGAAATTTCAACTAAGACCTGAACTTGTTCTAAGTCAAATGTACAGGAATCTCTGATGGTGGTTGGGCAAGTTCTGGGTTCGGACCTGATTTAGTTCTGGATTTATACCTGGTTTAATCTGGGTCCAGCCCCTGGTCTAGTGTGGAGTTAGACCTGGTTCAGTCTTGGCTTAGCACTTGGTTGGTTCACTCAGTTATGGTGTTATAGCCCTACTCTAGTCCCGGTCTAGTCTGTGGGTTTTGCCTGGTTTAGTCCTAGATTTACTGCTTTAGTCCTGGGTCTAATCCTGGTTCTTGGGGCCAGTAGTCTCCAAACTCTTACAGTAAATGTGTTCTCATGGGGAATTCTGTTAGCGGAGGTTTTTAAGATTAGATGTTGTATTTCCAATTCTTGAAGGCCCTGTACCTGATTTGTAGTTCTAGCTCAGGAAAACACCCCAAAATAACTCCGTATGACATCATCTGTGCAAATTTATTGGATTAGAATTATAAAGAAACAGCTAGGTGTGTCCACACTTTTGGAAACAACTGACTTCCAGATACAGTGAAGGCAATACGTATTTGATCCCTCGCTGATTTTGTAGATTTTTGTAGATTTGTAGATAGACAAGAAATGAACCGTCTATAATTGTCATGGTAGGTTTTTACATTGACAGATAGAATTTCAAAAAGAAAATCCAGAAAATCACATTATAAAAAAATATAATAACTGATTTGCATTTCATTGAGTGAAATAAGTATTTGATCCTCGACCAGTCATTAAGAGTTCTGGCTCCCGCAGACCAGTTAGACACTGATCAACTCATCATCTGGACTGGACTCCTGTTTGAACGAGTCACCTGTGTAAAAGACCCCTGTCCACAGAATTGGTCCATCAGACTCCAAATTCTTCAACAGGGGAAAGACCAAAGAGCTGTGAAAGCACGTCAGGGACAAGACTGTGGAGCTGCTCAAGACGGGAATGAGCTACAAAACCATAAGTCTTGGGAGACAACTGTTGGTGTAATTCAAGGGTGTCAAACTCATTTTGGTCCGGGGGCCGTATGCAGCCTACTTTGATCCCAAAAGGGCCGGATCAGAAAACTCAGTTCTCTCTTCAAGTTATTGTATTTTTCTCCGTGTCTCGTAGTGGTGTTTAAGATTATATTCCTCGAGCAACGCCACTTTTTCCAAACACACTGAGCACAGATTTCCCATTCACCTCTGTCAACAAATAAGAATTAGATTATTTTTCTTGGGAAATCCTGAACTCAGCATCTGCTTTTCTCATTTTTTGACATTTTGCTGATGAGGGTCACGGTCGACAGTCAAAACGATCGTCCTTTAAGAGTGTTTGGAAAGAGGAAAGTCTTCATTTGTGCTGCTCTGGTGGGAGTCGCAACGTACAGAAACACCGGAGACGCTGCTATGCTAAACGGTGCAGAAAATTAACAGAAAAATCTGAAAATTTTAAGTATTTTAATAGAAAAATCAGCCGAGGGCCAGATTAAAGGTCTTGGAGGGCCGGATCTGGCCCCGGGGCCGCATGTTTGACACATGTGGTGTAATTGTTCGGAAATTTAAGAAATACAAAATGACCATCGATCGACCTTGGTCTGGGGCTCCACACAAGATCTCACCTTGTGGGGTTTCAGTGATCATGAGAACAGAGGGAAATCAGCTGGGACCACAGTCACTAAGAAAACCACTGGGAACACTTTATGGATTTATGGATTTAAATCCTGCACTGCTCCAAGTTCTCCCTGCTTAAGAAGGCACATGTGCAGCCCACCTGAGGTTTGCCCATGAACACCTGAAGGATTTAGAGAGGCATTGGGAGAAGGTGACATCAAGCTCTTTGGTATTAACTCAACTCGCCGTATTTGGAGGAAGAGAAATGACCCCAGGAACACCATTCTCACCATCATGGAGGTGGAAACATTCAGCTTTGGGGGTGTTTTTCTGCCACAGGCACAGGACAACTTCACCATGTCAGCAGGAGGATGGATGGAGCCATGTGCCGTAAAATCCTGAGTGACAACCTCCTTCACTCCAGGAAACTGAAAATGGGTCGTGGACGAGTGTTCCAACATGACAGTGACCCAAAACATACAGCCAAGGCAACGAAGGAGTGGCTCAAGAAGAAGCACATGAAGGTCCTGGAGTGGCCCAGTTTCCGGACCTTAACCCTGTAGAAAACCTCTGGAGGAGCTGAAGCTCTGAGGTGCCACACGACAGCCATGAAACCTTAATGATTTAGAGATGATCTGCAAAGAAGAGTGGACCACAACTCCTATGTGGCAAACCTGGTCCTCAGCTACAAGACCCGTCTGACCTCTGTGCTGCAAACAAGGGTTTAACCTTCTTTTACCTAAGTCTTTGTTTGGCTCGAGGGTTCAAATACTGATTTCACTCAATGAAATGCAAATCAATTTATATATTTTCTTCAAACTTATTTTCTGGATTGTCTTTTGAATATTCTATCTCTCAATGTTAAAATAACCCTACCTTAAAATGATGACCGTTCATTTCTTTGTCGGTGGGCAAACCTAAAATCAGTAAGTGGTCAAATATAACTGTATTTTGTTTCTCTACGATAGTTCAACATAACTTGAAGTGCTTATGACAGGTTAGACTACTCATTTAATCCAAATGTAGTCAACATAAAGTTATGAAAAATGTATCTTAATCTTTTTAGTGATGACCTTGATGGAAGTGTATTTTTCCTGCTTGGGCACAGGCAGCAGATCTGACGTATGGAATTCCATAACTGTTCCTTAGCCACTAGAATGTAAACCATGGCTAAAATTTGTCTAAATTACACGGTAGTTATGCCACTTAACTGATGTAAAACTATGATAAATATTTAGCACAGGCCGATCCCACTGAACCAAGTCAGAATTAGAACACCATGAAAACCTGTGCGATGCACTTTAAAGGTAAAATCGCCCCTTGTGAGTTTTATGTTCTAATGCTGTTACCTCCTAAAAACAGACCTGGGGTTGTTTTTTTGTTTCATTCACACATGTTTAAGTAAACATTCATTGTTGTTCTGGCTGTTTCCAAAGCTCAAAATGTTCTGTCCCACCTTGTGATGTCATGAAGTGAACTGCTCCTTTTACCTTTAGTTCAGTAGAGATTGGCCTTTCCAGGACGGAAATCATCCAAATGATTCTAGTGAAGGTGTGTGGAGTT
The DNA here is from genome assembly GCA_034769755.1 of Odontamblyopus lacepedii. Taxonomy (NCBI): domain Eukaryota; kingdom Metazoa; phylum Chordata; class Actinopteri; order Gobiiformes; family Gobiidae; genus Odontamblyopus; species Odontamblyopus lacepedii. The sequence continues at coordinate 43,405,505 of CM068345.1, read as the reverse complement.
TAAAAACACAGTGGAGCACTTCCTGTATCACCACATGACATCACGAGGTGGAACAGAGTGTTTTCAGTTTGAGAAAAGAATGGATTGTAAATGTGCAGGGTTTGTGTGAATGAAACAGAACACTGATCATGGAGTGAAGTGACGTGGCCCCTGTAAACACAGTCCTGGTTCTACACTGGGTACAGAGCCTTTAATAAACTGAGCCATTCTCACAGCACATTTATGGGAACGCCTAATGACTGCTGTCTTGTAAATAGTGCTTCCTGTAATCTCTCTTGTTGCCATGTAGTTCCACTTATAGCAATGTGATTCCTACTCCAGTTCTGGTTTTCAGTGTTGTGAAGAGTGTGATACGTTAGATAACAGATACTTAGCATACGACTGTGTACATGAGGAAAACCGTGAAATCTGAAGGGTTTTGTATTTGCTTTTTAATTTTTGTTTCATTTTTGGGGAAAATCTGGCCAAACAATATTTGTTAACGAGTGTTAAAATGTGCGTTCTCTGCAATTTAAATTTAGTTTATTTTATATTTTGTTAAAGCTGTTTAATAGGGCTGCGTGATATTTGAAAAATGCATTTAGTAATCATGTTGAACATTTAAATCACAAAATATTGACATTTTAATTTTGACAAATTACTTACCGGTATTTGTTAAATATTAATGAAATTGTGTCAAATTGCCTAGAATGTTGTAACCTTGTGCAGCGAGATGGATTCTTGTATTCGTGAGACTCCTGAGAATCCATCATGGAGCGTGTGGGCTGTACGGATAGTCAGGCCGACCAATCACAGCGCAGCATTCACAAAAGCAAAGCACCCAAACAAACCAAAACAAACACGGTGCCGCCAACACATCACATCTCCATAGTGACAACCAAAAAAGGGAAACACAGTGATCCCTCGTTTATCGCGGGGGTCACGTTCCAAAAAGAACCCGCGATAGGCGAAATCCGTGAAGTATCAGCTACAATACAATACTGAACTATAGAATGAAACCAAAGATCACATCCTGTTTTCAGGCTCAAGCATTTAAAAATATAAGCGTTTTCTTACAAATAACTGATAGTTTTTAAAAAATGCTGTAAAATAATAATTTTAATGAGTACGAACACGAGGTTGGACATTGTGACTCACGTGTATTTCACAGTCCCTCTGAGCCTCTTCCTCCTGACTCCTGTAGCGTCTCTTTCTCCTGAAGGCTGTGGTGCAGGTGTCTTCTTCTCCTGAAGGCTGTGGTGCAGGTGTCTTCTTCTCCTGAAGGCTGTGGTGCAGGTGTCTCTTTCTCCTGAAGGCTGTGGTGCAGGTGTCTTCTTCTCCTGAAGGCTGTGGTGCAGGTGTCTTCTTCTCCTGAAGGCTGTGGTGCAGGTGTCTTCTTCTCCTGAAGGCTGTGGTGCAGGTGTCTTCTTCTCCTGAAGGCTGTGGTGCAGGTGTCTCTTTCTCCTGAAGGCTGTGGTGCAGGTGTCTTCTTCTCCTGAAGGCTGTGGTGCAGGTGTCTTCTCCCGTCGTCCTTATGTTATTTTCCTCCTTCTTTATGGCCCATGTTTTCTTTTCTGTGGGAGACGCTCCAAACGGCTCTTTGAGTGTTAAAGGTGCCGACCCCTGGTCTAAGTGAAAAGACCAGTCAACTTTTATCACTTCTAGACGACAGTCCCTCGGCCAATCAGGATTCAGAACACAATGCACTGTTAAAAAAAATAAAAATAAAAAAACATTAAAAAATCCGCGAAAGATGAGCCGCGTTATAGCGAGGGATCACTGTACTCCATCTTTAAATCACTGTGTTAAAATTGAGATCACAATATTCAGTCATTTACTGGTTAAACAGACTCCAAACGTGACAAAGACTAAAGCAGGACTAATGCAACTCTACAGTGCCTAACAGGGCACTGTGTCACACTCATTCTGCAGGAGAGCTGGTCATGAGCTTGTCTCCATGGAGATGTTTTTATCTCAAATGTTCCATAGTATGGCATTAAACTTGCATATATTCACTGCTAATTTATCTGATCTGGCCAAGATTTTAAAACTTCTATCAGGTTATTCATGTTGTTTTCAGATGTATTTTCTATTTATTAGTTGTGAGACTGCTTCATTCTAGTCTACAGAGAGTTTATTTTAAGAGAACTTGTCAAGCTTTTTTTGCAGTGTTTAATTGCAGGTTTTTGTTTTCTTAAATAATTCTTGACCTGGTGGCTCCACTCATTTGAATCAGTGGACATGGATAAGATTAATGCCATACTGAGGGGCATTCCAGGCAAAGCCATAAATAATAATAATAATAATAAATCTTTATTTATAAAGCACTTTTAAAAACACGGTTTACAAAGTGCTGTACAAGCAGCAATGAACAATACAAAACACAGAAAACAAAGAAAACAGTCAATGACCCGTTCATTCTAATAAATAAACAAATGAAAGAGATAAAATGAAAATAAATAGGGAACAAAAAGAACTAAAACCAGTTAAAGGAAGACCAACCGATAAAAATGGGTTTTAAGAAGTGATTTAAAACGTGATCCTGATGGTGCCGCCTTATCTGCTCAGGCAGGTCGATCCAAATCCAAGGCTCAGTCGCCCTTTGTCCGGAGCCTGGACTTCGGAACAGCCACAGGGACCTGAGGGTCTGAGGCTCGTACGGAGTTAAAAGTTCTGAGATGTAACTTGGTGCGAGCCCTAAACAAGCTTTAAAAGTGATCAGTAAAATCTTAAAATCAATTCTAAAACACACAGGAGCCGGTGAAGGGAAGTAAAACAGGGCGAGTGTGTTGGTATCTGTTCAAACCGGTGAGATAACGTCTCCATGGAGATGAGCAGGCATCAGGAAAGTTACTTATTGCAACTTAAACTTGGTTTTAATCTGGACTAAAGAGGTTCATATGTAAATGTGACAGTATCGTGCAGCCCTGTTGTAACGCCGCTCTCTCGTGTTGTCAGTGTTAATAGTTTGTAAATGAAAAGTGTTTGATCTATTTAAGTGAAGCTGTAAATGCACATGTTTTGTTCTAGTTCTAATGAATTCTTTTGCCTGGTGACATTTCTTCCCTTTATCCTGTTTAAATGTGTTCTTTTGAAGTGATTTGAACTTAAACTAACGAGCTGTGTTTGAAGTCTTACTGGACCTGGTCGTCTCTGCTGATTTTTACACACGTCTTTGAACGCCTCGTTTGTATGTGTCACATGTCTCGGAGTTTGTGTGCACTTGTTTTTTCTGATGTAATTTCAATTTTCAAGACTTAGTTTTCCAAATAAACTCTTGATTGGAACCAGGACATTTTTGTACTGTTTATTTAAATCTGTATAATCTTAACTCAGACTTGGAGTATTTACTTATTTTTTATCGAGCGCTGTTCAAGATGGAGATGAAGAGAAATAGACTTTTGTAAAGCTTAGAGTAGGTAATGTTTCCATGACAAAACAGTTTCAGACAAAAAATGTATTTTTGAATGGTGAAAAGTCTTAAAAATCCTGCTGCCATCACCACTTCCTGCACAGCACAGAGGACATGTGCCTGAAGTGTCTTGCTCAGAGACACCACAGTAAACTCGTACACACTGGTGCTGGGATCAAACCTTGAACCTTTGTGCTTCTGCGTAAATGCTCAGTCCATAATGAAGTCACACACTTTAAACTCTGCCTCCTCATCTCTACGGAGACGGTCTTACTTTGTCTGGAATGTTCCATCATGTAACTTTAGCATCTTTAGCTTTCATTTCATTACTGAGGAAAAAAGTAAAGAACCCAGTGAAGTAAACAGATTATTACTGTGAGAAGTTTAATTCCAGAATGTGGGATAGGCTACTCGAGGCAAAGCAGGGAAAGTGACGTAGTGCAGCTTTAAAAGGTCCCTGTTCTCTAAACGGGACATTTTTAGCTAGCCCAATTTGATTAGCCGTTAGCTTTATCATTTCATTAGCTCCCGACTGTCTCATAAAAGTGTGACAATGTTCACCACCAGAGGGCGCCACAAAGCAGGCTGAGCATGAGTCACTCCTCCTGTTACATATGTCCTGTGTCAGATGCCCTCCCGTCCCTCTGTATCCCAGTGTGTCAGATGCCCTCCCGTCCCTCTGTATCCCAGTGTGTCAGATGCCCTCCCGTCCCTCTGTATCCCAGTGTGTCAGATGCCCTCCCGTCCTCCTGTATCCCAGTGTGTCAGATGCCCTCCCGTCCTCCTGTATCCCAGTGTGTCAGATGCCCTCCCGTCCTCCTGTATCCCAGTGTGTCAGATGCCCTCCCGTCCCTCTGTATCCCAGTGTGTCAGATGCCCTCCCGTCCTCCTGTATCCCAGTGTGTCAGATGCCCTCCCGTCCTCCTGTATCCCAGTGTGTCAGATGCCCTCCCGTCCTCCTGTATCCCAGTGTGTCAGATGCCCTCCCGTCCTCCTGTATCCCAGTGTGTCAGATGCCCTCCCGTCCCTCTTATATCCCAGTGTGTCAGATGCCCTCCCATCCTCCTGTATCCCAGTGTGTCAGATGCCCTCCCGTCCCTCTGTATCCCAGTGTGTCAGATGCCCTCCCGTCCTCCTGTATCCCAGTGTGTCAGATGCCCTCCCGTCCCTCTGTATCCCAGTGTGTCAGATGCCCTCCCGTCCTCCTGTATCCCAGTGTGTCAGATGCCCTCCCGTCCTCCTGTATCCCAGTGTGTCAGATGCCCTCCCGTCCCTCTGTATCCCAGTGTGTCAGATGCCCTCCCGTCCCTCTGTATCCCAGTGTGTCAGATGCCCTCCCGTCCCTCTGTATCCCAGTGTGTCAGATGCCCTCCCTGATGTTGTGTGGTTGGATAAGTGCAGCTGAACCTCGTCACTGATAGAAATGATGAGGAAAAACATTGGTGGATTTTTCGTTTGTCTAATAATACTTTGTGGAGCTGGGCTGGAGCCAGTCGTGTGGGAGGACGCAGACGACACAAATGCTCCTGGTAGATTTCCTCTAGAATGTTCTAAACCAGGATTATCCGGTTATTCTGAACACATCGGTACTTATCCCTTGATGAACACCACCAGAACCAGGTCTTGCCAGGCGTTTGAGCAGAACATTTTGGGGGAAAACTTGAAATTCCTCTGAAAAATACGTCGCCGGTGCCACGTGAAGTATTGTTTATCTCGGAAGTTCCCATTTTAAACCCGTCCGGGAGCAGGAAGTTTCCTCCTCACAGAGCCGGACTCGTCTTTTGTTTCATTCACACGTTTGACTCTGTTGAGTTCTTCAAACACAAAACTCTGTGTTCCCCTCTCTCCTCCTCTCTGCTTCACTCTGAGCATCTCATCCCTTCTCTCCCTCTCTCCTCCACCCTTTTTTCTCTCCTATCATCTCTACTCCCTCTATTCCATATGCCTGCTGTCTCCTCTCCTCCTCCTCTCCTCTCCTCTCCTCTCCTCTCCTCTTCCATATGCCTGCTGTCTCCTCTCCTCCTCCTCTCCTCCTCTCCTCTCCTCCTCTCCTCTCTTCCATATGCCTGCTGTCTCCTCTCCTCCTCTCCTCTCCTCCTCTCCTCTCCTCTCTTCCATATGCCTGCTGTCTCCTCCTCTCCTCCTCCTCTCCTCTCCTCCTCTCCTCTCTTCCATATGCCTGCTGTCTCCTCTCCTCCTCTCCTCCTCTCCTCTCCTCTCCTCTCTTCCATATGCCTGCTGTCTCCTCCTCTCCTCCTCTCCTCCTCTCCTCCTCTCCTCCTCTCCTCCTCTCCTCTCTTCCATATGCCTGCTGTCTCCTCCTCTCCTCTCCTCTCCTCCTCTCCTCTCCTCTCTTCCATATGCCTGCTGTCTCCTCTCCTCCTCTCCTCCTCTCCTCTCCTCTCTTCCATATGCCTGCTGTCTCCTCCTCTCCTCCTCTCCTCCTCTCCTCTCCTCTCTTCCATATGCCTGCTGTCTCCTCCTCTCCTCCTCTCCTCCTCTCCTCCTCTCCTCCTCTCCTCTCTTCCATATGCCTGCTGTCTCCTCCTCTCCTCTCCTCTCCTCCTCTCCTCTCTTCCATATGCCTGCTGTCTCCTCTCCTCTCCTCCTCTCCTCCTCTCCTCTCTTCCATATGCCTGCTGTCTCCTCTCCTCCTCTCCTCCTCTCCTCTCCTCTCCTCTCTTCCATATGCCTGCTGTCTCCTCTCCTCCTCTCCTCTCCTCTCCTCCTCTCCTCTCCTCCTCTCTCTTCCATATGCCTGCTGTCTCCTCTCCTCCTCTCCTCCTCTCCTCTCTTCCATATGCCTGCTGTCTCCTCTCCTCCTCTCCTCTCCTCCTCTCTTCTCCTCTCCTCTCTTCCATATGCCTGCTGTCTCCTCTCCTCCTCTGCTCTCCTCCTCTCCTCTCTTCCATATGCCTGCTGTCTCCTCCTCCTCTCCTCCTCTCTTCCATATGCCTGCTGTCTCCTCCTCTCCTCTCCTCCTCTCCTCTCCTCCTCTCCTCCTCTCCTCTCCTCTCCTCTCTTCCATATGCCTGCTGTCTCCTCTCCTCCTCTCCTCCTCTCCTCTCTTCCATATGCCTGCGGTCTCCTCTCCTCTCCTCCTCTCCTCTCCTCTCCTCTCCTCTCTTCCATATGCCTGCTGTCTCCTCTCCTCCTCTCCTTTCCTCTCCTCCTCTCCTCCTCTCTTCCATATGCCTGCTGTCTCCTCCTCCTCTCCTCCTCTCTTCCATATGCCTGCTGTCTCCTCCTCTCCTCTCCTCCTCTCCTCTCCTCTCTTCCATATGCCTGCTGTCTCCTCTCCTCCTCTCCTCTCCTCTCCTCTCCTCCTCTCCTCCTCTCTTCCATATGCCTGCTGTCTCCTCTCCTCCTCTCCTCTCCTCCTCTCTTCCATATGCCTGCTGTGTGCTTGTTTCTCTCCCACAGTCTGCTCCATCTGTCACAGAAACATCAGATGTGAGTCCAGTCTCTGCTCAGAGCAGGTTCTGCAAAAACACCTTCAGCAGGAGACAACAGCAAAGGAGCACACGTTTATCCTGTTTTTAGTCACAGGAGCACACGTTTATCCTGTTTTTAGTCACAGGAGCACACGTTTATCCTGTTTTTAGTCACAGGAGCACACGTTTATCCTGTTTTTAGTCACAGGAGCACACGTTTATCCTGTTTTTAGTCACAGGAACACACGTTTATCCTGTTTTTAGTCACAGGAGCACACGTTTATCCTGTTTTTAGTCACAGGAGCACACGTTTATCCTGTTTTTATTCACAGGAGCACACGTTTATCCTGTTTTTAGTCACAGGAGCACACGTTTATCCTGTTTTTAGTCACAGGAGCACACGTTTATCCTGTTTTTAGTCACAGGAGCACACGTTTATCCTGTTTTTACTCACAGGAGCACACGTTTATCCTGTTTTTAGTCACAGGAGCACACGTTTATCCTGTCTTTAGTCACAGGAGCACACGTTTATCCTGTTTTTAGTCACAGGAGCACACGTTTATCCTGTCTTTAGTCACAGGAGCACACGTTTATCCTGTTTTTAGTCACAGGAGCACACGTTTATCCTGTCTTTAGTCACAGGAGCACACGTTTATCCTGTTTTTAGTCACAGGAGCACACGTTTATCCTGTCTTTAGTCACAGGAGCACACGTTTATCCTGTCTTTAGTCACAGGAGCACACGTTTATCCTGTTTTTAGTCACAGGAGCACACGTTTATCCTGTCTTTAGTCACAGGAGCACACGTTTATCCTGTTTTTATTCACAGGAGCACACGTTTATCCTGTTTTTATTCACAGGAGCACACGTTTATCCTGTTTTTAGTCACAGGAGCACACGTTTATCCTGTTTTTATTCACAGGAGCACACGTTTATCCTGTTTTTATTCACAGGAACACACGTTTATCCTGTTTTTAGTCACAGGAGCGCACGTTTATCCTGTTTTTATTCACAGGAGCACACGTTTATCCTGTTTTTAGTCACAGGAGCGCACGTTTATCCTGTTTTTAGTCACAGGAGCACACGTTTGTCCTGTTTTTAGTCACAGGAGCACACGTTTATCCTGTTTTTATTCACAGGAACACACGTTTATCCTGTTTTTAGTCACAGGAACACACGTTTATCCTGTTTTTAGTCACAGGAGCACACGTTTATCCTGTTTTTAGTCACAGAAGCACTCGTTTATCCTGTTTTTAGTCACAGAAGCACTCGTTTATCCTGTTTTTAGTCACAGAAGCACACGTTTATCCTGTTTTTAGTCACAGGAGCACACGTTTATCCTGTTTTTAGTCACAGGAACATACGTTTATCCTGTTTTAGTCACAGGAACATACGTTTATCCTGTTTTTAGTCACAGGAGCACACGTTTATCCTGTTTTTAGTCACAGGAGCACACGTTTATCCTGTTTTTAGTCACAGGAACATACGTTTATCCTGTTTTTAGTCACAGGAGCACACGTTTATCCTGTTTTTAGTCACAGGAACACACGTTTATCCTGTTTTTAGTCACAGGAGCACACGTTTATCCTGTTTTTAGTCACAGGAGCACACGTTTATCCTGTTTTTAGTCACAGGAGCACACGTTTATCCTGTTTTTAGTCACAGGAGCACACGTTTATCCTGTTTTTAGTCACAGGAGCACACGTTTATCCTGTTTTTAGTCACAGGAGCGCACGTTTATCCTGTTTTTAGTCACAGCAGCACATGTTTATCCTGTTTTTAGTCACAGGAGCACACGTTTATCCTGTTTTTCGTCACAGGAGCACATGTTTATCCTGTTTTTAGTCACAGGAGCGCACGTTTATCCTGTTTTTAGTCACAGGAGCACACGTTTATCCTGTTTTTAGTCACAGCAGCACATGTTTATCCTGTTTTTAGTCACAGGAGCACACGTTTATCCTGTCTTTACTCACAGGAGCACACGTTTATCCTGTTTTTAGTCACAGGAGCACACGTTTATCCTGTTTTTAGTCACAGGAGCACACGTTTATCCTGTTTTTAGTCACAGGAGCACACGTTTATCCTGTTTTTAGTCACAGGAGCACACGTTTATCCTGTTTTTAGTCACAGGAGCACACGTTTATCCTGTCTTTACTCACAGGAGCACACGTTTATCCTGTCTTTAGTCACAGGAGCACACGTTTATCCTGTTTTTAGTCACAGGAGCACACGTTTATCCTGTCTTTAGTCACAGGAGCACACGTTTATCCTGTTTTTAGTCACAGGAGCACACGTTTATCCTGTTTTTAGTCACAGGAGCACACGTTTATCCTGTTTTTAGTCACAGGAGCACACGTTTATCCTGTCTTTAGTCACAGGAGCACACGTTTATCCTGTCTTTAGTCACAGGAGCACACGTTTATCCTGTTTTTAGTCACAGGAGCACACGTTTATCCTGTCTTTAGTCACAGGAGCACACGTTTATCCTGTTTTTATTCACAGGAGCACACGTTTATCCTGTTTTTATTCACAGGAGCACACGTTTATCCTGTTTTTAGTCACAGGAGCACACGTTTATCCTGTTTTTATTCACAGGAGCACACGTTTATCCTGTTTTTAGTCACAGGAGCACACGTTTATCCTGTTTTTAGTCACAGGAACACACGTTTATCCTGTTTTTAGTCACAGGAGCACACGTTTATCCTGTTTTTAGTCACAGGAGCACACGTTTATCCTGTTTTTAGTCACAGGAGCACACGTTTATCCTGTTTTTAGTCACAGGAGCACACGTTTATCCTGTTTTTAGTCACAGGAGCACACGTTTATCCTGTTTTTACTCACAGGAACACACGTTTATCCTGTTTTTACTCACAGGAACACACGTTTATCCTGTTTTTAGTCACAGGAACACGTTTATCCTGTTTTTATTCACAGGAGCACACGTTTATCCTGTTTTTAGTCACAGGAGCACACGTTTATCCTGTTTTTAGTCACAGGAGCACACGTTTATCCTGTTTTTAGTCACAGGAGCACACGTTTATCCTGTTTTTAGTCACAGGAACACTTTTATCCTGGTTATAGTCACAGGAACACATTTATCCTGTTTTTAGTCACAGGCACACGTTTATCCTGTTTTTAGTCACAGGAGCACACGTTTATCCTGTTTTTAGTCACAGGAACACACGTTTATCCTGTTTTTAGTCACAGGAGCACACGTTTATCCTGTTTTTAGTCACAGGAACACACGTTTATCCTGTTTTTAGTCACAGGAGCACACGTTTATCCTGTTTTTAGTCACAGGAGCACACGTTTATCCTGTTTTTAGTCACAGGAGCACACGTTTATCCTGTTTTTAGTCACAGGAGCACATATTTATCCTGTTTTTAGTCACAGGAGCACACATTTATCCTGTTTTTAGTCACAGGAGCACATTTATCCTGTTTTTAGTCACAGGAACACACATTTATCCTGTTTTTAGTCACAGGAGCACACGTTTATCCTGTTTTTAGTCACAGGAGCACATATTTATCCTGTTTTTAGTCACAGGAGCACACGTTTATCCTGTCTTTACTCACAGGAGCACACGTTTATCCTGTTTTTAGTCACAGGAGCACACGTTTATCCTGTTTTTAGTCACAGGAGCACACGTTTATCCTGTTTTTAGTCACAGGAGCACACGTTTATCCTGTTTTTAGTCACAGGAGCACACGTTTATCCTGTTTTTAGTCACAGGAGCACACGTTTATCCTGTCTTTACTCACAGGAGCACACTTTTATCCTGTTTTTAGTCACAGGAGCACACGTTTATCCTGTTTTTAGTCACAGGAGCACACGTTTATCCTGTTTTTAGTCACAGGAACACACGTTTATCCTGTTTTTAGTCACAGGAGCACACGTTTATCCTGTCTTTAGTCACAGGAGCACACGTTTATCCTGTTTTTAGTCACAGGAGCACACGTTTATCCTGTTTTTAGTCACAGGAGCACACGTTTATCCTGTCTTTAGTCACAGGAGCACACGTTTATCCTGTCTTTAGTCACAGGAGCACACGTTTATCCTGTTTTTAGTCACAGGAGCACACGTTTATCCTGTTTTTAGTCACAGGAGCACACGTTTATCCTGTTTTTAGTCACAGGAGCACACGTTTATCCTGTTTTTAGTCACAGGAGCACACGTTTACCCTGTTTTTAGTCACAGGAGCACACGTTTATCCTGTTTTTATTCACAGGAACACACGTTTATCCTGTTTTAGTCACAGGAGCACACGTTTATCCTGTTTTTATTCACAGGAGCACACGTTTATCCTGTTTTTATTCACAGGAGCACACGTTTATCCTGTTTTTATTCACAGGAGCACACGTTTACTCTGTTTTTATTCACAGGAGCACACGTTTATCCTGTTTTTATTCACAGGAGCACACGTTTATCCTGTTTTTATTCACAGGAGCACACGTTTACTCTGTTTTTAGTCACAGAAGCACACGTTTATCCTGTTTTTAGTCACAAGAACCCACGTTTACCCTGTTTTTATTCACAGGAGCACACGTTTATCCTGTTTTTATTCACAGGAGCACACGTTTACTCTGTTTTTAGTCACAGAAGCACACGTTTATCCTGTTTTTAGTCACAAGAACACACATTTATCCTGTTTTTAGTCACAGGAGCACACGTTTATCCTGTTTTTAGTCACAGGAGCACACGTTTATCCTGTTTTTATTCACAGGAGCACACGTTTATCCTGTTTTTAGTCACAGGAGCACACGTTTATCCTGTTTTTAGTCACAGGAGCACACGTTTATCCTGTTTTTAGTCACAGGAACACACATTTATCCTGTTTTTAGTCACAGGAACACTTCTATCCTTTATTGTTTGTGTTGTGTTTCTTTGAAGAGAATGGAGATCATATTTCCTGTAATTTCCGATCAGTCAGTTGGTGCGTAATTTGGTGGAAGACTGGCCATCTGCCTGACTGCATGCTTTTCTATTCTGCATTTTCACACACATTAAAAGGATGCATTTCTACTGTGAGTGGGGTTGCCTCTCAACAGATCTGACCTGTAAAGCCAAGGTACTCTTTATTGTCCCCCGTAGGCAAATGTGTCCTCTGCATTTGACCCATCCTTCAATGCTGTGGGTGTATCCTGTCAGGAGCAGTGGGACCCACCTCCAGGTCTTGGAGGCTGAAGGATTTGAGCTCTGGTGCATGTTTTGGGTTGATGGAGGAATCCGGAATGACCAAGGGTGACCAACTTACACAGGGAGAACAGTGCTGTGTAGTGTGAGTGCTAACCACTCTGCCACTGGGACATGCCGCCTGCTTGTTTGCATGGAAATAGACATTTAATAATGCTATAATGTGGAAAAATGTAAGAAATAAAAATAACATCTCCATGGAAACAAGCAGGGTGTGGTCCCTCAAACAGAAACAGGTGCAGATGATGCACCTTTAAGTCTTCATTTTACAGTGCTCTCCGTCTCTCATGTATTCAGTCACGGGGGTTTAAACCGTGCAAAATAAAAAACATTAAAAACATGGATTCTTATGAGCAGGGACGCCTCTCCACAGATCTGACCTGTAACTTAGCCTGGAGGGACCACCTTCGTATTCCCATGAAAATAGATATGTTTAATGGAAAACTGTGGAACAGTTTAGGCAAAGTAATGACAGCTCCATGGAAACCAGCAGGTGGCAAACCCTCTAGCAGAATCTTACTTAGCTCTTAGTTTTTACAGAGCAGAAAACATAGGTGTATCTATCTGGCATTTCTTTCAACTAGAGGATTTGAATGCTAAAACACACTGAAAAATCTGCATTCTGACTGTGAGCTAGGTGACCCACCTCTCCACAGATCTGACCTGTAATTTAGCCTGGAGGTCCTACCTGCTTGTTCCCATGGAGATAGAGATGTTAAATGCCCCACCACCATAAATGTTATATAATGCTCTAAGTCATTGTACTTCACGTGTATCCATGTTTACATGACATAAATACAGTTCATTAGTATTTCCCGGTGTGACACATTGGGGGCGACAGTGAGCATATGGCCTTAATTAATAACTTCCTGTTGATTGTTCCATTTTCATTTCGTGCTGATGTTTGCGTTTTCACCAGAGCATCCACAGAGGGGGTCCTGGGCTCAAACTACAGGAATAAACACCAATCAGAGCGAAGAATACAGGACTCTAGAGGAACACATGCAGCCGCCATCTTGGGACTGTTCACCATCTTGGGACTTCTATTGATACTCTGCAGTGACATCCCGCTGTTCTACATGTATGTGGATTGGTGCAGTGTTCATTGGTTACCACAGAGACAAAATGCACACATTAGCAAACACTGCTAAATATGTTTTAAGATCAGCTGAAAAAATTCAAAATCGACAATCCACAAACTTGTCATATTAAAGGTACAGTAGGTAACTTTATGGAGGGAGCACATCACCTGCAACAGTAAAGTTAAAGCCATACCTCTCCATGGAGATAGATAAGTACAGTATTATGCCATACTCCTGGCCAAACTAGGTGCCTGCTCATAGCTTTTCAGTGCAATAAACACAAACAACATGAAGAAACATTCTTTTATTTTAATCTATGTCTTGTCTAAAAAGTGACATACTTTGTTATAATATTGTTACCTCCTCAAAAACAAAGCTGGAGTTGTTTTTGTTTCATTCACACATGTTTGAGGAACTCTATTATTAGTCTGTCCACATCTCCAAAGCTCTAGATGCTCTGTTCCACCTTGTGACGTCATGAAGTGGTCATTTTCAAGTTGACAGCTCCTTTTACTCTTAGTTCAGTAGAGATTAGCACTTCCAAGACTGAAATTATCCAGACGATTCTGGTGAAGGTGTGTGGAGTTTAAAAACACAGTGGAGCACTTCCTGTATTACCACATGACATCAGAAGGTGGACCATGTCTTACAGAGAAGCCATGGCAGCTGTCAAAGCTTAAGAATCTGTGGACGTGAACATATTAAAGAAACAATGAGAGGAGGAGATCGACTGAAGAAAGTGCTACAGAGAGAGTCCCACTGGATCTACACTCTCAAGGCTTCCCAGTTTCCAGGATTCAGTGGAGAGTTAGATTTCTCCCCCTTCCTTTAAAACCGTAAGCTTCCTATTTTACTATTTTTTGTTGGGAAATGTACTATTTATATCTTGTATCTTGTATAATATCTTATCTTCCACGTCTTGTAACTAAAATCTGTTCTGCCTACATGTCCCATCATGCACCGGAGGACTGCGGGCCACTTTGAACATGTGACCTACACCTATTAACTTTAAATCTGCACTGTGACCTGATGAAGCCGAAGGGCCGAAACGTGTTGGCGTGACTTTAACTTCGTTTGCCATGTAGTATTAAAGGATTTGAACTTTTTCATACTTTTTGAGCGCCTCAGATTTTTCAGCTTTGTATATGAGACTGGGCTTTACACTGAAGAGCACCAAAAGGACAATTTTGCACAACCTTTCCACACATCCAAGTAGCACTCCTGACCCATAAAGTTTTGCACAACTCCAGGTCTGTTTGTGATGAGGAAACAACATTAGAACATACATCAGAAAATAGTCTAGTATAGGCCCATTTATCTTCATGGAACCAGTGATTCCACCAGGCCAAGTTACAGCTCAGGTCTATGGAGAGGTGAACCCGCTCACAGTAAGAATGCCAGTTTACCAAGACACTTTTGTGCGCTAACAACACCTGGCTGTAACTGAACAAACACATGACGGACGAGTTAAGTTTGACGCCATATTAAGGGACATTCCAGGCAAAGCAATCACATCTCCTTGGAGACGGGCACATGTCAGACCACTAATGAGTGAGCCCCACACAGGGAGGAGGATCTGCTCATAAACAGCTCAATACACTTTATGAATAATGAAAGAGAGCAAAGTGTGTGAGACGGAGACAGAGGGGCAGGGGAGACGAGCAGATCCGAGTGCCTTGAAATCGGTCTGAACCACCTCCCGAACCAAAAGTCCAAATCCTGCTGAAAATAACCGTTAGAACACGTCTCTTTCTGGAGGCGGCTGATGATTCCACAAAATAGAAAGTTAAAGCCATATTTTGGAACATTCTCCACGGAGATAGACACGCTTTACGCCATACTGTGGAATTGTATAGTTAAAAGAACATTTCCATGGAGACGAGCTGGAAGAGGCCCTCCCCAGGACATTACGAGTCAGGTTTGTGGAGACGCAAGCCCACACACGGTAAGGGCACTCACCCTTACGTCATACAGCTCAGGAAATACTAAGAGAACACTGCATTTTTGTTCTGAAATCAGCGTCTCTACGTGTGTGACGGCCGTTCAAGTCCAGCGTCTGTTCAACACAAACACGCCTCATTCTGCTTCATGAGGCTCTGATGAGGAGATAGTAGTAGTCGCCTTTATTTGTCAGTTCCTTCACATGTACAAGACATACAAACTAGGGGTGGGCGATATCTCGATATTTAAAATATATCGAGATATTTTTTAAACTCGATATGAATTCTGACATATCGATATATCGCTATAATGCTTATGTTTACTTCTGGTTTCGCCGCTTCGCTTGTTTTGGCTTCTCTGTGCCGCGGTCGCCTCCGCCTCCTCGCCTATGTCCCCTGTGCTCATCCCCGGAGCCCGGAGCTGGCTGCGGACTAAACCAGGACTAGGACTAAACCAGGACTAAACCAGGACTAGGACTAAACCAGGACTAAACCAGGACTAGGACTAAACCAGGACTAAACCAGGACTAGGACTAAACCAGGACTAAACCAGGACTAGGACCAGGGCTCTACAGTGCGCCCATTTCACTCGCATTTGTGAACAAATATTTCGTCGTGCAAAGGTGGAAAACGAAACAGGCGCATCTGTGCGATGCTTCTGCAGCCACAATAAGGAGCTGCGCACAGACGTAACGTGACGAGTTAAACTTTCTAAATGCACATGCCCAGCGCGAGCGCAACCACGTGACACCTCCGACCGCGCACGACCCCCACATACGAGCTCTGCGTGTGGCTGATATCACTCATACGAACACACCCACGCCCCCTTACACGAGGAGCGCCCCGCAGCAGGACCCACACCTGTCCCACTCAGTAGACACCCCCACACCGCTGGACTTCCTTCTTCGCTAAAGCGAGAGCTTTGTCTTGGTCTTGTCTCGGACTCGAGCGCATTTGGACTCAGTCTTGTCACGGACTCAGGTCTGGATACTGAGTGCGGTCATTTTTCATTAGCGCCCATAGGCTCCTCCTCAATGAGCGCTGATTACAAGAGCAAGACGAAACCCGAAGCAAAAACTAATTTTATGTCCGTGTCCCCACAGAGCAGACCTATGACACAGAGCAGACCTATGACACAGAGCAGACCTATGGCACAGAGCAGACCTATGACACAGAGCAGACCTATGACACAGAGCAGACCTATGACACAGAGCAGACCTATGGCACAGAGCAGACCTATGACACAGAGCAGACCTATGGCACAGAGCAGCGCTATGGCACAGAGCAGGCTAAAGTTGGCCTAATAAAATGCAAATAAATCTGTTTGTCACAATGTGCGTTTGGTTTGGTAAATGTGCAGAGGCTAAATACCACTTTAAAACAAGAGAAAGTAACTCCAGTTTGGAATTTGAAAATACAGGTTTAAAAATCCTACACACTTTTTTCACTTTGAAGCAGTTTTGTGTAAAGTGCCAGTGGAAGTTCTCTTTGCAGAGTGTTTAAGTGTAGTACTAAATGAATATTAATCAGATAAAATGTGTTTGTTGTTTTTGCAATAGTTTATCCTGTAAAGATATCGAGATATATATCGTATATCGAGATATTGCAAAATATATCGAGATATATTTTTTGGTCCATATCGCCCAGCCCTAATACAAAGCAATCGAAATTGGACTTGAACCAAACCTGATTTAAGGAGGAAAAGGAGAAAAACCACTGCTGTGCTCATCACTATCCTCTTGCAGGGCTTTTCCACCAAATATTAATCTCTGAACTCGTCCTAAGTTAAAACAAGTGAATTAAAATGAATATGATCTTTTTTCTTCGCATTATTTGAGGACTGAAAACATCGCATCTTTGGTTTGTTATTTTGACCATTTGTCATTTTCTGCAAATAAACGCTCGAAAGGACAATATTTTTATTTGGAATTTGGGAGAAATGTTGTCAGTCGTTTGTAGAATGAAACAGAAATGTTCATTTTACTCAAACACAAACCTATAAGTGGTAAAATCAGAGAAACTGATCAATTTCTCCAGAGCTGTAGATACGTCATAGAGAACATGTCCTGTCAGTCATTCTTTCATCTTTGCTCTGTTTCTCCTTTAGTACCTGAGAAATATTCTGTGTCTATATTTCTATTTCTATATTTTATTTGTACTTGTAAATATACATTTGTATAATTACGCCTTATTTTACTCCAGTTCTTTTTATTTCTTATTATGACCATATTTTTGCTCTTTCTTCTTATATTCTGTTGTGATGTGTGAGCTTCTGTGGAGCGATACAGTTTAAGTCAATAAAATCCTCCATAATGGGAAAACCTACTTTTATTCTGTCTGTCATTGGACTGAAAAGTTTCACACTGGGGCTTTAAATGTGCTTTATATTTTTCAGGTCAGATCGGGAGCGTTGGATTTTCCCCCTTTTCGCTTGTGCGGAAGTGAAGATCATTTTGTTGGAACATAAAGGAGTTATTACAGAGTTAATGATGACGAAGGTTCAACTCCGGCACTCCACAAAAACAGAGAGAGCGTTCCAGAAGAAAGACATCAAGTGGAAATGAGAGAGGGATGAAAGAGGGAGAGAGAGAAGGGGAAGAGAGGAAATAGAGGGAGAGAGAGAGAGTAGGAGACAGAGTGAGACAGAGGACAGAGAAGGAAAGGTAGAGAGACGAAGGAAAGAGGGAGCAGAGGGAGTGAGAGAGAGAAAGGGGGGAGCAGAAAGAGAAAGAGGGGATAGAGAGGGTAGAAGGGAGAGAGAAGAAAAAGAGAGAAAATGAGAGATTGAGGAGAGACAGAAGAGAGGGGAATGAGGAAAGAGAGAGATGAAAGAATGTAATAGAGAGAGGGGGGGGGAGGAGGAGGAGAGGGGGAGAGAGAAAGAGAGAAAAGAGGAGGAGGCCGACTAGAGAGAGGAGAGAGCGCAGAATGAGTTTTCCAGCCCATTAAACAGTGATAGGAGCGTCACACACACTAAACCAGAACTGTGCACTCACCGTCCACTGTTTTCTCCTCCTCACAAACTACCTGCTCTTCTATTTGTACTTTTGTGTTTCTGTTTGAATTTCCCCTGATTTAGTCTGTGAGGAGCAGCAGAACCAGGAGAGAGGAGCCAAATACTGCAAATACTGTAAATACTGTAAATACTGCAAATACTGTAAATACTGCAAATACTGTAAATACTGTAAATACTGCAAATACTGTAAATACTGCAAATACTGTAAATACTGTAAATACTGTAAATACTGCAAATACTGTAAATACTGTAAATACTGTAAATACTGTAAATACTGTAAATACTGTAAATACTGTAAATACTGTAAATACTGCAAATACTGTAAATACTGTAAATACTGTAAATACTGCAAATACTGTAAATACTGTAAATACTGCAAATACTGTGAATACTGTAAATACTGCAAATACTGTAAATACTGCAAATACTGTAAATACTGTAAATACTGCAAATACTGTAAATACTGCAAATACTGTAAATACTGTAAATACTGCACGAGTAACATGACTACAGAATATAATCAGGTCATTAAAACAAGCACATGCCAGACAGACACACTAAACTGAGACGAGGGGCGGGGTCTGGAGGACTAAAGGGGAGGGGGGAGGAGGAGCGGGGTCTGGAGGACTAAAGGGGAGGGGGGAGGAGGGGCGGGGTCTGGAGGACTAAAGGGGAGGGGGGAGAAGAGGCGGGGTCTGGAGGACTAAAGGGGAGGGGGGAGGAGGGGCGGGGTCTGGAGGACTAAAGGGGAGGGGGGAGGAGGGGCGGGGTCTGGAGGACTAAAGGGGAGGGGGGAGGAGGGGCTGGGTCTGGAGGACTAAAGGGGAGGGGGGAGAAGAGGCGGGTTCTGGAGGACTAAAGGGGAGGGGGAGGAGGGGCGGGGTCTGGAGGACTAAAGGGGAGGGGGGAGGAGGGGCTGGGTCTGGAGGACTAAAGGGGAGGGGGGAGGAGGGGCGGGGTCTGGAGGACTAAAGGGGAGGGGGGAGGAGGGGCGGGGTCTGGAGGACTAAAGGGGAGGAGGAGGGGCGGGGTCTTGAGGACTAAAGGGGAGGGGGAGGAGGGGCGGGGTCTGGAGGACTAAAGGGGAGGGGCGGGGTCTGGAGGTTTAAGGAACAGTGTGATTGGTGGAACAAATATCCACACTTGAAACTCCGCCCCTGCAGACAGGTGTTAGTGTCAGAAACACCTGTCTGTGATCAGGGCCGTCCTGTCCTGGAGGTGGCACACACCCATTTTTAGATTTTTACATTTACATTTTTTTTAATAGAAAGCTACAAATCCATCTAGTTTGAACTAAAATAGCCAAAATAGAACCAGAGGCAGTAGAGAACTATTCACACACCATACACACAGTTTAGTAGCATGAAGTCACTGGTGTCGTATTCAGAGCCCAGACTTACTACAGTCATATAATGTAACAGACAGTACTGGAAGTAAAAGTTGTGCTTCCTCTTCCCACAGTGAGCAATTCTACAACGACAAAAGCTTTATGTGACAATATGAAATAATTTTTGGGTCTGTCCTTTGAGAAGAATTTGTGCTTTTGTCAATGTTTTGTCCTTCACTATATGATAATGTCCAGGACTAAACCAGGATGTAATGTTGGACAGTTACTACTCGTATAATTCCTCTTTCTTGAATAGGAGCCTAATAAAACAGGACTTGGGTTTGGTCAGGAGAACGTCTGGAGGATCAAAGATGCACTAGATCCATTTCCTTTCCCTCGTGTTTCTTCAATATTCTGTTCTGGGAAATATTGAATTCTAAATCCTTGTCAGATGAGACAGAGCTGGAAGGTAAATCTCGGTTCTTGTTCACGTGTCTTGGCCCCGGCGTCTGGCTGTGTGTGCCGTTATATCATGAGGTGCAACACATGGCGACCTCAATACTCCCGAGTCCACTTCCATATCCTACAGACGCTCACCTCATTTATCAATACTGGGAAACAAACATACATATATTTTTTATGCCTGTATTTAAAGGTGCAGTGCGTAACTTTTCTGATAAAGGGTCAGTGCTTTAAACCAGATATACACTGTCACTGGATAATATAACAGCGTGTTTGATGTATACTGATACTGTACAAGCGACAGCCACAATGGGGGTGTTCTAAATGCGTCGCTATTGGCAGAACCTTCAGCAGTTACCATGGCGACACAATGCGCACATTAGCAAAAAACTAAATGTACTTAAAGAGCACGTTTTCAGGAGCCTGTGATCGGTCCACGGTCCAGTTCGGAAGTTTGATTTTCAGCTAAAAGATGAAAGCGACTGTCGTCAAATGTGATCTCTCTCTCGTGTGACTTTAATCGCACATTCGAGCGACTTGTTTAGCAGCACAAACCAGCTCACCCGTTAGTTCCGGCTAAATCAGCCCTTTCTCAGGTTGTATTAAAACAAAGCTCAGATTAAAGTCTTGAGTAACAGAGCTTCGAACAGAGCAGTGCTTTGAGTTAGCGTCACAGCCCAGGGAATGCTAATCAATGGCATATTATTACTGTTATTATTATTACTCACTTCATACTGGAGGGTAAGATATTTCACCAGATAACTCACGCACACAACCTTCATATAGCCAGTGTGGGTGCAGTGTCTTGTCAAGGGACACAACAACAGTCTGTGCCGCTGCCGCCCGAATGTGGCACCCGGTGTCTCCAGTCGTCTCCCATCAAAGTGTTAACCAGACTCAGCAAAAGAGATCTCCCGAGACTGGGCAATGACAAGGAGGTGCCAGACAGAGCCGTTTTCTTTCTTTCTTTCTTTCTTTCTTTAGCCTGATTTGTTTCTCAGTGGGTCATGAAAAGCACATTCCCGCCGCAGGGGAAGATCATCACAGGATTTTAACTCTTCGTTCACTGTTGGAAAAGCCCGTGCCACAGATGCCCCGGGGCAGACTGACAGACGTGGTTCATCATCATCATCATCAAGGACACAAAAACAACACAGGTCAGAGCTGGAATCCAACCACCAACCTTCTGCTTATAAGGCAACTGATGAGACACTTTTTGGTTATAAAAATCTTGCAGCTTATAGGTTAGTCTTGGGCAAATAACACTGAAACCTATTCAAAGTGAACTTAAAGTAACACAATGTAACTTTCTGAAGGTACATCACCCACAAAAGGATTTTTTTTTTTTTGGCTAAAAGGTTACACGGTGGAGCTTTATTTAGCCTAATTACATTTTTAGCCTAATCTCATCTCATGTGATGACTGTGAACTGTAAACTGTGAACAAGTGTGTGTGTGAGTTTCAGAGTAGTTTCAGTGTAGTCAGCTCCTCCCTTCAGGCAGATATAAGGAAGTGTTCACCAGCGTCTGACACAACTGAAGAAGCAGCTTGGAGGAGCTGTGAAATGTATTCGACCAAAAAAACTTTAGTCCATCTGACAGAAATGAATTTCTCTTTTGCTGTCTCATATTATAAAGGCTTTTTGATTTTGGAAGATTGATCCTAAATGAAGATGTTTAGGAGCTCAATTACAGCTAACACCAAACTAAACAGTTCTATCAGTCAGTGTCAGGATTCATTTGGAATTCACAGATCCCAATGCATAGTAGAGTATTCTTACTTCAGCACCTTGGACAGCTCCCACTCCACTGGCCCACCAGCCCCCCTCCTCCCCACAAAGCACCAGTCATACACTCATTCTCTGGCAATACCGGTAATGTATCTTGCTCAAGGGAACAACAACAGCATACATTTTCTAGTTATAAGATGACCAAAATACACCACCTGAGCCATTATTTTAAAGCTACAGTAT
Source organism: Odontamblyopus lacepedii (assembly GCA_034769755.1). Taxonomy (NCBI): domain Eukaryota; kingdom Metazoa; phylum Chordata; class Actinopteri; order Gobiiformes; family Gobiidae; genus Odontamblyopus; species Odontamblyopus lacepedii. Next base: position 43,383,689 of record CM068345.1, on the reverse strand, counting down.
GTAACTTTCCCCAGGTGGAATATCATGTCAAGTTAAAACCATACTAGGGAACATTCTCCATGGAGATAGAGAAGTTTTCTGCCATACTGTAGAATACTATAACCACAGGAGCAACATTTCGATGGAAACAAGCAAAAGAGACCTTCCTCCAGGCCAAATAAGAGTCAGGTTTGTGGAGACGCGAGCCCGCTCACAGTATGGACACATGTTTCAGCGCAATAAAAACATCCATAATGAAAAAGGTTTTTAAAGGTATTTTTTGATCAATGTTTTAATTATTTCTGTAAATGTTTTGTTTATTCACAATTATTTAAGGCCTGTACATTTAAGATGGGTTCTTCTCTGAAACAGAAAACACTCTGAGATGTCATGTGGTAGTACAGGAAGTGCTCCACTGTATTGTTAAACCTGTACATTTTCCAATTAGAATCATTTGGATAATTTCACCCCTGTAATTGCCCATCTCTACTGAACTAAAGCTAGTTGCAGAAAATGCAAAATTGCGACTTCTAGGTTAGTCAAATTCAACACAGTCAAATCAAAGCGAGATTCTGAATTTCATCTAATCTCTCATATGTTTTGTTTTTCCAAGTGTAGTACTACAATTAACTCAATCAGTCTAAACTATCAGTGTCAGTACTCAGTTGTAATTCGCAGATCCTTATCTTCAGTATGTGTCTGTTCAGCACCTTGGACAGCTCTCGGTTCACCACCCCCCTCTCTCCTTCCCCCGCCTGCCCGTGCGCACAGCCGGGGTTTGGGCAGAAGAGAACAGCCCCTCGTGCGATGACAGCGAGTGTGTATGTGTGCGATTTTATATTTATTTATTTCTCTTTTTTTCCCTCTCTTCCAAGCCATTCCGGAAGTAGCTACTGCGCTCAAGCCAACCATTTCGGGGAGGGAAATCAGCGCTAGAGAAATCACACCATCGCTCCTCCGATCCAGTAATCAATACAACAGTTCTGGTGCGTAAGACACGTCTCCGCTCGTGTTTTTGTACGTTTATTTAAAGTGGGATAAAAGCGCACGGTGCCTTTCTTCTATACCTACCTCTCTCCGTGGACGTCGTGGTGTTTTTTTCGGGGTACGATGTTTTGCTTTGCCGAGAATAGCTTTCGGATATCGCGCTAGGATGGGACGCGGATCCGGGCTGCTCGCGGCCACTGTTCGGCGGTGCTGTTGCCTTTTTGTACCCCAGTGAGCCACCTCCAAGATGCGAAAACGATGGATTTTGTTTTTCGCGTGGATGCGGTGAAGTGGCGGAGTCTTCGTTGAGAAATGGTCTGACACCTGAAATGCTATGCGCTATAGAGAAAATAAACTGTTTATTTCAGTCTTACGCAAATTTCCAACTGGATTATGGTTCTAGACACGAGCTGCAGGTGCGATCGCTCGGATGGCGTGTCTTTTGGGGATTTTAAACTGTTTTTTACGCGCCGCTTTCGCCTCATCCACTCTCTCCACGTCTTCTGCTTTGGGTAGCAAAACCATGTAGGCTAGTCTCCACTGCAAGAAGAAGGAGCCCAGCGCTAGAAGAAGGGAGAGGAGAGAGAGACGAGAAAAACAATGCCGCTGTGCCAAACGGTGAAGGCGAAATCACGATTGTAGCGGCTGCGCTGAAGGTGCCGTGTCAAATATTGGCCTATTTCTTGAATTGTTTGTGTAATGGGGATTAAAACCGCGCTTTCCAACCCGAAATGGAAAACAATTGATCCGCATTGGTTTGGACACACATGCCATCACTGAGGCCTGTTCCCCATCACTTCAACACAGACTGTATGAATAAAAATAGATTGTGATAGTTCAAATAAACACAAAGGAAAAGGAAGTATTTAACATTTAACGCGTCATAGTGTTCGCAAACCCAAAAATGTTCAAGTATCGGATCCGCATGTTTTTCAATGAACTTAAAGTGCTGGTTTTTATGCGCTCCGATACACGACAGTCCGACACAGAGAGGCGATCCAACGGGAACACCACCACCACCACCACCATGCGAGATCTGGGGCTGGGGATGGGGGACTGTGGCTGCATGCCCCCCTTCGTCGACTGTCATTCCCGGGATGACGAGGAGGAGTACTACGGTAGCGATCCACGGCCCCGGAGCTTAGCCTTCGAGGATAAGGAGCCCAATAAGCTGCAGGTCGGCCTGGATGCGGTCTCCCTAGCCAGTACCGCGAGCAGCCTGCGCACCCCTCAGTGTAGAATCTGCTTCCAGGGCCCGGAGCAGGTACGGAACACGCTCCCTTTCTCTGGATTTCTGTATTATTCACCACTTTTACGCACAATTTGGCGCTGTTTTTCTGGCTGAGTGAAGTCACGACGTGTACCTGTTTATGTTCTGGTTTAGTTCTGGTTTAGTCTGGGTTTTTACTAGTCTATCCTGCATGGTTTAGTCCTGGTCCAGTCCTAGTTTAGTTCTAGTTGGCCATGATGTGATGTGATTTCAAATATTCACTCACGCTCTTTTTCTCCATACTGTTTTTAATCCTATCGGCCTATTTAACACTGTTATGAACAAAGTGGCCGCGCTCATACTCGCGTTCACTTGGTCCTGGTTTGGGCTCTTGAGTCTCGTCTCGATATGCATCTGTTTTCCACCTTTCGCTCTTGGTGTAGTTCTGGTTTGGTCCTGGTCTGTTCCTGTTTAGTCCTGATCTAGTCCTGGTTCCGTAGTAATGTGGTGTTAAGTGGACATAGTTCGCGTATCAGACAAAATCTTCATGATCACGGCCTGTTTAATCCCTTTACGCACAAAGTGGCTACGTCCAGGGTAGGGCTCTTATTCTAGTCACAACATACACCTGTTTATGTCCTCTTTTAGTCCCAGTTTACGTCCTGATTTAGTCCTTGTTTAGTCCTGGCTCAATTCTGGTTTAATCCCAGGTCCCAGTTCATGCCTGGGTTCAGTTGTGGGTGAAATCTCAGTTTAGACCCAGTTTTGATGTTATAGTTTGATGTTATAGTGCATATCTAAGTACTTTCATTATACGACTACTTGTACCACTACGTTATGAGAAATATTCACATTCCACAGTGTTTATTGCTTGTAAAGGTGTTCATAGCTCGAGGTAGCCAAAGCATCCTGAGCTACTCCAACCATCTTTCCCTCTCCCACTCTTTTTTGAAGAAACCAGCCAAGGCTTCTGCACAGGCATAGGTAAAGCACTGAACTGAGATTTTTGATTTATGGTTTAATAATAGGATTCTGTTCAAGGTTTCACATCCAGGAGAACTGACAAAAACACTGAACTATGAACTGATAAACTAAGACAAGAATTACATTTAAGAACATGTTTGTACAGTCCAGGTTCAGTCCTGGTTTAGTCCAGGTTCAGTTCTGGTTTGGTCCTGGTTTAGTCTTGGTTTAGTCCTGGTTTAGTCTTGGTTTAGTCCTGGTTTAGTCTTGGTTTAGTCCTGGTTCAGACCTACCAGTGTGACATAAAAATGGTATAGTGTTTGTATCTAGGCTAAAGAGAGAGAGAGAGAGAGAGAGAGAGAGAGAGAGAGAGAGAGAGAGGGTGAGAGACAGAGAGAGAGGGAGAGAGCGTGTGAGAGTGAGAGCAATAGAGAAAGAGAGAGAGAAAGAGTGAGAGGCAGAGAGAGAATGAGAGAGAAAGAGTGAGAGCGAGTGACTGAGAGAGAGAGGGAGCATAAGAGAGAGAGAGGGAGAGAGACATAGAGGGAGCAGTGTGGACGTGGGGATGTGGGGACATGGGGACGTAGATGTGGGGACATGGGGATGTGGGGACATGGGGACGTAGTGGGGACATGGGGATGTGGGGACATGGGGATGTGGGGACATGGGATCGTGGAGATGTGGGGACGTGGAGATGTGGGGACGTGGGGATGTGGGGACATGGGGATGTGGGGACATGGGAACGTGGAGATGTGGGGACGTGGACGTGGGGACGTGGAGATGTGGGGACGTGGGGATGTGGGGACTTGGGGATGTGGGGCATGGGATCGTGGACATGTGGGGACGTGGATGTGGGGACGTGGAGATGTGGGGACGTGGACATGGGAACGTGGAGATGTGGGGACGTGGGGATGTGGGGACTTGGGGATGTGGGGCATGGGATCGTGGAGATGTGGGGACGTGGACGTGGGGATGTGGAGATGTGGGGACGTGGACATGGGAACGTGGAGATGTGGGGACGTGGACGTGGGGACGTGGAGATGTGGGGACGTGGGGATGTGGGGACTTGAGGATGTGGGGCATGGGGTCGTGGAGATGTGGGGACGTGGACGTGGGGACGTGGAGATGTGGGGATGTGGACATGGGAACGTGGAGATGTGGGGATGTGGGGATGTGGGGACTTGGGGATGTGGGGCATGGGATCGTGGAGATGTGGGGACGTGGACGTGGGGATGTGGAGATGTGGGGACATGGACATGGGAACGTGGAGATGTGGGGACGTGGACGTGGGGACGTGGAGATGTGGGGAAATGGGAACGTGGAGATGTGGGGACGTGGACGTGGGGACATGGGGATGTGGGGACATGGGGATATGGGGACATGGGAACGTGGAGATGTGAGGACGTAGGCGTGGGGACGTGGAGATGTGAGGATGTGGACATGGGAACATGGAGATGTGGGGACGTGGACGTGGGGACGTGGAGATGTGGGGACGTGGATGTGGGGACATGGGGATGTGGAGATGGGGACGTGGGGACATGGATGTGTGGATGTGGGGACGTGGAGATGTGGGGGAACGTGGGGACGTGGACATGGACGTGTGGATGTGGGGACATGGACGTGTGGATGTGGGGACATGGGGACGTGGATGTGGGGACATGGGAACGTGGAGACGTGGGGACATGGGGACATGGGGTAGTGATCTAAATAACGTTGTTTTAATGAGATCATGGCACAGCCCACTCATCTGAAGCGTGGCCAGCGTCAAGCTTAGCAACAAAGAAAGTTTGCCAAAAATGTCCACGGAAGACAAACAAGCAACAGCGTTTTGGACAGAATCCACTATTGTCTGTAGACTTACACTAAAAATATATCCAAATGTGGAGTGTGTGTTCACTGATCCTGTTGAATTCAACATTTCTCTCCTTATTGTTCACATATCGATATCTATGGGCCTGCTGACCTTAAACTGGGGGATTATGCAGTGTTATACCCTGTTATAATGTTCTAAATCTAATTTAAAACATGCCTGAAGAGGTTTTACACATCATCCACACATGTTTCAGTAATTTAGCGATCTCTCCCGGGCCCTATACAAACTCTCACCCACAAGTCTACGTCCCCCCATGCTCCCACATGACAATTCTCCATAAATATACAAAAACATGATACAAAACTGTGCACAGCAACGTGACAAATCTGCTGTGATGTGCAGGAGTTTCATTAATGGGATTCAAATAATATAAAACATGTTCATCTGCTGTTTTGTGCCTCTTTAAGATTGTGATGAGGCAGAAATAGTTAAATGTAAGATTTTGTGGGTTGGTGGTTGAATGTAGAAAGCTAAAGGATCTTCACACTTCTGTAAAAGATCAGGTTGAACACAAAGGTTAGTGGTTCAATCCCAGCTGTGATGTGTGTGTAGTGTTGTTGTGTCTTTAGGGGTAGGGGTGGGGGTGGTCGGGGGCAGCTGTGGCTACAGAAGGAACTTACACACACCTAAACTTCTATCTGTCCAGAAATATCTACGCAAATCAAGTCAGTGGTGTGTGCGTGAGTGTGTAGCATGTCCAGATGAAGGTGGGTAATGATAAACAGTGTAAACCGGCAGTGCACAGATGGATACTAGCATTAGCATGAGCATGATTAGCATGAGACACTCAGAGGATAGTGTGATACAGCCATGTGCTCGTTCACACAGAGACACAGGGAGGGCCCCAGGTCTGCAGGACACACTTTAGGGCACTGAAGTTTGACTGGAAGCAACTAAAGACTCCTATAAAAATGACTATTAAAAAAACTATGGTGGAATGTTCAGCAGTTACCGTGGTGATACAATGCACGTTTTTTTTTAAATGGACTCTATTCACGCTTACAGACATTTGGAAACATGCAGATGACCTCCTTCGGCCTCTGTGGACGATAGTAACTGACAAAATCTAGGGAAAAAAAGAAAATGCCATGGTGTTCTTCATCTAAATATGATTGTACTCTTTCTTTTTTCTTTTATAAATTGCCTATTATTTCTGTATTATAATTTATCCATCCATCCATCCATCCATCTATCTTCTCCCGCTTAATCTGGCTGGGTCACGGGGGCAATTTACTGCCCAATCCTCATAGCACCTGACCCCCCTATGAACCCCTCTGCAGGTGGTGAGGGTGGATGTCATGGTCCTTGATGTTAGTTCATAGGGGTGCTGCATGTTTTGGGTTGATGGGGGAAACCGGAGCACCCGGAGGAAATATTGGAGGATTTGGAAAAATTGGATATAATTTATCCAACTAAATGCAAAAAATATTTTAAAAAAGCTTGGCCTCACAGCAAGAAGGTTTGATCCCCAGGTTGCCCAGACCTTTCTGTGTGGAGTTTGCATGTTCTTCTTGTGTCTGGATGGGTTTCCTCCGGGCCGGACTCAGATGACATGGGTCCCCCCTCCTGTGGGCTCCGCTGCACAGAGGACTGGGCGGTGGACTGCTGCCTCGTGACCTAGCCAGATAAAGTGGAAGAAGATGGATGGATAGATTTAAAAAAAAATCTGTCATTGTAGCATTCTGTTCCGTCCATCAGATCAATAGTTAAAAGCAGCTGCCTGTGACACTGACCCTGATGAAAAGCTTTGGTTGTGAAGACGCTGCTGCTGAATCCACGATTTTATCACTTGCCCAGAGTCGGGAACTACACTGGAAGATGTCATCCGCATGTTTCCAAATGTCTTCCGGTAAGCCAAAATGAACTGGGCCAAAATGAATTTAAAGAGCACATTTTCAGGAGCCTCTGATCAATCTGAGCGTTCACTGTCCTGTTTAGAAGTTTGATTTTCAACTAAAAGGTGAGAGTGACTAACTGAAAAACTGTTGGCTAATGCTTGTGACTGTAATAGTATTTGAGATTTAACAGCAGCTCACCTGTTGTAATTCCAACTCAGGCAGCTCTCTCTGGTCAGATTGTGTTCAAATAAAGCTCAGATTCACTTCTAATTTGGGTAACAGAGCTTTAGACAGAGCAGAGAATACCCATAGATAGATAGACCTGTCATATTAATCTTATGGTTTAAAGTCCTTTCACTGAGAATGCCACACCTATTTCCCATTAGACAGAGAATCAGAACATTCTCTCGTTTAATCTGAGCTGAAACAGGTCAGAATTCTCAGGTGGAGTTTGCTGTGTAACTGATAGATTGCAGATTTGTTGACCTGGTTTATGGTTCTAATCTCTCATTCCTGGGCATATCCACATGAAACAAAATCGGACACAAAGTTCCATCTCTTCTCTGTCCACGTAAATCAACAAAAGTTCAATTATGTTTTCGAAATATCTTCCGAAGGTGGTGCCATTATCCAACCCCAAATATGTGATTGTTGTCAGCTGACAGGCCTCGAAGACATAATGTTCATATGACAAGTTTGTTATGAGAAGGTTCAATGTTTATGGATCAGATGTTTGGTGATTTCTTTTAAACACAGTGAATTTCCCACAGAGTTATGCAGACCACTGCCCTCCACCTGAAATGACGCTGTCCTAAAAAGAGTGATTGTAGATTTCATTTTTAGACAGGATCATCTCTGGCTGTTGTTGTTTGTTTGTTGTGGTGACTCATCGCTGCTCGGCTCCTTTAGCTTTCAGACAAACACAGCACAAAGGGCCCATAGCGTCGCAGATTAGCCGATTAGCCTGTGACGTGCTAAAATCATCATCGCTAAAAGGAGTGACGCGCAGAGGCAGGAGCTTCAGGCATTTTGAGGACATTTCAGTTTTTTTAATTCTTCATGGCAATTAGGGTTGTCAAAAAAAAAAATCAAAATCAGATGCTAATCATTGTTAAAACTAGTATCAAAACTACTCATTTGGGCAATACTAAAAATGGTATTGATACTAGTAGAGCCCACATTTTTCATCACCCTTGAATATGTAGGATTTAAATGACAGCAACATGTTCAAACAGATTTTACTGTTAGGGGGCACTATGTAAGTTGCCTTTCCTGAAAGGCGCCACAGTGTGACATGCAATAAATTAATCTCTTTTTCCTTTTATTTTTAATTGTAACACTTAATACTTGGCCTGTTAGTATCACTTCAGGCAAAGCAATAACATTACCATGGAAAAAAGCAAGGGAAGCAAGTCAAGGATCCTCACTTGAAGAGTTACTGTTACTAGTGAATCTTTAATAACACCATGTTCACTTATTCACAATTACCAAAATATGCATCATGAAATATTGTTTTGGTTCTCAGGCCAATTATCCAATCAGAAAACAGAATGAGCTCCTCACATTGGGTCCCAGATTTTAACAAACCCAAAAGGGCATCATATAACTTCATCCATCCATCCATTTTCTTCCACTTAGCCACGGCCGGTTGGCAAGAGCAGCAGTCTAAGCAGGGACTCCCAGACTTCCTTCACTTCCTCCAGCTCCTCCCCGAGGCGTTCACAGGCCAGACGAGAGACATAGTCCCTCCAGTGTGTCCTGGGTCTTCCTTGGGCCTCATTCTGGTGGGACATGCCTGGAACACCTGAGGGAGGCGTCCAGGAGGCATCAGAACAGATGCCCTCCCCTCAGCTGCTCCTCTCAATGTGGAGGAGCAGCGGCTCTACTCAGAGCCCCTCCCATGTGACCGAGCTCCTTGCCATATCTCTAAGGGAGCGCCCGGCCACTCTGCGGAGGAAACTCATTTCGAGTTCTTTTGGTCATTATCCAGATTTCATGACCATAGGTGAGGGCAGGCACGTAGACTGAGCAGTAAACGGACTAGTAAATAAAAACTAGTAAATCGCCACAGCTCCTTCTTCACCACAACGATTCAATACAGAGACCGCATCACTGCCGACGCTGCACCGATCCGCCTGTCGATGCTCCATCCTCCCCTCACTGTGAACAAGACCCCGAGATACTTGAACTCCTCCACTTGAGGCAGAGACTTTCCACCCACCCGGAGAGAGCAATCCACCTTTTTCCGGTCGAGAAGCATGGCCTGGGATTTGGAGGAGTTGATCCTTATAACTCGATGTGTCCTCAGTATATGACTGCTAATGGACTCCTATGTTGTTGCTGCTCTTACACCACTCAGAGCACATGTTACAGATATTACCTTTAAGGGTCTTTTCAGTGGATAGCGACACAGCCTGAGCCCCAGTGAAGCAGAGGACAGGAGAACACAGGCAATAAATTACAGTGTGTTGAATGGAGTGTATTTTTAGCAACCTTGGCTAAAAACAAACTCAGCCAATTAAATATGTTTTCTCATTTTAAGTATAACAAGACGTATTCCACTGGTGAGACCCAATTCTCCAACAGTGATTAATGAACCAAACCCGGGACTATCAGGGGCTAAACCCGGGCTAAACCATGGCTAAAGCAGGACTAAGGTAGGACTAAACCAGGTCTAAACCAATACTAAAATAGGATTAAAGCAGTGCCTAAACCAGGACTAAAGTAGGACTAAAACAATGTCTAGACCAGGACTAATGAAGGACTAAACAAAACAAGACTAGGACTAAAGCAGGGATAAACTAGGACTAAAGCAGGGCCAAACCAGGACAGAACCAAGACTAAACCAGGACTACATCAGGACTAATATAGGACCCAAACCAGAACAAGGTCAGAAACTAGGAACAAATCAGCAGACCTAAAGTACCCCTAAACCAGGGACTAAACCAGATCCTACAGCAGGACTAAAACAGGAGTATGGTTCATATGGTACTAAAAGAGATCTGGTGCTAGGCCACAGAGAGACTTGTACATGATCTTAGTTTCAGAGAAGCCTCTAGCTCTGTTCACACATGGCTTCTCCCTATAATATGGAACATATAATCTGCATATATGTTTAACACTGTGATGGTGTAATGGTGTAATGTTATTTAAGGCTGAGCGACTGCAGCTGTCCAGATGTGACCTTATGTGTCACTCAGGGACAGTCAGGCTTCAGTAAGTGCACATTAGATTTACTCTATCAGTTGTAATGTACGAGTGTTGTTAAGGTTGACTCAGGAATAGGATCTGGGTCGCCGGCTTGGCGGGTAAATGAGCTAACTACTGTGCAAAAGTCAAGGTAGAGAGAGTAGACTCAGGTGCAGAGGTTCAAACAAAAGGTGTTTTCCATTTATTTCTTCAAAGAAACTCAGAAGGTCCACAAACAGCACAGAAAATCCAAAGCAAAAACTGGGTGACAAAAAACTCTCCAAAAACAAAGAGCATCAAAGTCCAGGAATGCAAAAGGCAAACACTTATCAAAACTAGAAGCTAACCAGGGATGTGGACAGATAACAAAGACTCAGTGACTAACAAACAGAAAACCAGGGCTTAAATACCCAGACCAATTGAACACATAATCACAAGAACAATTGGAAACAGGTGGTCAGGAAACAAAATGGAAGGAAACAATGACAAGGGGCGGGGCAGGAGCATGTGGCAAACAAAACATCAAACACATGTCTTTCAAAACAAAAACCACAGTGACTCCTAGTGGCCAGAAGAGCCATAGCCCCTAACAGGACTCCCCCTCTGACGAACGTCTCCTGACGTTCCTCAGGCAGTCAGGGTGCGCAAGGTGGAAGTCTTTACAAAGGTCCTTGTCCACAATATCCCGGGCCGGAACCCAGGAGCGCTCTTCAGGGCCATAGCCCTCCCAATCGACCAAGTACTGCAGCCCGCCTCGGACACGGCGGGAATTGAGGAGCCGGCGGACTGTGAAAACAGGCCCACCATCAATGATACGGGGTGGAGGCGGGGCCTTGGGAGCAGGGGCCTTGGGAGCAGGGGCCTTGGGAGCAGGGGAATGCGGCGAGGACAGGACTGGGCGTAACAGGGAGACATGGAAGGTGGGGTAAATTCTAAGGGACCGGGGCAACTGGAGCTGGTAGGAGACAGGGTTGATTCTACGAACCACCCTAAAGGGCCCAACGTAGCGGGGGGCCAGCTTGCGGGACTCGACACGCAGGGGAAGATCTTTGGAGGACAGCCAAACCCTTTGACCCAGGCGGAAATGCTGGGCTGGCCTCCTGCGACGGTTGGCTTGGGCCTGGGCGGACCTGGAGCTCCGCAGCAGCGCCTTGCGCATGCTCTTCCACACCCTCCGGCAGCGCCTCATGTGGTGGTGGACCGAGGGAACCCCAGTGTCAACCTCCTGTTCCGGAAACAGAGGAGGCTGGAAGCCGAATTGACACTGGAAAGGAGACACGCCGGTTGCTGAAGATCGGAGGGTGTTGTGGGCGTACTCCGCCCATGGCAGCCAGGAACTCCAGGATCCCGGGTTGTCCCTCGCCAGACTCCTCAGGGTGGTCTCCAGGTCCTGGTTCAACCTCTCCGTCTGTCCATTAGACTGGGGATGGAAGCCGGAGGTGAGGCTGGCCGTAGCACCCAGGAGCCCACAGAATGCCCGCCACACCTGAGACATGAACTGTGGCCCACGGTCCAACACAATGTCCTGAGGGAGCCCGAAGACTCGGAAAACATGGGTAAATATTAGTGTGGCGGTCTCAAAAGCAGAGGGGAGTTTAGGTAATGGAATAAATCGACAGGCCTTAGAGAACCTGTCGACCACTACAAAAATAACTGTGTTACCTTCAGACTTCGGGAGACCAGTGACGAAGTTTGCAGACACATAAGACCAGAGACGCCTCGGGATGGGCAGAGGACGAAGCAGACCTTGAGGAGGCTGGCGGGGATTCTTGCTCTGGGTGCAGACTGGGCAGGCCATCACGAAGGCCTTCACCTCCTTCTCCATGCCTGGCCACCAGAACCGTCAGTGAAGGAATTCGAAGGTCCTCCGGGACCCTGGGTGTGCGGTGAGGTTGGACGAGTGGCCCCACTGGAGGACCTTGGCCCGTACCCGGCTGGGTACGAACAGGAGACCTGGAGGGCCTGTTCCAGGATCCGGTTCTTGATGCTGAGCCAGCCTGACAGCAGTCTCAATACCCCAACATACCGGGGTAACAATGTGGGAGGGTGGGACACGGTGCTGACCTCTCCCTCCGTGTCATGTGAGGAGAACTGCCTGGACAAAGCATCTGGCTTAGTGTTCTTTGAGCCTGGACAATAGGAGAGGGTAAAATCAAAACGGCTGAAGAACATGGCCCACCGGGCCTGGCGAGGGTTCAGACACTTGGCTTGCTGAAGGTATTCCAGGTTCTTGTGGTCCGTCCACACAAGAAAAGGGTGCTGCGCTCCCTCCAGCCAGTGTCTCCATTCATCCAGCGCCATTTTCACTGCCAGCAGCTCCCTATCCCCAACATCATAGCAGGACGCAGTAGGGTTGAGGCGACGTGAGAAGTATGCACAAGGATGCAGTTTTCCATTGGATCACTGAGAGAGAACAGCCCCGACCCCAACGTTGGATGCATCCACTTCCACAATAAAAGGCTGTGAAGGGTCAGGGAGAACCAGCACGGGTGCTGAGGAAAAGCGGCACTTGAGATCCTGAAATGCCTCCTCGGCCTTGGGTGTCCAGAGGAACGGTGCACCAGTCTTCTTGGTGAGATCAGAGATCGGCGCCGCCACTGAGCTGAAGTTCCGGATAAACTTGCGGTAAAAGTTTGCGAAACCCAAGAACTGTTGCACCCCTTTGACTGACGTCGGTGTAGGCCAATCCCGTACAGCTATTGTCTTGGTTGGATCCATCTGGACCTGTCCGTGCTTTAGGATGAAGCCAAGGAAAGAGACCTCAGGGACATGGAACTCACACTTTTGAGCCTTCACGTAAAGGTGGTTCTTCAATAGTCTCTGGAGGACGCTCCGTACATGATGGTGATGTTCTTGCAACGACTTAGAAAAAATTAAGATGTCGTCCAAATAAACAAAAACAAAATGGTTGATCATATCTCTGAGCACATCGTTTATAAGGGTCTGGAAGACAGCTGGAGCGTTGGTTAGTCCGAAAGGCATGACTTGGTACTCGTAGTGTCCAGAGGGAGTGTTGAAGGACGTCTTCCATTCATCACCTTGTCTAATGCGAACAAGGTGGTAGGCGTTTCGCAAATCCAACTGGGTAAAAACGGAGGCACCCTGGAGCAGGTCAAAGGCAGTGGACATCAGTGGAAGCGGGTAGTGATTACGGGTGGTGATCTTTTTAAGGCCCCGGTAATCGATGCAAGGTCGCAGCCCACCGTCCTTCTTGCCAACAAAGTAAAAACCAGCGCCAGCAGGTGAAGAGGATGGCCTAATGAATCCCGACACCAGAGCATCCTTGATGTACTCCTCCATGGCCTTATGACCTGGCAGGGAGAGGGAGAAAAGACGTCCCCGAGGAGGAGTTGTGCCTGGCTGAAGCTTGATGGCACAATCGTAGTGTCTATGAGCTAACTACTGTGCAAAAGTCAAGGTAGAGAGAGTAGACTCAGGTGCAGAGGTTCAAACAAAAGATGTTTTCCATTTATTTCTTCAAAGAAACTCAGAAGGTCCACAAACGGCACAGAAAATCTAAAGCAAAAACTGGGTAACACAAAAAACTCGTGGACAGATAACAAAGACTCAGTGACTAACAAACAGAAAACCAGGGCTTAAATACCCAGACCACTTGAACACATAATCACAAGAACAATTGGAAACAGGTGGTCAGGAAACAAAATGGAGGGAAACAATGACAAAGGGCGGGGCAGGAGCATGTGGCAAACAAAACATCAAACACATGTCTTTCAAAACAAAAACCACAGTGCCTCCTAGTGGCCAGAAGAGCCATAGCCCCTAACAAGTGTAGACTGCTTTGTGCGAATGTGCTCATGTATCCAGCTGTCAGTCCCAGCTCCCAGTGCTGGACATGTAGGACCATCTAATCGATCGGTTCTCTGGAGAAATCAGATTATTAACTGGACATGGAGGCGGCATGTGGCTCAGTGGTTTGAGCCTCTGTACAGTAAAAGTATTGTTCCCTCTTGTGTCCGGTAGGAGCCTGTGCTGCTGTAGTAAAAAAAAGAGGGCATTTTCCACCCCGTGATCTCTCCTGGGCCATATTCACACCTTCATTACAGTGCTCTGCCCACAAGCCTACGTCAGCCATGCTCGAAAACATGACGCAAAACAGTAGATAATGGCTTGACAAACCTGATGTGATGTTCAGTAGCTTCTCACTTAGCAGGATGCACACTCACTGTGTTGTGCTCTGAATTGGTTGAGAGAAAGGGAGGGGCACTCAGAGCTTCAGTAACTAAACTGAGACTGCTTAAACACTCAACTATAGTATTTTCACAATACAAGGTAACATGGTGACGTAAATATGTGATGTGTTTCCCTTCATACCCCGCAGAAGTCTTCTAGTGTGTGTTTTTGTCCTGCAGGGGGAGCTGCTGAGCCCGTGCCGCTGTGACGGCTCTGTTCGCTGCACACATCAGCCATGTCTGATCAGGTGGATCAGTGAGAGAGGCTCCTGGAGCTGTGAGCTCTGCTACTTCAAATACCAGGTCCTGGCCATCAGCACCAAGAACCCCCTGCAGGTGAGGCCGAGCATTACACCTGTCACTCTACACCTGTCACTCTACACCTGTCCCTGTCTCACACCTGCAGGTCAGTAGGTGCCTGAAGGAAACCCAGACACACGAATAACACAAACTCCACACATACACAAGGAGAACATGCAAACTGCACACAGAAAGGCCCAAGTTACCTGAAAGGCAAACCTGGAACCTTCTTACTATGAGGAGAGAGTGCTAATGCTAAATACCTGTATGAATGAATGTATGGAACATTCCGGGCCATGCAAGAACATCCCCATGAGACAAGCAGGTTTCAAGCCTTCCATCAGTAAAGTTACACAGTGCACCTTTAACCCCTATTTGATTGTCTACAGCAGTGGCTCTCAACCCCCCACCGCCCCCCAGGACTATTCCAGGTCTATAACAGGACTGTGTAGTTCTAAACAAGAAATGATTCAAAGGAGGCCAAAAAGTGGATCAAATGACTCTAAATGAGACAAACCCACAAACTGAAGGAGCTCATATACCACAGTTTGAGAAACACTGGTTATTTCCATGTGACATCTCATACTGCAGACTCTAGTGTTATTGTCTGATCCAGCACAGACACAGACTGTCTGTACCAGAGCCCAGTGCAAATGACTCACACACTGTCCTATTTGGATGAACACAAAAACCACAACATGTGAATCTGCCTCAAACACACACGTGAAATTAAAACAAATAATATATGTCATAATATTGTCATGATGCTAAACATTTAAACTCGATTTCCATACTAAGGAGTCTTAGTCTCAATACAGTACAATATAATCTTGATTCTGATACTGCCATGAGAATAAAAACACTCTTTATTTAACCCCTCTGTCTCTGTTTTTTTGTTACACAGGGAGTTCTGCTGGGTCTGGTGGACTCAATGCACTTTGGGGCTTTTACATCACCATATTTGAACCTTTTTTTGTTCAAATTCTCTGCAGATGTTTAATTCATTCCATTTGGAAGTAGTATTAAAAATGTATTATTATTATTATTATTATTATTAAAATTTATTTTTATTGTTAACTTTGCTCCCTTTACCTTTGTTAGATTACATTTATGAATAAAAAGCCCACTCGTTTATATATATATATATATATATATATATATATACGAAATAAAGAAATGTATCCTATAACAGCCATGACTGGATCATAATCCAACAATGTACAAATGAAAGAAGTTCTCTCAACACTACAGTGAACTATTCATTTGAGTTTAGTCCTGGTTCAGTCCTGGTTCAGTCCTGGTTCAGTCCTGGTTTGGTCCCGGTTTAGCCCTTGTTTAGTCCTGGTTTAGCCCTTGTTTGGTCCCGGTTTAGCCCTTGTTTAGTCCTGGTTTAGTCCTGGTTTAGTCCTGGTTTAGTCCTGGTTCAGTCCTGGTTTAGTCCTGGTTTAGTCCTGGTTCAGTCCTGGTTTAGTCCTTGTTTAGTCCTGGTTTAATCCTGGTTTAGTCCTGGTTCAGTCCTGGTTTAGTCCTGGTTTGGTCCCGGTTTAGCCCTTGTTTGGTCCCGGTTTAGCCCTTGTTTGGTCCCGGTTTAGCCCTTGTTTAGTCCTGGTTTAGTCCTGGTTCAGTCCTGGTTTAGTCCTGGTTCAGTCCTGGTTTAATCCTGGTTTAGTCCTGGTTCAGTCCTGGTTTAGTCCTGGTTTAATCCTGGTTCAGTCCTGGTTCAGTCCTGGTTTAGTCCTGGTTTAGTCCTGGTTCAGTCCTGGTTTAGTCCTTGTTTAGTCCTGGTTTAGTCCTGGTTCAGTCCTGGTTTAGTCCTGGTTCAGTCCTGGTTTAATCCTGGTTTAGTCCTGGTTCAGTCCTGGTTTAGTCCTGGTTTAATCCTGGTTCAGTCCTGGTTCAGTCCTGGTTTAGTCCTTGTTTAGTCCTGGTTCAGTCCTGGTTTAGTCCTGGTTCAGTCCTGGTTTAATCCTGGTTTAGTCCTGGTTCAGTCCTGGTTTAGTCCTGGTTTAATCCTGGTTCAGTCCTGGTTTAGTCCCGGTTTAGCCCTTGTTTGGTCCCGGTTTAGCCCTTGTTTGGTCCCGGTTTAGCCCTTGTTTAGTCCTGGTTTAGTCCTGGTTTAGTCCTGGTTTAGTCCTGGTTCAGTCCTGGTTTAGTCCTGGTTCAGTCCTGGTTTAGTCCTGGTTTAGTCCTGGTTCAGTCCTGGTTCAGTCCTGGTTCAGTCCTGGTTTAGTCCTGGTTTAGTCCTGGTTTAGTCCTTGTTTAGTCCTGGTTCAGTCCTGGTTTAGTCCTTGTTTGGTCCCGGTTTAGCCCTTGTTTAGTCCTGGTTTAGTCCTGGTTCAGTCCTGGTTCAGTCCTGGTTCAGTCCTGGTTTAGTCCTGGTTCAGTCCTGGTTTAGTCCTGGTTTAGTCCTGGTTCAGTCCTGGTTTAGTCCTTGTTTAGTCCTGGTTTAGTCCTTGTTCAGTCCTGGTTTAGTCCTGGTTCAGTCCTGGTTTAATCCTGGTTTAGTCCTGGTTCAGTCCTGGTTTAGTCCTGGTTTAATCCTGGTTCAGTCCTGGTTTAGTCCTGGTTTAGTCCTTGTTTAGTCCTGGTTTAGTCCTGGTTCAGTCCTGGTTTAGTCCTGGTTTAGTCCTGGTTCAGTCCTGGTTTAGTCCTTGTTTAGTCCTGGTTTAGTCCTTGTTCAGTCCTGGTTTAGTCCTGGTTCAGTCCTGGTTTAATCCTGGTTTAGTCCTGGTTCAGTCCTGGTTTAGTCCTGGTTTAATCCTGGTTCAGTCCTGGTTTAGTCCTGGTTTAGTCCTGGTTTAGTCCTTGTTCAGTCCTGGTTTAGTCCTGGTTCAGTCCTGGTTCAGTCCTGGTTCAGTCCTGGTTTAGTCCTTGTTCAGTCCTGGTTTAGTCCTGGTTCAGTCCTGGTTTAGTCCTGGTTCAGTCCTGGTTTAGTCCTTGTTCAGTCCTGGTTTAGTCCTGGTTCAGTCCTGGTTTAGTCCTGGTTCAGTCCTGGTTTAGTCCTGGTTTAGTCCTGGTTCAGTCCTGGTTTAGTCCTTGTTCAGTCCTGGTTTAGTCCTGGTTCAGTCCTGGTTTAGTCCTGGTTTAGTCCTGGTTTAGTCCTTGTTCAGTCCTGGTTTAGTCCTTGTTTAGTCCTGGTTTAGTCCTGGTTCAGTCCTGGTTTAGTCCTGGTTTAGTCCTGGTTCAGTCCTGGTTTAGTCCTTGTTTAGTCCTGGTTTAGTCCTTGTTCAGTCCTGGTTTAGTCCTGGTTCAGTCCTGGTTTAATCCTGGTTTAGTCCTGGTTCAGTCCTGGTTTAGTCCTGGTTTAATCCTGGTTCAGTCCTGGTTTAGTCCTGGTTTAGTCCTGGTTTAGTCCTTGTTCAGTCCTGGTTTAGTCCTGGTTCAGTCCTGGTTCAGTCCTGGTTCAGTCCTGGTTTAGTCCTTGTTCAGTCCTGGTTTAGTCCTGGTTCAGTCCTGGTTTAGTCCTGGTTCAGTCCTGGTTTAGTCCTTGTTCAGTCCTGGTTTAGTCCTGGTTCAGTCCTGGTTTAGTCCTGGTTCAGTCCTGGTTTAGTCCTGGTTTAGTCCTGGTTCAGTCCTGGTTTAGTCCTTGTTCAGTCCTGGTTTAGTCCTGGTTCAGTCCTGGTTTAGTCCTGGTTTAGTCCTGGTTTAGTCCTTGTTCAGTCCTGGTTTAGTCCTTGTTTAGTCCTGGTTTAGTCCTGGTTCAGTCCTGGTTTAGTCCTGGTTTAGTCCTGGTTCAGTCCTGGTTTAGTCCTTGTTTAGTCCTGGTTTAGTCCTTGTTCAGTCCTGGTTTAGTCCTGGTTCAGTCCTGGTTTAGTCCTGGTTTAATCCTGGTTCAGTCCTGGTTTAGTCCTGGTTTAGTCCTGGTTTAGTCCTTGTTCAGTCCTGGTTTAGTCCTGGTTCAGTCCTGGTTCAGTCCTGGTTTAGTCCTGGTTCAGTCCTGGTTCAGTCCTGGTTTAGTCCTGGTTCAGTCCTGGTTTAGTCCTGGTTCAGTCCTGGTTCAGTCCTGGTTTAGTCCTTGTTCAGTCCTGGTTTAATCCTGGTTTAGTCCTGGTTTCGGTCCTGGTTTAGTCCTGGTTCAGTTCTGGTTTAGGAGCTATGATTTCCAAACTCTTAACAGCTCTGGGTCCACCTGAAGACCCTGTATGTAATATAAATGTGAAGTGGAAGCGCGGACTCAGTTATTTTTTTTGTCTGATTCATGTTCCTCATACAAAAGGAGCCACGGCCAGTTCATTTCAGGGTGAAAAAATAATACTCGGTGTCATTTTTTTCTGACGCTAAAAACTGAAAATGGGCCCCACAGACCCAAAGACGTAAGAGGTCATTTTCAACATGAAATCATAGTATTTTCTTTTCTGTTCTCATGTCCTCTTGTGTGTAATTCCTCAGTGGTGCAGTAGGTTCCTCAGTGCTCCACGGGTGTACACTGGTCTGTGTGCTCTTCTGCTTGTTCTGACACAGCTCAGGATCGTTCTAAAGACATTCAAGAAAGGCTCATTTCTGTCCTGTGAATGGGACTTTTTAGCACCGATACCTGCTCACATGAGTAGATTCTATACTCGTTTTAGTATTGATTTTATTTAGATACTGTTGATAACCCTGTATATAAATACTGTCATAAAAAAGTTAAAAAACATCACGATTATCTTACTCAGCGTTGTATTCAAAGTGATTCATGCTTGAGTAATTGTTTTCGCCTACCCTCTATTTCCACCCACTTCTTACTACTTACTTTTATTACAATTAATCTAAAAGTCAAAACTCCAGGTCAGACATGCAAGGCTCAAAAGGTCACATAAGAAGTGAAGGTGTCCTGGTGCCAGGCCGCTATCGTGAACACAGAACACCTGACAAAACCTGCATTTAAAGGTCGACACACACTACAGGAAAATGTGTCTGATTTTGGCTGTGATTTCTTCTCCCCGAGATCGGGAAGGCATGACCCGACTTTTTGTCTTTGTGTAAGACTTGTGAGTGCTCCTCATGTGTCAGAGTCAGATCGTAACTATCAAACATCACCAACGCTGAGGTAACAGCCAGTAAAACGGCATCAGGGGCAAAGGAGTGACGGACACAGAGGCACAAGACACAGGACAGAGCAAAAATAATGACTCGCCTCCCTAAAGTGGTAAATTTAAAGTGGAGCAAATTTAAAGTGGAGCTTCTCTTCCACATTATCCATAGACATTGTCCTCCATAAATAATGACACCCAGTCCACAAAACCACGCTATTAAAGTTGAACTCGGGCACATTTGAAGCTAAAGTCCGGTGCTTAGAGGTGGTGGAATTCTGTCAGAAGCCAAAAAACGGCACAGATCAGTGTTTCCTCGGTGGAGATCTCACTGTGGCAGTGAGTCTGTCAAGACAACAAACTAGTGTAGTGATGGGGGCAAGTTCTGAACTTCCATGTAAAACACCAATTTGCTTCACACTGAAGAAGCTGAACACCACTTTAACCCATCTGACAACAGCCACGAGTCTAACAAACCAAACGCTCTGCCTGGTTCACTCATTAGTGTCTGGAAAAATTAGAAAACAACTTTATAAGCACCTTACACTTCCATCCATCCATCATCTCCCGCTTAATCCAGCTGGGTCGCGGGGGCAGCTTGCTGCCCAATTCTCATAGCACCTGACCCCCCCTATGAACCCCTCTGCAGGTGGTGAGCCCACAGGAGGGTGGACATCATGGTCCTTGATGTTAGTTCAGGTGCTGCATGTTTTGAGTTGATGGGGGAAACCGGAGCACCCGGAGGAAACCCATCCAGACACGGGGAGGAACATGCAAACTCCACACAGAAAGGCCCGGGCGACCCGGGGATCGAACTCGCAACCTTCTTGCTGTGAGGCCTGAGTGTTGCCGCCGACCTCACACTTCCCTCTGTTGATTTCCCACTGCACAGGCCAAAGCCCAAAAGACTCGATTATCAACTCCAGCGGCGGCAAAAGGCTTGAGCCGCCAGAAGCAATGAGTGAAGATCGACTACTGACGGTGAAGAAGAAGAGAAACTGAAAGTTGTTGAAAGAAAATGGTTCGGGAATGTATTTTTTTCAGCGTTTTAAAAAATATATAATTCTCGTAAACTCGTAAATAAATGGGATTGGAAACAACAACAGCGATGGAGAAAGTGCAGTGGGAAATCAACAGAGGGAAGTGTGAGGTGCTTATAAAGTTGTTTTCTAACGTTTCCAGACACTAATGAGTGAACCAGGCAGAGCGTTTGGTTTGTTAGACTCGTGGCTGTTGTCAGATGGGTTAAAGTGGTGTTAAGCCTCTTTTGTGCAAATTGGCGTTTTACATGGAAGTTAAGAACTTCACTACACTAGTTTGTTGTCTTGACAGACTCACTGCCACAGTGAGATCTCCGCCGAGGCAACACTGATCTGTGCCGTTTTTTGGGCTTCTGACAGAATTCCACCACCTCTAGCGACGGACTTTAGCTTCAAATGTGCCGGAGTTCCACTTTAATCCAATGTGAGGCGTTCTTTAAAAGTAAAAAGGAGAAAGTAGTTCCTCCACGTGTGTCTGTTTACATCCACACAGCGCACGGATCGAGGTGAAGCTGCAGATTAGTGACAGTGACCCTACTTCCTGTGGACTTTTGTCGCACATTTAAAAATCGTTCAAGACCAAAAAAATCCTGTGGTGTGTAGCGGCCTTAATGAAAATCTTCCATATGCAGTATACCATGTGCTCACCTTTAAACGTCCCCGTTCCTGTGCTGTCCAGTGGCAGGCCATCTCCCTGACAGTGATCGAGAAGGTGCAGATCGCGGCCATCATCCTGGGCTCCCTCTTCCTCATCGCCAGCATCTCGTGGCTCATCTGGTCGTCCCTCAGCCCCTCGGCCAAATGGCAGAGACAGGACCTGCTCTTCCAGATCTGCTACGGCATGTACGGCTTCATGGACATCGTTTGCATAGGTACAACTACTGCGTTATACTCAAAAATACAAATACACGATCGACTGATACGAGAAGCTGATACACGAGTTAGATGTTCTAGTTGTGAAGCACTCTGGTTTTCTGCACTAACCCGAAGCATGCACAGTAGGAAGCTAAGGTAGTCTTCCTGATCAACGCCTAGAAGAGTGTCCACCAGAAACGTCACATAGTAGAGCTTTAACCTGCTCCACAAACAGTTCAAACTAACCTCCTTCCGTCTGTCCCTCTTCAGGCCTGATCATCCACGAGGGCTCTTCTGTGTACAGGATCTTTAAGCGCTGGCAGGCCGTCAACCAACAGTGGAAAGTCCTGAACTACGAGAAGTCCAAGGACCTGGGGGACCCCCTGAGCTCGGGGGGGAAGGGCGGGGCGAGGGGCGGGCGAAGCAGCGCCCTAGGGTCCGGCCTGGGGGGCGGCAGCGGCGGGCAGAGGAGGAGGAGGCGGTTAAGGACTATCCTGGATCAACACTGCGGCTACACCATCCTCCACATCCTGAGCCAGCTCCGACCCCAGGACCCCGGGCTCGGAGCGGGGGCCAACCGGGAGGTAGTGATGAGGGTGACCACCGTATGAACTCTGCCCAACGGGTGTCCACAGAGGGAGTGACCGGGGAGAGAGGTGTGGGTTTGAGATGGTTTGGCTGCTTTTTACTGACGAGATCTGAAATATTATGAAATATTTGACAGCAATATTTTTCTGACTGGTTTTAATGTCCCTGTGACTGATTAGACTGTTGTATTCTCACACTTCACCACTAGATGCTGCCTACTTTACTGCAGTCTGATAATGTCTCTGGTCTCCTTCTGCCAGAGTAAAGCTGGCACACTATCAGACTGCAGTAACGTAGGCAGCATCTAGTGGTGACATGTGAGAATACAAGTTCGTTACGCAAAAACAACAGACGGATGTTGTTTATTTGTTGTTTTTGAAATAAGCAATGACCTCAGATTATTTTTGCCTTAAGACTTAAAAAACAGACAAGATTAAAACTTAAAATTGTACATTTATTTAGTTATTTCGCTGTAAAAAGTTTTATCTATGGATGCATCACATTGGCTTGACTTGAATTCATATTTGATCTTTAGTTGAGAAGTGAAATTGGCCAATCTGCTTTAATCAGTTCATTTCAAATTCACTGCTAATATTTTTTGAAGTGTGCAGCCACAATTATTTGCAATCTTAAAAAGCGAAAGTAAAGTTTAAAGACAAAATAATAGTGGGTTTATTTCAAAAGCGAAGAATCTCTCAACAGGATATCACAAAAATATATTGAAACCAGTCGCAAACAATGAAATATCAAAGGTGTTTCATTATTTTGGCTCGAGTGAACTAAAAATGTGTCAAATCCACTCAAACTCCACGTGATTCCTTCAGGTCACGTTACCTCGTGTGGACATTCGTTTTCAAATAAAAGCAAAAATGTAAAAATGAAAGACTTACTTTAAACATGGAACTCTGTGGACTAAAAGGGCCCATCATGGAGAGACCGGGACTTCTCCTCGACGGAAACACCGGGTGGAACTTTTCCACGACAAACCTGGCGACAAATGAAAGAGTTAACAACATTTTGAGTAAAAAACTGACAAAACAGACTTTAATACCTGCTCTTGTTAAGACAATTTTCAAAGTATCAATTTCAGGATACATAGACATTTTTAATTTCAACGATTTTGAATTTTTTGTTTTGTTTTCTACTCACGTTTTTCATTTTGTACGAATGGATTTTTGGGGGATTTTGACGGAAATAATTCACGTTTCAATGCCATAAAGTCATTTCCAGTCAAGTATGTGTAAAAATAATCGTACAGACTTAAAGAGGGGGTATTCTGCAAAAGCGTTTATTATTTTGAAGCTTTCTACCCTGTTTTAACACTGAAGAGGTTTTAGATGTCATCCATGCATGTTTAAGTAATCTAGCGATCTCTTCCAGGCACGATTCACACACTCCTTACGGCTGTAGGAGCCTGTACAAGACTCCGCCCACGAGCCTATGCCGCCCATGCTCCCACTCGACAATTCTCCATAAATCTACACAAACATGACACAAAACTGTACAACTTTAGCAGTTTCATTAGTGGGATTCTCGCTGATTGTGATACACGGAGCAGCGAAAACAAAAGTGACACATGTTAATACGTTGTTTTCAGTGAATTTAGCATTTTCAAAACAAAAAAGTAACATGCTAACACGGCTAATACCCTATTTAAACAGTAAAATACCCCCTCTTTAATAACTAATGCTGGTTACAAGACCGCAAAACTGAAAAAAGCATTGTTACAAATGTGAGAAAATCATGTAAGTAACAATGAAATAATAAGAAGTCATTGAAAATTTAAAAAAATATATATATTCAAAAATTCTATACAATTTCAGTGACACTTTGCAATAAATTGTGTACATTTCACAGGGACTTTTGCATGGGTATCTATAATTTTCCTCCACATTTCACCACATGAAGCACAGGACAGAATTCTAATGGTGCTTGCCAAATGAACACGTGTCGAGGGTTTTTCATGGACGACGGCGTGTTGGCGTTTTCAGAGACATATGTGTGGAGGCCGCTGAGCCCACTCCTATTTGATAATAAGTAAAAGTATTGGATTAAAAACTGGGATTTTCTGATCTCTTCATTCAATGTGTCACTGTTTTTATTGATGTTTGTTTTTTTGTTTTTTTTTACATGCGATAAAAATGTTGAGCAATACACAGCCTGGCCAAGAAAAAAGTCTCTGGATTTAACTAAGCAAACAGGTCCGATGTTGCTGCAGTTGGTCAGGTCCAGGTTCAGCAGCAGTGTGTGCTCACAGAATGAGCTCAGATGAACCTGAATATACTGAAGGACCAGGTTATTCCATCAGTGGATTTGTTCTTCCCTGATGGCACGGGCATATTCCAACATGACAGTTGTAAGAGAATTTAAGTAATTTATCCTCCACTTACATCTCTTAGGCCATGTCCACACGTAGCCGGGTATTTTTAAAACCGAACATTTCCCCCCTCCGTTTATAAAATAGTTTTATCCACACCACCTCGTCTTCGAAAAAAATACCTTCTACACATAACCGAACATCTGCGTTTTCAACCACATTCATACACATTCCAAACCTGTAGGTGGCGTTATTTCCATTGAGCCCTCACTTCACCGTTACTTCCGCCTAAACTTATCTTATTGCTCTTGGAGCAGTAGTTGGACTTCTGCAATTAAACATGTACATAGCACCTGCACAATAATTAATGCTCCCACAGCTCTGAAGAAACGACTCCGGTCCATAGTCTGCTTTGGCTTTGGCTTTGGCTTTTGCAGTCGCCTAAACAAATGTCGCATGTTTGACGTCAGGGCAGATTCATATTTTTTGGCGCAGACAGTGACGTTTTAAAACACAAAACCCCAGTTATCTCTGTCCACACAAACAGGCATAAACGGAGTTTTCAAAAATCTTCACTTTGGCCGGAGTTTTCCCTGAATACTCGTTTCTGATGCGTGTTCGTGTGGATGACAGGTCAAAACGCAGCAAAACATCTTCGGTTTATCAGATACCCGGATACGTGTGGACAAGGCCTCAGTTTAACATTAACTCACAACAGATATATTTACACCAGGATCTTCTCTTGGCACCACTGGCACCACGATCTAAACTGTGGCATATTTCTGTCCAACTGGAGTCTCCTGGCCTTCAGAGTCTCCTCACACTTGCTTTATAAACCTCCTCCTTTGGAAGCAGAGTCAAGGGGCTGAAATCATACTATGTTCACTTCTCAGGCCGCCGCCGGGCCCGTATAATTGATGGTGAATAAACTTCTTTTGCTGAAGACGTCCAGTTGATCTCCAGCCTTTTACTTCCACCCTTTCTTGGACAAGATGAAAACTTCAACAACAATAGCAGGATTCATTCAAATAGTGACAGAGCGGTTCAGGGAGCAGGAGACATCATTTTCACACATGGATCGGCCCCACAGAGTCCAGACCTTAACTCCACTGAGAATCTTTGGGATGTGCTGGAGAAGCTTTGTGCAGCGGTCAGACTCGACCATCGTAAATGCAAGACGGTGAAAAATGGATGGACACTGGATGGAAATAAATCTTGTGACATTACAGACACTTATCTAACCAATGCCACAGTGAATGCATTCATTTTTCACCAAGATCTTGCACTGATGATGGTGATGATGGTGAAAATGATGCCTCCTGCTCCCTGAACCACTGTTTCACAATTTGAGCCTGATGAATCCTGACATTGTCATGTTGGAATATGCCCGTGCCGTCAGGGAAGAACAAACCCACTGATGGAATAACCTGGTCCTTCAGTATATTCAGGTTCAGCTGAGCTCATTCTTTGAGCACACGCTGCTGCTGAACCTGGACCTGACCAACGGCAGCAACCTCGGACCTGTTTGCTATCCAGATGATGACCTTCTTTTTGGCCAGGCTGTGTATGTTCAGTATGCAGAGGGGCAGAGTGGCTGAAGTGGGACAGGTAAAGCACAGGGGCAGCAGTGGCGAAAGCTGTCAACATGTCCTTGTGCAAGACACTTCAGCCACATTTCACTTATTAGTGTGGTGTGAGCGTTGTTGACGGGAGGGGCCGGTACAATAGTATCTTAGCACGAGTCTGGAGCGTGGACTGAATGAATACTGCACTCGCTGTAAAGATACAGAATATAGAAAACAAAGAGATTTCAGTTCCTTCACCAGAAAATGCAAAAGAGACAAGCCTCCTGTCTTTAGTTCATTCTACAAACCTGTAGTACACAATTCTTCTCCAGAGAGTCCTCCTCCTCCTCATGCAGGGCTGTGGTTCTGCTCACGGCCTCAGCTTCTGGCGCCCTCTTGTGGCTCAAAATGGAAACTCCACACGACTGGACAGTTCCCAAGGCTGATGTTAGAAAAACAAAATAACAGAGCGGAAAGTCATTGGACAGTAAGCAGAAAATGCCACGGCCACTCGTCATTATCATCACAATGTGCTTCTTATTCAAGCAAAGAAGAGGCGGCACATTAAACTTTAAATGTAGACTATTTTTCTGAGAATGTACAGGCCTATTTCTGTAAAAAACTCTTTTCTTATCTGTGTGTTGTTGTTAACCAGTCGTTTATGTTTGAGAGAACGAGCTCACCTATCGTTTCCTTTTACGCTATTTCTTAAACTTAAAAGTGCATTTGACAGATTCAGAAATGTGACTCACTGTTATGTGTTTGGTTAAATTGCCTGCAGGAAATATTCAGCAGTGAAGAGGTGGTTTGTGAAGAAAAGCAGAAAACTAAACGCGAGATAGGTCTACAGAAAGTAAGTTTACTGTGAGTTTAAGCCATGAATCCATAATAAAAAACCATTACAAACCATTAAAGACCAGTTTAAAGCATATATCTATAATAAGAATAATAAGATTTGATTCTAGTTCTACGGTTTAAACAGAATCCTGCCTGTGCCATCGACTCCACCCAAAATGCAGAGACGAGGAATAATTTAGTGGTTCAATTAAAAGTTTATTATTAGGGACCGCAAGATTGTGCACACATGCCGAAAACGATCTCCCGTGTTTTCACTTTTAGATTGAATAAAAAATACTGGCAGAGAGAGACTTTTTGAGAAGCTGTAGTCGCCAAAAGCAAAAAAAATATGAAAGTAAAATAAACTGTGAGATTAAAATTGAGAACTAGATTGTGCAATGTATTTATAGTAAATAATGTCTCGTTCTTGTAGATCCAGTCTCGTCTTGTCTTGTAGAAATTATATCTCATCCCACCCCCTTTTATTTATTCTGATTATTATCTGCTGGCTGAAGTGATAAACTTCATTTAAAAAAATTACAAAAGTAGAAAAGATTACACACGGCAAAAAGTGGAGCGTCAAAACTGACTCTCAGAACCAGTTTGAACATTTTCTCAGGGTTTATGAGTCCAGTCTGTTCTAGAGTTAATTTAACATTTTTGGAAATGTTAATTAATTAACACTGGCCTTAAAAAGTTCCTTTTTAACCCAGAAATCAAGAGTTATATTCAGGTTTGGAGAGTAAACGGAGAACACTTTGTCGGGTTATCCTGATTTAGCTGAGGTGCAGAGGTGTTTTATTTTTACACGTTATTTTAATTAATTTAAGATGAAATTCTGTACAAAACTGGTTTAAACTGATCTTCTCTGGTGGGAGTTTGAAGTGGTGGGAGGTGCCAAATTAACACTGGTGGAAGTTGAATTAAACTAGTGGAAGTTGAATTAGCTTCAATCATATCGACTGGCAAATAACCCCAACTCGAACCCCCATTTCACTTTCCATGTGTTAAAATAACACTTTTTCTGTTAAAAACTCTGAAATATTTTACCCTGAAATTTTAACCCTCCAGTTTTTGCTGCGTAGGCATTTTCAGTAGAGTCTTAAATGTTAAATTAAATCATGTGTGTATTAGAGAAATGAATGGCCTAACAGTCATATGCACTTTAAAGGTCCTATATTATGCCAAACTGACTCTTGTGAGCTTTAAGTCATGTTCTAATGTTGTTCCCTCGTCAAAAACTCACCCAAAGTCATGTTTCATTCACACACGTTTGAGTAACTCTTTATTATTGTCTGTCTACATCTCCAAAACCCCAAATGCTCCGTTCCACCTCGTGAGGTCACGAAGTGGTAGTTTTCAAGCGAACGGCTCCTTTTACCTTTATTTCAATAAAGATTAGAATTCCAGGGCTGAAATGGTCCAAATGATTCCGGCGAAGGTGTGTGTGGAGTTTAAAACGCAGTGGAGCGCTTCCTGTTTTTACCACATGACGTCACAAGGTGGATTCAGTTTGAGCGAAGAACTCAGCCTTATAAACATGCGGAGTTTGTGTGTTAAACGTGTGTGAATGAAGCAAACACAAGTCCGGGTGTGTTTGTGACGAGGAAACATGAGAGCAGATCAGAAAAAGGGCGTCACATGGGCCCTTTAAAGCAACTTTTAAAATACCCACTATAAACAAATGAGTAAAAAACTGTGACTTTTGAACTCAACACACCACTTCAACACACTGAGGGCTTCTAGTGCGAAAGAGAGAGAGATTTTACGTAGGAAGAAAGAAAGAAAGAAAGAAAGCTTTGTTGGAATGTGGGTCACGTAAAAGATTGAGAGAGGGAGGAAGAGACAAAGGGAAAGAGCTCGGTGCACCTGTCCGTCCGGTGCGTGCGGAATATCTGACTTAAAATTCCTGTTTCAGAACGTGTTTAAAACATGGATTCTCGCGTAGGAAAACGTGCGGGAGACGGATAGAGAAGCGCAAACCTTCACACGCGTCGCGATGTTTTCCTTTCTGCGCTCAGGTGAGTTTTTAAGACACTTTGTTTTACGGGTTTGGCTGCACGATTTAGGGAAAAAGTTCACATTTAAACACGTCCAGAATAACCGACAAAAAGACTGGAATCTGAACAGACAAAGGAACAAAAGGGTCATATTTCAGAACACGCTTTTACAGAGGTAAAGTGCAGGTTTAGTCTTTACGCTGAAATGATCGTACTTGGAAAATGACAGCGTTACGACCATTCGTATTTCGATTTAATTTGATCTGATTAGTCTGAATCCTCAATGTTCAGATGTCCCTCGGAATTTGCTACAACTTAAACCAGAAAAAAAAAAAAAACAGGACTAAACCAGGTGTAACTCTGTGTAACTTTTCTGGTGGACGGTCCGCCACCTGCTTGTCTCCATGGAGATATGACTGATTTGCCTAGAATGTTCCATGTTATAAGTGTGTCCGTCTTCAAAGTAGGGGATGGCACCAGGGCAAGTGGCAGGTCAGATCTGTGGAGAGGCGACCCTGCTCACAGTAAGAATATAGGCTTAGTTTAATGCTGTACCGTGGAACATCGATTAAACCCAGTCCTAAATCCAGGCTTAAGATCGATTTCTAAGCAGAAAAGCTGGAATGACTTCTGGTGCATTTTTATGACACAGTGTGATCATAAAGCAAAGACGTGCTCCATAGAGATGTTGTCACCTGTGCCCTTCCTGAACTTTCCTGCCATTTAAGTTATTTATCTCCATGGAGATCCACAGGTGACACTCTGTCTCGTTCTCAGTATATGGACAGACCAGGCCTCACGTGAAGCTCAGAACCTCCTGAACTTTAGGGGCCATTCAGATGAGAGAAACATTTTAGGTTTAAACACACTGGATTTTAGTGTTGAACCAGAACCCCAAATGAGAGACTCGTGTGTGGCTCATTCTGCTTTCTGACTAACTGTCTTGACCAAAACACCAAATTACAACATAAACGAGGTATCATGTCCAGTGTTTTGTGATTCAGAATAAATCAGCACTACAACTGTCCTCGGTAAAAGTTTTATTTGATTTGAACATGTTTCCGTCTGATCTGAGGACATTCGTGGTGATAAGTCATATTTGTTGAGGGATTATGAAATTTAACATTCAAACCTTACTTTATTTTATTTCCTTACGGTGAAACTTTACAGACAGAGCAGTAACATCTCTAGGACTAGGAAGTTAAAAAGTGACAGAGTGTATCTTTAACTTCAGGAATTTGACTAAAATCTCTCAAAGATAATCATTATTCTTGATTTGAAGTGGTGGTGTTTGTTGTTTCCAGTGAAGAGCGCTCCTCCTGAGGACCTCCACATCGCCCCTCTGCCCCCCGCTATTCCAGCACCCCCACATGAGCCAGGACCCAACAGGGAAGAAGGTACAGCACTGTGTCAGATGCCCTCCCGTCCTCCTGTATCCCTGTGTGTCAGATGCCCTCCCGTCCTCCTGTATCCCAGTGTGTCAGATGCCCTCCCATCCTCCTGTATCCCTGTGTGTCAGATGCCCTCCCATCCTCCTGTATCCCTGTGTGTCAGATGCCCTCCCGTCCTCCTGTTTCCTAGTGTGTCAGATGCCCTACCGTCCTCCTGTTTCCTAGTGTGTCAGATGCCCTCCCATCCTCCTGTTTCCTAGTGTGTCAGATGCCCTCCCGTCCTCCTGTATCCCTGTGTGTCAGATGCCCTCCCGTCCTCCTGTATCCCTGTGTGTCAGATGCCCTCCCATCCTAATGTATCTGTGTGTCAGATGCCCTCCTGTGGGATAATGGATCAATTCAATTCAATTTATTTTTGTAGCGCCCAAAATCACAACAGCAGTTGCCTCTAAGGGCGTTCCAAGATATGGATGAGTAAAACATACACACAGACATATCAAAACAGGAATAAACAACATTCATGTAAAGCAGCAAATGAAACATGGTCCAGTCATCCCCTGTCCTTAGACCCTCCTTCTCAGCAAGGAAAAACTCCAAAAAACCCAGGGTCCTGGGAAAAAGAAGAAACCTCGAGGAGAACTACAGTGAAGGAGAGATCCACTCCCATGGACGGACAGGCTATAGATGTCCAGGCCCGTGGGCCAGTTCAGTATGACCACAGCTACCCAGGTGGGGAAGGAGCCGGGCGAGGAGGAGGAGGAGCCGGGCGAGGAGGAGGAGCCGGGCGAGGAAGAGGAGAGGGGTCCAGCTGCCATCAGGCGTCTGAAAGAGTTCCACTCCACAGGGGGAGTGGGACAGGGGACAACATGTGAATAGCAATGAACAAACTACAGATGAGAACATAGTGAGTGATGCTGATGAGAAAATAGGAGGAAACAGAGGACAGTGCTCAGGTTGCCACACTTCCCCCAGCTTGTTATCTCCTGCAGCAGCTTATCTTAGTGACATCAACTAAGTAACCTGGTCATAAGCTATTCTGAAGAGGAAGGTTTTAAGCCTGGTCTTAAATAAAGAGACTGTGGAGCCTGTTTAACACCAACAGGGAGTTGATTCCATAACACAGGAGCTTGGTAACTGAAGGCTCTCCCCCCCACTGTACTTTTAGACACTCTAGGAACCACTAATAATCCTGCATTCTGAGAGCGAAGTGCTCTATTTGGCTGATAGGGGACAATGGCATCCTGAAGATATGATGGGGCCATATTGTTTAAGGCTTTGTATGTCAGGAGGAGAACTTTGAATTTAATTCTAAACTCGACAGGAAGCCAGTGCAGTGATTTTAACACAGGACTGATGTGATCACGTCTTTTAGTTCCTGTTAGGACTCTGGCCGCTGCATTTTGGACCAACTGGAAGCTTCTTAAAGTACCTTTAGCGCAGACGGTGAGCAGAGAATTACAGTAATCTAGTCTGGATGTAACAAATGCAGGGATAAGTTTTTCAGCATCATTTTTAGGCAAAATATTTCTGATTTTAGTTATGTTTCGCAGGTGAAAATATGCAGTTTTACAAGCTTGGTTTATATGAGCTGTGAATGAGAGATTTTGGTCAAATACGACTCCAAGTTTTTTACAGTAGAGCTAGAGGCTATACTCACATTGTCAAGTGAGATTATCTGGTCGGACAGAGAATCTCTCTGACCTTTAGGACCGACAACAATGACCTCTGTTTTTCAGGGTTTAAGAGCAGGTAATTCAGGGTCATCCAGGTTTTGATGTCCTTCACACAGGCACTGAGCTTATCGATTTGATCGGTCTGATTAGGTTTCATTGATAAGTACAGCTGAGTGTCATCAGCAGAGCAGTGGAAATTAATGCCATGTTTTCTGATAATGTTACCTAATGGCAACATATACAGAGTAAACAGGATTGGACCAAGCACAGATCCTTGTGGAACACCACAAGCTACTTTAGAGCAGGGAGAGGTGCACTGGTTTACACTAACAAACTGGTACCTATGTGATAGAGAGGATTTAAACCATTTGAGGGCGGTCCCTCTGACACCTATGTCACATTCTAACCTCTGCAGTAGAATGTTGTGATCAATGGTGTCAAACGCTGCACTGAGGTCCAGTAGGACCAGGACTGAAGCCAGCCCGTTATCAGCAGCTAGTAGCAAATCATTTGTCAAGCAAATCATTTGTCCAGGATCATGTCACTAATATAAATGATTAGGTAAAAAAAAAAAAATACAAAAAAAAGTTTGGCTTTATTGCACTGAAAAACCCTCTTTCCTGTGAATGAGCTGACTTCTCCTCAGCCTGGAGGACGCCCTCTTCTAGCAAGTCTCCATTGCACTCATTTCACAAATGGCATAAAACTTATCGATCTCCTTGGGGGAATGTTCCAAAGTTTAGTAATTAACACATCATGTAGTTCAGCTCTACAAACATGTTATATTCATTTATATTACATACTTACATACACAATATAAATAATATAATAATATATAAATAAATTAGGTGGCAAACAGTTACAAAGAGTAAACAGTAAAAGAGAAAAGAGTAGCTTCTTCTGATTTCTGATTTCTTCTGAATTAAATTTTTTTGTTTTAGGGGGAAACTTGGTGGAGAACAAAGATGTGATCCAGACCCCAGTCTCCTCTGTGTTTCTGCAGAATCAAAATGAAGTCATCCACAGCACCTACTTTGATGAGAAGATCCCAGTACCAGAGAAGAACAGCCCGGTACTAAACCAGGACTGAAGCAGGACTGAGCCAGGACTGAAGAAGGACTGAAGCAGGACTGAAACAGGACTGAAGCAGGACTGAAGCAGGACTGAGCCAGGACTGAAGAAGGACTGAAGAGGACTGAAGCAGGACTGAAACAGGACTGAAACAGGACTGAAACAGGACTGAAGCAGGACTGAAACAGGACTGAAACAGGACTGAAGCAGGACTGAAACAGGACTGAAGCAGTACTGAAGCAGGACTGAAGCAGGACTGAAACAGGACTGAAACAGGACTGAAACAGGACTGAAGCAGGACTGAAACAGGACTGAAGCAGGACTGAAGCAGGACTGAAGCAGGACTGAAGCAGGACTGAAGCAGGACTGAAACAGGACTGAAACAGGACTGAAGCAGGACTGAAGCAGAACTGAAGCAGGACTGAAGCAGAACTGAAGCAGGACTGAAGCAGGACTGAAGCAGTACTGAAGCAGGACTGAAGCAGGACTGAAGAAGGACTGAAGAGGACTGAAGCAGGACTGAAACAGGACTGAAGCAGTACTGAAGCAGGACTGAAGCGGTACTGAAGCAGGACTGAAGCAAAACTGAACCAGGACTGAAGAGGACTGAAGCAGTACTGAAGCAGGACTGAAGCAGGACTGAAGCAGAACTGAAACAGGACTGAAGCAGGACTGAAGCAGGACTGAAGCAGGACTGAAGCAGGACTGAAACAGGACTGAAACAGGACTGAAGCAGGACTGAAACAGGACTGAAGTGGTACTGAAGTGGTACTGAAGCGGTATTGAAGCAGGACTGAAGCGGTACTGAAGCGGTACTGAAGAGGACTGAAGCAGAACTGAAACAGGACTGAAACAGGACTGAAGCAGGACTGAAGCAGTACTGAAGCAGAAATGAAACAGGACTGAAGTGGTACTGAAGTGGTACTGAAGCGGTATTGAAGCAGGACTGAAGCGGTACTGAAGCGGTACTGAAGCAGGACTGAAGCGGTACTGAAGCAGGACTGAAGCAGGACTGAAGCAGTACTGAAGCAGGACTGAAGCAGGACTGAAGCAGGACTGAAGCAGGACTGAAGTGGTACTGAAGCAGTACTGAAGCAGAACTGAAGCGGTACTGAAGCAGTACTGAAGCTGTACTGAAGCAGAACTGAAGCAGGACTGAAGCAGGACTGAAGCAGAAATGAAACAGGACTGAAGTGGTACTGAAGTGGTACTGAAGCGGTATTGAAGCAGTACTGAAGCAGAACTGAAGTGGTACTGAAGCAGTACTGAAGCTGTACTGAAGCAGAACTGAAGCAGGACTGAAGCAGGACTGAAGCAGTACTGAAGCAGGACTGAAGTGGTACTGAAGCAGTACTGAAGCAGAACTGAAGCGGTACTGAAGCTGTACTGAAGCTGTACTGAAGCAGAACTGAAGCAGGACTGAAGCAGTACTGAAGCAGGACTGAAGCAGTACTGAAGCAGAACTGAAGTGATACTGAAGCAGAACTGAAGCAGGACTGAAGTATTACTGAAGCAGGACTGAAGCAGTACTGAAGCAGAACTGAAGTGGTACTGAAGCAGAACTGAAGCAGGACTGAAGCAGGACTAAAGCAGGACTGAAGCAGTACTGAAGCAGAAATGAAACAGGACTGAAGTGGTACTGAAGTGGTACTGAAGCGGTATTGAAGCAGGACTGAAGCGGTACTGAAGCAGTACTGAAGCAGGACTGAAGCAGGACTGAAGCAGGACTGAAGCAGTACTGAAGCAGAAATGAAACAGGACTGAAGTGGTACTGAAGTGGTACTGAAGCGGTATTGAAGCAGGACTGAAGCGGTACTGAAGCGGTACTGAAGCAGGACTGAAGCGGTACTGAAGCAGGACTGAAGCAGGACTGAAGCAGGACTGAAGCAGGACTGAAGCAGGACTGAAGTGGTACTGAAGCAGTACTGAAGCAGAACTGAAGCGGTACTGAAGCAGTACTGAAGCTGTACTGAAGCAGAACTGAAGCAGGACTGAAGCAGGACTGAAGCAGGACTGAAGCAGGACTGAAGTGGTACTGAAGCAGTACTGAAGCAGAACTGAAGCGGTACTGAAGCAGTACTGAAGCTGTACTGAAGCAGAACTGAAGCAGGACTGAAGCAGTACTGAAGCAGGACTGAAGCAGTACTGAAGCAGAACTGAAGTGATACTGAAGCAGAACTGAAGCAGAACTGAAGCAGGACTGAAGCATTACTGAAGCAGGACTGAAGCGGTACTGAAGCAGTACTGAAGCAGTACTGAAGCAGGACTGAAGCGGTACTGAAGCAGGACTGAAGCAGGACTGAAGCAGTACTGAAGCAGGACTGAAGCAGGACTGAAGCAGGACTGAAGCAGGACTGAAGTGGTACTGAAGCAGAACTGAAGTGATACTGAAGCAGGACTGAAGCAGGACTGAAGCAGAACTGAAGCTGTACTGAAGCAGAACTGAAGCAGGACTGAAGCAGGACTGAAGCAGGACTGAAGTAGGACTGAAGTGGTACTGAAGCAGTACTGAAGCAGAACTGAAGCGGTACTGAAGCAGTACTGAAGCTGTACTGAAGCAGAACTGAAGCAGGACTGAAGCAGGACTGAAGCAGGACTGAAGCA
This sequence comes from Odontamblyopus lacepedii, assembly GCA_034769755.1. Classification (NCBI taxonomy): domain Eukaryota; kingdom Metazoa; phylum Chordata; class Actinopteri; order Gobiiformes; family Gobiidae; genus Odontamblyopus; species Odontamblyopus lacepedii. The sequence continues at coordinate 43,348,207 of CM068345.1, read as the reverse complement.
GGACTGAAGTGGTACTGAAGCAGTACTGAAGCAGAACTGAAGCGGTACTGAAGCAGTACTGAAGCTGTACTGAAGCAGAACTGAAGCAGGACTGAAGCAGTACTGAAGCAGGACTGAAGCAGTACTGAAGCAGAACTGAAGTGATACTGAAGCAGGACTGAAGCAGGACTGAAGCAGAACTGAAGTGGTACTGAAGCAGAACTGAAGCAGGACTGAAGCAGGACTAAAGCAGGACTGAAGCAGTACTGAAGCAGAAATGAAACAGGACTGAAGTGGTACTGAAGTGGTACTGAAGCGGTATTGAAGCAGGACTGAAGCGGTACTGAAGCGGTACTGAAGCAGGACTGAAGCAGAACTGAAGCGGTACTGAAGCGGTACTGAAGCAGGACTGAAGCAGGACTGAAGCAGGACTGAAGCAGGACTGAAGCAGGACTGAAGTGGTACTGAAGCAGTACTGAAGCAGAACTGAAGCTGTACTGAAGCAGAACTGAAGCAGTACTGAAGCAGAACTGAAGTGATACTGAAGCAGAACTGAAGCAGAACTGAAGCAGGACTGAAGCATTACTGAAGCAGGACTGAAGCAGAACTGAAGTGGTACTGAAGCAGAACTGAAGCAGGACTGAAGCAGGACTAAAGCAGGACTGAAGCAGGACTGAAGCAGAACTGAAGCAGGACTGAAGCAGGACTGAAGCGGTACTGAAGCAGTACTGAAGCAGGACTGAAGCGGTACTGAAGCAGGACTGAAGCAGAACTGAAGCAGAACTGAAGCAGGACTGAAGTGGTACTGAAGCAGGACTGAAGCGGTACTGAAGCAGGACTGAAGCAGTACTGAAGCAGAACTGAAGTGGTACTGAAGCAGAACTGAAGCAGGACTGAAGCAGGACTGAAGAAGGACTGAAGCAGTACTGAAGCAGAACTGAAGCAGGACTGAAGCAGGACTGAAGCAGGACTGAAGCAGGACTAAAGCAGGACTAAAGCAGGACTGAAGCAGTACTGAAGCAGAACTGAAGCAGGACTGAAGCAGTACTGAAGCAGAACTGAAGCAGAACTGAAGCAGGACTGAAGCAGGACTGAAGCAGGACTGAAGTGGTACTGAAGCAGGACTGAAGCAGGACTGAAGCAGTACTGAAGCAGGACTGAAGCAGGACTGAAGCAGAACTGAAGCAGAACTGAAGCAGGACTGAAGCAGAACTGAAGCAGGACTGAAGCAGAACTGAAGCAGGACTGAAGCAGGACTGAAGCAGGACTGAAGCAGGACTGAAGCAGGACTGAAGCGGGACTGAAGCGGGACTGAAGCGGGACTGAAGCGGGACTGAAGCGGTACTGAAGCAGGACTGAAGCAGAACTGAAGCAGGACTGAAGCGGGACTGAAACAGGACTGAAACAGGACTGAAGCAGGACTGAAGCGGGACTGAAGCGGGACTGAAGCAGTACTGAAACAGGACTGAAGCGGGACTGAAGCGGGACTGAAGCGGGACTGAAGCGGTACTGAAGCGGTACTGAAGCAGAACTGAAGCAAAACTGAACCAGGACTGAAGAGGACTGAAGCAGTACTGAAGCAGTACTGAAGCAGGACTGAAGCAGGACTGAAGCAGAACTGAAGCAGAACTGAAGCAGGACTGAAGCAGAACTGAAGTGGTACTGAAGCAGAACTGAAGCAGGACTGAAGCAGGACTAAAGCAGGACTGAAGCAGTACTGAAGCAGAAATGAAACAGGACTGAAGTGGTACTGAAGTGGTACTGAAGCGGTATTGAAGCAGGACTGAAGCGGTACTGAAGCAGTACTGAAGCAGGACTGAAGCAGGACTGAAGCAGGACTGAAGCAGTACTGAAGCAGAAATGAAACAGGACTGAAGTGGTACTGAAGTGGTACTGAAGCGGTATTGAAGCAGGACTGAAGCGGTACTGAAGCGGTACTGAAGCAGGACTGAAGCGGTACTGAAGCAGGACTGAAGCAGGACTGAAGCAGGACTGAAGCAGGACTGAAGCAGGACTGAAGTGGTACTGAAGCAGTACTGAAGCAGAACTGAAGCGGTACTGAAGCAGTACTGAAGCTGTACTGAAGCAGAACTGAAGCAGGACTGAAGCAGGACTGAAGCAGGACTGAAGCAGGACTGAAGCAGGACTGAAGTGGTACTGAAGCAGTACTGAAGCAGAACTGAAGCGGTACTGAAGCAGTACTGAAGCTGTACTGAAGCAGAACTGAAGCAGGACTGAAGCAGTACTGAAGCAGGACTGAAGCAGTACTGAAGCAGAACTGAAGTGATACTGAAGCAGAACTGAAGCAGAACTGAAGCAGGACTGAAGCATTACTGAAGCAGGACTGAAGCGGTACTGAAGCGGTACTGAAGCAGTACTGAAGCAGGACTGAAGCGGTACTGAAGCAGGACTGAAGCAGGACTGAAGCAGTACTGAAGCAGGACTGAAGCAGGACTGAAGCAGGACTGAAGCAGGACTGAAGTGGTACTGAAGCAGAACTGAAGTGATACTGAAGCAGGACTGAAGCAGGACTGAAGCAGAACTGAAGCTGTACTGAAGCAGAACTGAAGCAGGACTGAAGCAGGACTGAAGCAGGACTGAAGTAGGACTGAAGTGGTACTGAAGCAGTACTGAAGCAGAACTGAAGCGGTACTGAAGCAGTACTGAAGCTGTACTGAAGCAGAACTGAAGCAGGACTGAAGCAGGACTGAAGCAGGACTGAAGCAGGACTGAAGTGGTACTGAAGCAGTACTGAAGCAGAACTGAAGCGGTACTGAAGCAGTACTGAAGCTGTACTGAAGCAGAACTGAAGCAGGACTGAAGCAGTACTGAAGCAGGACTGAAGCAGTACTGAAGCAGAACTGAAGTGATACTGAAGCAGGACTGAAGCAGGACTGAAGCAGAACTGAAGTGGTACTGAAGCAGAACTGAAGCAGGACTGAAGCAGGACTAAAGCAGGACTGAAGCAGTACTGAAGCAGAAATGAAACAGGACTGAAGTGGTACTGAAGTGGTACTGAAGCGGTATTGAAGCAGGACTGAAGCGGTACTGAAGCGGTACTGAAGCAGGACTGAAGCAGAACTGAAGCGGTACTGAAGCGGTACTGAAGCAGGACTGAAGCAGGACTGAAGCAGGACTGAAGCAGGACTGAAGCAGGACTGAAGTGGTACTGAAGCAGTACTGAAGCAGAACTGAAGCTGTACTGAAGCAGAACTGAAGCAGTACTGAAGCAGAACTGAAGTGATACTGAAGCAGAACTGAAGCAGAACTGAAGCAGGACTGAAGCATTACTGAAGCAGGACTGAAGCAGAACTGAAGTGGTACTGAAGCAGAACTGAAGCAGGACTGAAGCAGGACTAAAGCAGGACTGAAGCAGGACTGAAGCAGAACTGAAGCAGGACTGAAGCAGGACTGAAGCGGTACTGAAGCAGTACTGAAGCAGGACTGAAGCGGTACTGAAGCAGGACTGAAGCAGAACTGAAGCAGAACTGAAGCAGGACTGAAGTGGTACTGAAGCAGGACTGAAGCGGTACTGAAGCAGGACTGAAGCAGTACTGAAGCAGAACTGAAGTGGTACTGAAGCAGAACTGAAGCAGGACTGAAGCAGGACTGAAGAAGGACTGAAGCAGTACTGAAGCAGAACTGAAGCAGGACTGAAGCAGGACTGAAGCAGGACTGAAGCAGGACTAAAGCAGGACTAAAGCAGGACTGAAGCAGTACTGAAGCAGAACTGAAGCAGGACTGAAGCAGTACTGAAGCAGAACTGAAGCAGAACTGAAGCAGGACTGAAGCAGGACTGAAGCAGGACTGAAGCAGGACTGAAGTGGTACTGAAGCAGGACTGAAGCAGGACTGAAGAGGTACTGAAGCAGGACTGAAGCAGGACTGAAGCAGAACTGAAGCGGTACTGAAGCAGGACTGAAGCAGTACTGAAGCAGGACTGAAGCAGAACTGAAGCAGGACTGAAGCAGGACTGAAGCAGGACTGAAGCAGGACTGAAGCAGTACTGAAGCGGGACTGAAGCGGGACTGAAGCGGGACTGAAGCGGGACTGAAGTGGTACTGAAGCAGGACTGAAGCAGAACTGAAGCAGGACTGAAGCAGGACTGAAGCAGGACTGAAGCAGGACTGGAGCAGGATTGAACCAGGACTAAATCTGGACTGAACCAGGCTTAACCATGAATGAAACCCCTTTTACATATTTTGCCTCACCAGCCTTATAGTTAAATGTGTGTGTGTTTCAGAGTGTGTTCAGTCTCCGTAAGCTCTGGGCCTTCACGGGTCCTGGGTTCCTCATGAGCATCGCATATCTGGACCCTGGAAACATTGAGTCTGACCTGCAGTCTGGAGCTAAGGCTGGTTTCAAGGTATGATGGTACAAAAAATAAATGAATAAAAATAATAAATATAAACATTTTCTCGTGTTCCTGAGGAGCACATGAATGCAGCATCAGTACGGACTATTTGGTTTGTGAAAAACATGAAGGTAAACGCTTTGTGCATTTGTGGACAGAGAAGACATCTGTGCTTTTCTCTGAAATGGATTGAACCAAAGTTAGATTTTTCAGCTTGTTCCGCTGTAGTGATGCTTCAACCAATCAGATTCAAATATTCGTCATGACATTCTGCATTTCCCGATCGGTAACCATTAGGAGCGAATTTGGAGCTCGGCTCGATATTCCGACCATGAGTATAATAACAACCACAAAAGCCAACTATGATTGAGGTGGTTAAATGTGCCCGTCCCTCTTAGTATTGAAACACACTACCTGTCAATCAAACCTGTTGCTAACACTAGCAGGACTGACCTCGGGGAATGAAGGTGTCTGATTGGTCCATTATTTATGTTCATATCTTGATTTAGGGACAAAATAGAGAAAATAAAAATTCAGGATCCCGTGTCATGGGTTCAGACGAACATTTAAGAGCAAAATGACAAAGCTACAGCAGCAGGTCCAGAGAGAGGAGCCACAAGAGTCACTGGAGCCAGAGTCAGAAGGAGCCAGAAGAGCCCCTGGCACACTTCTTATTTGAAACACGGCGGCTAGCGGGTTAGCTATGTCCATTTAGATAAGGATCAGGTTCAACATTGTGAATAGATTTCATGTGAATAGATTTCATGGTACACTGTAATCACAGGAAAAATGATCAAATCCCCATTTGAAAGATTCTGTGAGGACCTTTAATCATTCAAAATAAATCCCATTTTGATTTGAATTTTGCATATTTCATGGGAATGGTCATAACAAATGACCATTGCCACTGCCGAATCCTTCAACCAGGAAAGAATCCTTATCCCTGAAAACTGTTGTAAAACGCGGCTCGGTCTTTCTGATGAAATGAACTGCAGTTAATCAACAGCACTGACGGCTGTTTCACACTGGATGATTTTTCTTATCACAGTCATAACACACTTTATCTGAAGAGTGGACGGTCCCAGCTCTCCGTTTACCCCCTGCCCCTTGTGCACTCTCCAAACACGCACATTTATTCACTGTGTAGTGATGAGTGTTTTACAGACGTCCAGTGGGAGAGTCCTGGGATCAAAGTTCAACTAACTCTGCTCTTTGCTCTTTCTGAACTAAACAATAACAATACACCACAGTGAAAGGTGTAAAATGGAGGAAACATTTACTGACAGTGTCATAGCTCACAGCACCAAGGTGCCACTCTCAGCCACTGTATATCCTCCAGTTTCTTCCATTAATTAAAAAAACTTGCCATGGCATCAGATGCTCGTCACTGGCTGGTAACTGAATCATAGATGCCGTTTGAAAGCAATCAACCTTCTTCTTGTCACTGTGGGGCCAGTTGTGACTGTCACACGCTGACGCACTCATCACCGTCTATGTTGGCTCAGGCTTAATAAACATTGGACTGTGAGGTTAACATTTCCTGTTCACATCTCTATAAATGTAAATATGTCTCCTTAACGGGGCCTCTCCCTGTGTTTTCTCAGCTCCTGTGGGTGCTGCTGGGGGCCACCATCATTGGGCTCCTGCTGCAGAGGCTGGCAGCGCGCCTGGGCGTGGTCACGGGCATGCACCTGGCAGAAGTGTGCCACCGGCAGTACCACACCGTGAGTCACATGGAGCCTGTGAACACAGAGCTATAAGACGCTGTAACTGTTTCACAGTGTTAGGTGGTGTGTGCTCTCTCACTCGTCCAGGGGTCACCCGAGGTGGAAAGAGTTTATGTTTTTATTACAACAATGTTAAAATTACAACTAAAACTATATTCATAGAATCAGCGTTTACTGTCAATTTCTGTACATGTACTAGACGTACAAAAGAATCGAACAGAGACCTGTCACCCCATCCGTACACTGCAAACATAATACATGACCTGGGGCTCTAGTCATCGACCAGACCGGAAGACAGGAGCAGAGGAAGAGACTGTGCCGCATAATTAGTGAATTAGTGAGATTTGGTATTTATTAGTATTTCTTTGGAAAAAGGCAATATGAATCTGTCTTTATATAAATACATTGTTTCCTAGTACTTTTTTTTTTTTTTTTTTTTACATCAATAGTATTTTGAGCTCCCCCAGCAGGTGTACAAATACACAGAGATATGGAAGAGTTTTGAGAGCTTTTGCCACACCCCCTTTTTAGTCGACTAATTGGTTAGCAGTACATGTTTTCAGTCAGCCAAGAATGGATTGAGTCGAATACAGCTCCAGTATCTCTGTTATGTGTCCTCTGGTGCAGGTTCCTCGTGTGGCCCTGTGGCTGATGGTGGAGTTGGCCATCGTCGGCTCAGACATGCAGGAGGTCATCGGCTGTGCCATTGCTTTCAACCTGCTCTCGTCCGGCAGGTAACATGAGACTCTGCTCTGGTGTTTTTAGTTAGTTTAGTTAAATATAATATCAGCAGCCTTCTGTGTGGAGTTTGCATGTTCTCCCTGTGTCTGGATGGGTTTTGCTCCATCAACCCAAAACGGGCACAGCAGGTCAAATCTTCCAGCTATGGTCCAAGCTTGGATATTTAGTTTAAGAACCGAAACACGATATATAAACATGAACGTGAACATTGTGTGAGATATTTTAGCAATCACGAATAAAACAACTTTTCATTTATTATCAGTCAATAAATAATAAGTCCTTATTTGTCTTTGGTCTTTGGGCTCCTCTGTCCCACCTTTTTAAATTGAAATTTTACTTGTTTTATTATACACATTTTATTATATTTAGTTATTTTAGGCATATTTTTAGGATTTCCAGTGTTTCTTCTGTAGCAGCCCTCTGCAGTGGGAGCAGTGGTCGGCTGTGGCTCTGTCCCGTGGGTTTCTGGTGGAGGGATGGTGCTTGGGCCCCATCTCTCCCCTGGGCCGGTGCTTGGGCCCCATCTCTGCCCTGGGCCCTGTGTCCTGGTGTCTAAATTAATCAATCCATCAATTTTGCTTAGTAGAGATGGGCAATTCCAGGGTTGAAATGACCCAATCATGAATCTAGTGAAGGTGTATGGAGTTTTAAAATACAGTGGAGCACTTCTTGTATTACCACATGACATCACAAGGTGGAACAGAGTGTTTATTGTTCGAGAGAAGAAGAACTCATTCTTAATATGCAGGGTTTGTGTGTTAAACATGTGTGAATGAAAGAAAACACAACTGTGTGTACAGTTCCTGACAAAAGTCTTGTCGCTTATCCATTTTGTAGAAACAAAAGCTTATAACCTGACTTTAAATTAATCGATTGGTTTTAGAAATGTCTCATATGAAAGCTAAAACCCTCCCAAATTATGCTCAATATACTAAAATAAATTTGCTTCACTGAAGAAACATTGATCATTTAATGGACACAGAAAGGTCAGATTTTGGCAGGACAAAAGTTTTGTCGCCTACAGAAAATTGAACAAATAATTTACTTCAAATACAAAAATCTGTTGCATAACGTCAGTGAATTAAGTAGTGGTGCTGTGAGATCCATATTTAATATCTTGTATGACTTCCATGAGCTTGAAGGACTTCATCCATGCGGTTCAACAATGATTCATACAATTTGTTGATGAAGTCATCAGGAATAGCAAAGAAAGCGTCTTACATGCCTCCAGAGTTCATCAAGATTCTTTGGTTGTTCCTTCCATGCTTCCTCTTTCATTCTACCCCAGACATGCTCAGTGATGTTCATGTCTGGTGACTGGGCCAGTCCTGGAGCACCTTGATCTTCTTCGCCTTGAGGAACTTTGATGTAGAGATAGAAGTATGTGATGGAGCACCATCCTGCTGCAAAATTTGACCCCTTTTATGGTTGGGAATGTAAGAGGTGCTAATACTTCTTGATATTTAAGGCTATTGATATTGCCTTCCACCCTGCAAATGTCTCGCACACCCCATACTGGATGTAACCGCAGACCATGATTTTTCCACCACCAAACTTAACTGTTTTCTGGGTGAATCTTGGATCCATGCGGGCTCCAGTAGGTCTCCTGCAATATTTGCGGCAGCTGTGATGTAATTCAACCGAGGATTCATCTGAGAAATCCACCTTCTGCCACTTTTCCAGTGTCCATCCTTTTAGCAGGCTGTGGGCCTTGGCAAATGCCACACGGTTTTTTAATTGCCTTTTGTTTAGTGCTGGTTTCTGTGCACTGATTCGACCATGGAGGCCATTTCGAGACATTATTCTCCACACTGTTCTGGTTGACACAGGGACTTGAGGTGACCAGGCCTGGTGGAGCTCTGCTGCAGTGGAAAAGGGGCCTTGGATTTTCCAATCAACAAACGGTCCTCCCGAGCAGTTGTCTTGCGGGGTCTGCCGGACCTGGGCTCGTCAAAAACATCTCCAGTCTTTTCAGATCTTTTTCTTATTCTTTGTACTTGACGCTGAGACACATTGATGGTCTCAGCCACCTCAGCAGTGGATCTGGTCTTCAGCCTCTTGATAATTAACGCTTTGGTCTCAGGGTGGATCTTAGGCAGGTTGTCAGAGGTCAAGTTGCAGTTGATGTGAAGGTCTGGTGTGCTGGGGTTCTTTTTATACACACCCACTAAGTGACTGATCAGTAACTGATCACAGGTGAGGCTGTAATCTAGGACTGGGTGCATCATATGACAAGGAGACAAGACTTTTGTCCTGCCAAAATCTGACCTTTCTGTGTTCATTAAATGATCGATCTTTCTTCAGTGAAGCAAATTTATTTTAGTATATTGAGCATAATTTGGGAGGGTTTTAGCTTTAATATGAGACATTTCTAAAACCAATCGATTAATTTAAAGTCAGGTTATAAGCTTTTGTTTCTACAAAATGGATAAGTGACAAGACTTTTGTCAGGGACTGTATGTTTTTGATGAGGAAACATTATAACATACATCAGAAAATAGGTTAGTATGGACCCTTTAAGTTCTGTGTTTTTAATTTATTTACTTTTTCCCCATAGAATTCCTCTGTGGGGTGGAGTCCTCATCACTATTGTAGACACATTTTTCTTTCTCTTTTTGGACAAATACGGTGGGTTCAAATCTCCAAACACCATTTTCTCTCAAAGCCTCATAAAGTCATGTTAGATATTACAGAGTGTGTTTGTGCTTTGTCCAGGTCTGAGGAAACTGGAGGCTTTCTTTGGACTCCTCATCTCTGTGATGGCCTTTACCTTTGGATATGAGGTAAGAAGTGGACCATAAGAATAAGTCATAAAGTTAGTGTGCTGACCTGGTGAAAATGATGCAGTTTACAGATGATTGTATAAAACACACTGCATGATATACAACACTATCTCTTCATTTTAACTGCATTTTCTTTTTACACCAACTATAAGGTTACAAATGTTTATTATTGTTTATGAATATTGTGGTGTCCTCATGTTTCATGTGAATAGGCCAGGAATTATATGAACCATAAACCAGGTCAACCAGTTTAATCTGACCTGTCTCCAGCTCAGATTAAACTAACAGTTTAGAATTTGTGTCATCCAGAAGTAGGCGGTACTCGGTTACATTTACCTGCGTACCTTTTTAATAAAATTGTACGTCTCAGAGTAGATTTCAGACACCACACTTGCAAAGGCTGTACTGGCACTGATTAAAGGTTCTAGATTATGCTAAAGTGAGCTTTAAGTGAATGTTATAATGCTGTTACCTCCTCAAAAAAAAAAGCCTGAAGTTGCGTTTTGTTTCCAAAATGCTCTGTTCCACCTTATGATGTCATAAAGCAGTAGTTTTCAAGTGAACAGCTCCTTTTACGTTTTGTTCAGTAGATATTGGCAATTCCAGGGCTGAAATGATCCAAATGATTCTAGTGAAGTGTGTGTGTGGAATTGAAAGTGGAGCACCTCCTGTATTACCACATGATTTTACTACATGGAACAATTTATGAGGCACAAACAACATAGATCACAGAATAGCATAATGTGGGTCCTGTAATGACTGGCTGCAGGTGCTGGGGTTTAGGTAGTGAGGAGTAGAGTTATTTTATGTTCAAGCCAACAGTTTCAGCATGGAAACTGGAAACCCAAATGAGAGACACACGTGAGACTCATTCTGCTTTCTGATTGGGTAATCGTCTCAAAACCACAAAGAAAACAAATTATAGCATAAACAACCTGGTCATCATGTCCAATCTTTTTGTAAAGTACTTTATATTCGATTTGAACATGTTTACCTTGTAACTAACAGTTATGTCATATTTATGGATTTTACTGTAAAATCAAAAACTTACATACAGTTCCTTTAAATTATAAATCACACAGTTGCTTTTTCTTTGAACTAAAGGTTCAGTTATTGGAGTACATTTTTAGCCCTCAATATTCTCATCTAAACTGCCCTGCTCGTCCTCAGTACGTGACAGTAGCTCCAGACCAGGCCTCTGTGCTGCGCGGCATGTTCGTCCCCTCCTGCGACGGCTGTGGGTCTGCTCAGCTCCTCCAGGCCGTGGGCATCGTCGGAGCCGTCATCATGCCCCACAACATCTACCTCCACTCAGCCCTGGTCAAGGTCAGGACTGAACCAGGACTGAACCAGGACTGAACCAGGACTGAACCAGGACTGAACCAGGACTGAACCCACTGTCTGTTTTGTGTGTTATAGTCCAGAGAAGTGGACCGTTCAAACAAAGAGGAGGTGAAAGAGGCGAATAAATACTTCTTTATTGAGTCGTGCTTGGCTCTGTTCGTGTCCTTCATCATAAATGTGTTTGTGGTCTCTGTGTTTGCTGAAGCCTTCTACGGACAGACCAACCTGCAGGTGGTAAGTGTCAGTCTCATTAACCTGTATTTAATTACTTTTAAGCAATATTTTCTAAAAACAAATGTATGTCTTTTCAGCACAACATCTGTAACAGCTCAGGCAGTCCTCATCTGGACCTGTTTCCTCTGAACAATGACACTTTAGAGGTGGACATCTACAAAGGGGTAACGTTCACTTACCCACCTCCGCCACCTTCTTGTCTCTTTTGAGACGTTATTACTTTGGCTGGAATTCTCCAAAGTATCTGCCTTGCATTTATTCATTTACAGGTATTTTTATGGCTAAAGAAATAGCTTGCAGAATATGCATTCATGTGAGTGAGCTTGCCTTTCCACAGTTCTGACCTTTAACTAGGCCTCCATGGAGATTGATATATTTAATTCCATTCTATGGAACATTCTGGGCAGAGCAACATGTTTTTTAGAATAAATAGTGGTAATTGTAAATGGCTGGGATTCTTGGAGTGTTGGAGTATATTCTCTGTATCTTGCTGGTGGCTGATTTCAGGGGGTGGTCCTTGGCTGTTTCTTTGGCCCTGCGGCTCTCTACATCTGGGCTGTGGGGATCCTGGCTGCAGGTCAGAGCTCCACCATGACAGGAACCTACTCTGGACAGTTTGTGATGGAGGTCAGTCAATAGACTTCCATTTATGCACTAAATATTTTACACCAAGACTTGGTAGTCTCACATATTCTTCAGATGGACTTGGTGACCAAGTCCATCTGAAGAATATGTGTGGTTTTCATTGAATATGTGTGGTTTTCATTGTCTCACCAGATCTAAACCATGTCTATCAGAGGACTATACCAGGACTAAACCACTAAGAACCTATAAAAGGATTAAAGCAGTGGTAATTAAGTCATGATTTAGTCCTAGTTTAGATCTGGTTTACCTCTGAATGTGGGCATAATCTCTTCCAATTTTAAAAGAAGTTTAAATATTTAACTCTGGGCTGATACATGGATTTTGATACTTAGTTAACCCAGTCTAAACCAGGACCAGGATAAAACCAGGGCTCAACCAGAACTAAATCAGATCTGAATCAGGACTCAGCTAGCACTAAACCAGGACTCCAGTAAATCCACAACTCTTTTAGCATTACTGTAGTATTAACCCTGTAATACCCCCTCTTCTTTTGGCTCAGGGCTTCTTGAACCTCCGCTGGTCTCGTTTTGCGAGGGTCTTACTCACTCGCTGTCTGGCCATCACACCCACCCTGCTCGTCGCCATTTTCCAGGACGTCCAGAGACTTACTGGAATGAACGACTTCCTCAATGTGCTCATGAGTCTGCAGGTACAGAGCAAAGACTGAACTAAAGAGAGGTACAGAGCACAGACTGAACTAAAGAGAGGTACAGAACACAGACTGAACTAAAGAGAGGTACAGAGCACAGACTGAACTAAAGAGAGGTACAGAGCACAGACTGAACTAAAGAGAGGTACAGAGCACAGACTGAACTAAAGAGAGGTACAGAACACAGACTGAACTAAAGAGAGGTACAGAGCACAGACTGAACTAAAGAGAGGTACAGAACCCAGACTGAACTAAAGAGAGGTACAGAACACAGACTGAACTAAAGAGAGGTACAGAACCCAGACTGAACTAAAGAGAGGTACAGAGCACAGACTGAACTAAAGAGAGGTACAGAGCACAGACTGAACTAAAGAGAGGTACAGAGCACAGACTGAACTAAAGAGAGGTACAGAGCACAGACTGAACTAAAGAGAGGTACAGAGCACAGACTGAACTAAAGAGAGGCACAGAGCACAGACTGAACTAAAGAGAGGTACAGAACCCAGACTGAACTAAAGAGAGTGCACAGAGCACAGACTGAACTAAAGAGAGGTACAGAACACAGACTGAACTAAAGAGAGGTACAGAGCACAGACTGAACTAAAGAGAGGTACAGAACACAGACTGAACTAAAGAGAGGTACAGAGCACAGACTGAACTAAAGAGAGGTACAGAGCACAGACTGAACTAAAGAGAGGTACAGAACCCAGACTGAACTAAAGAGAGGTACAGAGCACAGACTGAACTAAAGAGAGGTACAGAGCACAGACTGAACTAAAGAGAGGTACAGAGCACAGACTGAACTAAAGAGAGGTACAGAACACAGACTGAACTAAAGAGAGGTACAGAACACAGACTGAACTAAAGAGAGGTACAGAACACAGACTGAACTAAAGAGAGGTACAGAACACAGACTGAACTAAAGAGAGGTACAGAGCACAGACTGAACTAAAGAGAGGTACAGAGCACAGACTGAACTAAAGAGAGGTACAGAACACAGACTGAACTAAAGAGAGGTACAGAGCACAGACTGAACTAAAGAGAGGTACAGAACCCAGACTGAACTAAAGAGAGGTACAGAACACAGACTGAACTAAAGAGAGGTACAGAGCACAGACTGAACTAAAGAGAGGTACAGAGCACAGACTGAACTAAAGAGAGGTACAGAGCACAGACTGAACTAAAGAGAGGTACAGAACCCAGACTGAACTAAAGAGAGGTACAGAACACAGACTGAACTAAAGAGAGGTACAGAACACAGACTGAACTAAAGAGAGGTACAGAACACAGACTGAACTAAAGAGAGGTACAGAACACAGACTGAACTAAAGAGAGGTACAGAACCCAGACTGAACTAAAGAGAGGTACAGAGCACAGACTGAACTAAAGAGAGGTACAGAACACAGACTGAACTAAAGAGAGGTACAGAACCCAGACTGAACTAAAGAGAGGTACAGAGCACAGACTGAACTAAAGAGAGGTACAGAGCACAGACTGAACTAAAGAGAGGTACAGAGCACAGACTGAACTAAAGAGAGGTACAGAGCACAGACTGAACTAAAGAGAGGTACAGAGCACAGACTGAACTAAAGAGAGGTACAGAACCCAGACTGAACTAAAGAGAGGTACAGAACACAGACTGAACTAAAGAGAGGTACAGAACCCAGACTGAACTAAAGAGAGGTACAGAACACAGACTGAACTAAAGAGAGGTACAGAACACAGACTGAACTAAAGAGAGGTACAGAACCCAGACTGAACTAAAGAGAGGTACAGAGCACAGACTGAACTAAAGAGAGGTACAGAACACAGACTGAACTAAAGAGAGGTACAGAACCCAGACTGAACTAAAGAGAGGTACAGAGCACAGACTGAACTAAAGAGAGGTACAGAACACAGACTGAACTAAAGAGAGGTACAGAACACAGACTGAACTAAAGAGAGGTACAGAGCACAGACTGAACTAAAGAGAGGTACAGAACCCAGACTGAACTAAAGAGAGGTACAGAACACAGACTGAACTAAAGAGAGGTACAGAGCACAGACTGAACTAAAGAGAGGTACAGAACCCAGACTGAACTAAAGAGAGGTACAGAACCCAGACTGAACTAAAGAGAGGTACAGAACACAGACTGAACTAAAGAGAGGTACAGAACCCAGACTGAACTAAAGAGAGGTACAGAACACAGACTGAACTAAAGAGAGGTACAGAACCCAGACTGAACTAAAGAGAGGTACAGAACACAGACTGAACTAAAGAGAGGTACAGAACCCAGACTGAACTAAAGAGAGGTACAGAACACAGACTGAACTAAAGAGAGGTACAGAGCACAGACTGAACTAAAGAGAGGTACAGAGCACAGACTGAACTAAAGAGAGGTACAGAACACAGACTGAACTAAAGAGAGGTACAGAACCCAGACTGAACTAAAGAGAGGTACAGAACCCAGACTGAACTAAAGAGAGGTACAGAACCCAGACTGAACTAAAGAGAGGTACAGAGCACAGACTGAACTAAAGAGAGGTACAGAACACAGACTGAACTAAAGAGAGGTACAGAGCACAGACTGAACTAAAGAGAGGTACAGAACACAGACTGAACTAAAGAGAGGTACAGAACCCAGACTGAACTAAAGAGAGGTACAGAACCCAGACTGAACTAAAGAGAGGTACAGAACCCAGACTGAACTAAAGAGAGGTACAGAACACAGACTGAACTAAAGAGAGGTACAGAACACAGACTGAACTAAAGAGAGGTACAGAACCCAGACTGAACTAAAGAGAGGTACAGAACACAGACTGAACTAAAGAGAGGTACAGAGCACAGACTGAACTAAAGAGAGGTACAGAACACAGACTGAACTAAAGAGAGGTACAGAGCACAGACTGAACTAAAGAGAGGTACAGAACCCAGACTGAACTAAAGAGAGGTACAGAGCACAGACTGAACTAAAGAGAGGTACAGAACACAGACTGAACTAAAGAGAGGTACAGAGCACAGACTGAACTAAAGAGAGGTACAGAGCACAGACTGAACTAAAGAGAGGTACAGAGCACAGACTGAACTAAAGAGAGGTACAGAACACAGACTGAACTAAAGAGAGGTACAGAACACAGACTGAACTAAAGAGAGGTACAGAGCACAGACTGAACTAAAGAGAGGTACAGAGCACAGACTGAACTAAAGAGAGGTACAGAGCACAGACTGAACTAAAGAGAGGTACAGAGCACAGACTGAACTAAAGAGAGGTACAGAACCCAGACTGAACTAAAGAGAGGTACAGAACACAGACTGAACTAAAGAGAGGTACAGAGCACAGACTGAACTAAAGAGAGGTACAGAACACAGACTGAACTAAAGAGAGGTACAGAGCACAGACTGAACTAAAGAGAGGTACAGAACACAGACTGAACTAAAGAGAGGTACAGAACACAGACTGAACTAAAGAGAGGTACAGAGCACAGACTGAACTAAAGAGAGGTACAGAACACAGACTGAACTAAAGAGAGGTACAGAGCACAGACTGAACTAAAGAGAGGTACAGAGCACAGACTGAACTAAAGAGAGGTACAGAACACAGACTGAACTAAAGAGAGGTACAGAACACAGACTGAACTAAAGAGAGGTACAGAGCACAGACTGAACTAAAGAGAGGTACAGAGCACAGACTGAACTAAAGAGAGGTACAGAACACAGACTGAACTAAAGAGAGGTACAGAACCCAGACTGAACTAAAGAGAGGTACAGAACACAGACTGAACTAAAGAGAGGTACAGAGCACAGACTGAACTAAAGAGAGGTACAGAGCACAGACTGAACTAAAGAGAGGTACAGAGCACAGACTGAACTAAAGAGAGGTACAGAACACAGACTGAACTAAAGAGAGGTACAGAACCCAGACTGAACTAAAGAGAGGTACAGAACACAGACTGAACTAAAGAGAGGTACAGAGCACAGACTGAACTAAAGAGAGGTACAGAGCACAGACTGAACTAAAGAGAGGTACAGAGCACAGACTGAACTAAAGAGAGGTACAGAGCACAGACTGAACTAAAGAGAGGTACAGAGCACAGACTGAACTAAAGAGAGGTACAGAACACAGACTGAACTAAAGAGAGGTACAGAGCACAGACTGAACTAAAGAGAGGTACAGAACACAGACTGAACTAAAGAGAGGTACAGAGCACAGACTGAACTAAAGAGAGGTACAGAACACAGACTGAACTAAAGAGAGGTACAGAGCACAGACTGAACTAAAGAGAGGTACAGAACACAGACTGAACTAAAGAGAGGTACAGAGCACAGACTGAACTAAAGAGAGGTACAGAACACAGACTGAACTAAAGAGAGGTACAGAGCACAGACTGAACTAAAGAGAGGTACAGAGCACAGACTGAACTAAAGAGAGGTACAGAGCACAGACTGAACTAAAGAGAGGTACAGAGCACAGACTGAACTAAAGAGAGGTACAGAACACAGACTGAACTAAAGAGAGGTACAGAACCCAGACTGAACTAAAGAGAGGTACAGAGCACAGACTGAACTAAAGAGAGGTACAGAGCACAGACTGAACTAAAGAGAGGTACAGAGCACAGACTGAACTAAAGAGAGGTACAGAATACAGACTGAACTAAAGAGAGGTACAGAACACAGACTGAACTAAAGAGAGGTACAGAGCACAGACTGAACTAAAGAGAGGTACAGAACACAGACTGAACTAAAGAGAGGTACAGAACACAGACTGAACTAAAGAGAGGTACAGAGCAATAAGACTGAACTAAAGAGAGGTACAGAACACAGACTGAACTAAAGAGAGGTACAGAACACAGACTGAACTAAAGAGAGGTACAGAACACAGACTGAACTAAAGAGAGGTACAGAACACAGACTGAACTAAAGAGAGGTACAGAGCACAGACTGAACTAAAGAGAGGTACAGAACACAGACTGAACTAAAGAGAGGTACAGAACACAGACTGAACTAAAGAGAGGTACAGAGCACAGACTGAACTAAAGAGAGGTACAGAACACAGACTGAACTAAAGAGAGGTACAGAACACAGACTGAACTAAAGAGAGGTACAGAACACAGACTGAACTAAAGAGAGGTACAGAGCACAGACTGAACTAAAGAGAGGTACAGAACACAGACTGAACTAAAGAGAGGTACAGAGCACAGACTGAACTAAAGAGAGGTACAGAACACAGACTGAACTAAAGAGAGGTACAGAACACAGACTGAACTAAAGAGAGGTACAGAGCACAGACTGAACTAAAGAGAGGTACAGAACACAGACTGAACTAAAGAGAGGTACAGAACACAGACTGAACTAAAGAGAGGTACAGAACACAGACTGAACTAAAGAGAGGTACAGAACACAGACTGAACTAAAGAGAGGTACAGAACCCAGACTGAACTAAAGAGAGGTACAGAGCACAGACTGAACTAAAGAGAGGTACAGAACCCAGACTGAACTAAAGAGAGGTACAGAACCCAGACTGAACTAAAGAGAGGTACAGAGCACAGACTGAACTAAAGAGAGGTACAGAGCACAGACTGAACTAAAGAGAGGTTCAGAACCCAGACTGAACTAAAGAGAGGTACAGAGCACAGACTGAACTAAAGAGAGGTTCAGAACCCAGACTGAACTAAAGAGAGGTACAGAGCACAGACTGAACTAAAGAGAGGTTCAGAACCCAGACTGAACTAAAGAGAGGTACAGAGCACAGACTGAACTAAAGAGAGGTACAGAACACAGACTGAACTAAAGAGAGGTTCAGAACCCAGACTGAACTAAAGAGAGGTACAGAGCACAGACTGAACTAAAGAGAGGTACAGAACCCAGACTGAACTAAAGAGAGGTACAGAGCACAGACTGAACTAAAGAGAGGTACAGAACCCAGACTGAACTAAAGAGAGGTACAGAACACAGACTGAACTAAAGAGAGGTACAGAGCACAGACTGAACTAAAGAGAGGTACAGAACACAGACTGAACTAAAGAGAGGTACAGAACACAGACTGAACTAAAGAGAGGTTCAGAACCCAGACTGAACTAAAGAGAGGTACAGAGCACAGACTGAACTAAAGAGAGGTACAGAACCCAGACTGAACTAAAGAGAGGTACAGAGCACAGACTGAACTAAAGAGAGGTACAGAACACAGACTGAACTAAAGAGAGGTACAGAACCCAGACTGAACTAAAGAGAGGTACAGAACCCAGACTGAACTAAAGAGAGGTACAGAACACAGACTGAACTAAAGAGAGGTACAGAGCACAGACTGAACTAAAGAGAGGTACAGAACACAGACTGAACTAAAGAGAGGTACAGAACACAGACTGAACTAAAGAGAGGTACAGAACACAGACTGAACTAAAGAGAGGTACAGAACACAGACTGAACTAAAGAGAGGTTCAGAACCCAGACTGAACTAAAGAGAGGTACAGAGCACAGACTGAACTAAAGAGAGGTACAGAACACAGACTGAACTAAAGAGAGGTACAGAGCACAGACTGAACTAAAGAGAGGTACAGAGCACAGACTGAACTAAAGAGAGGTACAGAGCACAGACTGAACTAAAGAGAGGTACAGAGCACAGACTGAACTAAAGAGAGGTACAGAGCACAGACTGAACTAAAGAGAGGTACAGAGCACAGACTGAACTAAAGAGAGGTACAGAACCCAGACTGAACTAAAGAGAGGTACAGAACCCAGACTGAACTAAAGAGAGGACTATAAGAAGTGTGAAAGGGAGCGCTCATAGAACTCTAAAGGGGACTTTGCAGTAGTCACCTGCAAGGGGTCACTAGCAGGTGGACCATGGTACAAGTCCAGACCTAGACGCCATCCCATATGGACCAGGACGGGTCACCCTGGATGTTTCCTGGGGGAACAGTGGTACTTTCAATTGTGAAAGGTGCTGATATTCCCCGTCAACACCGTGGGCCGTCCTCATCCCAAGTGATCATCATGAACTCATAAAACAGCAGCATGTATACAGTATATTTGTACGCAACTCACAGCACATCAGCCCGGAGCAGAAGCCGAGTTCAGGTCACAGCAGCAGCCAACAGTGCTGAAGACTCAGTAGCACTCACTGTAGCACGCAGCCCCTCCGGACTGGATGGGCCTGAGGGTCTGGACCTTGGTCTTGTGCCGTCCTCCGAACACGTTGGTCAGATCGGCCCAGAGACTCTGTCCTCCGTGTGCTGGTTCCAGACGGGGACAAGCAACACCAGTGCACAATGACTGGGGCTGAGGGGTTCTGAGCTGTTCTGTGCGTGCTGGATTTCTTGGGGAAACTCAAGCTGCTGCTATTTTTTTTTTTTCTGAAATGAAGCACTTTGTTTTAAGATGCACAATTTAGCCATTTTATTTATTTTCTCTAATTCGTTTTAAATTGCAGCCCTATATCTAATGCATGTTTTTAACTTGTATTTTTGTTGATTTGACAGTCTATTGTTCATACATTTAGACACTGTTAAAACTAGGCTACTACAAGAAAAACCTAACTGCCCTGTAGTTTAGACCTATACAAACATTCTAAAATGGGTTTAACAGTTCAGTTTCAGTTTTCTCTCTGCTGTGAATGCTCCTGGACAGGTCTAAAAATCAAATATAATTTCAGCTCTGCCTTCTGTCCACAGCTGCCGTTCGCTCTGATCCCCATCCTCACCTTCACCAGTCTACCCTCACTCATGAACGACTTCGCCAATGGACTGTAAGTTAAAGCACCCCTGTGTAACCTTTCTAGTGGAGGGTGTGCCATCTGTTTATCTCCATGGAGATGCTTTGCCTGAAATGTTCCACAATATGGCATTAAAGTTTTCTGACTCCATGGTTGCCTTTCTCTAAGCCTCAGCAATTCTTCTCTTTCACTTTTCCCTGGATTGTTACATGTACAAATCTTGGCTGTAAGTCATTTTTAAACATTGCTAAACTCATTCTGTCTATGTTTGTTGTCAAACTGCGTTTATTACAACTGTGTTGACATTATCATGCTCATAACATTGCTTTTTTCTGTTTTTTTCACACTCTTGATCATTTTCATTCACACTGCATATTGCAGTTTAGATAAGGTTAATGTCTTACTGTGGAAAGTTTCAGGCAATAACATGTCAGTGGAGTCAAGCAGCTAGCAGGCCAGTTTTAAAGAGAAGTTAAAGCGCACCTACTACGCAAAATTGACTTTTTACAGCTTTTAACAATGTTATAAAAATTGTCTCCCTTTCTCATTTACCCTCTCGGAGTTATATTTAGAGTGATTCGTGCATGGTTGAATAATCTTTATTCTCCTGTATTCAAGACGTTATTGCTTCAAACAACTACGGTTTTCAGCACCACCAGTTCCCACCCAGGGTCACACATGCACTTTGTTCTACAGTTTGTTTGTTTCTTTATCGGTGATACATTCTGCAGTATTGTTAAGTAATTTTTGCACAAACATAGAAAAATCTGCTACCCTTCGTGTGATGTGCACCTACATTATAAATAAGAGGTACTGACAGCACACGGCGCTTTGTTGTGATGACGTTTATGACAATTGAATATTGAGATTTAGATTATAGCAGACACAAGCACAGTACGTCTTCTCGAAAATGTACACTCAATTGTAAACTCCTCTTGTTGTGATGTCACGTGACTCCACCCACCGTACACTCCCTCTCCTCTTTTCACCTCTGTGCAGGGTCTTTAAGGTGGGCGGGGGTGTGGCGGTCCTGGGGGTCTGCTGTATAAACATATACTTTGTGGTGGTGTATGTGACTCAGCTGGGCAGTGTGTGGCTCTATGTGCTGGCAGCCTTCCTCTCCCTCCTCTACCTCGCCTTCGTGGGATACCTGGTGAGTGTGTGCACAATATGTCTCACTTATATACATGATGATATAGAAATAGCAGCTCTGAAGACAAGGCAATATGGGAAAATATATATATACTTCATATTGTAAAAACTACTCATCAGTCAAACTTTATTTATAGAGCGGTTTTCTTACAAAAAATGCAACACAAAACGCTTACTCATGGGTTTCAACTTCCTGTAATCTGCAACATTTTGAGAACTTCCCCATTCAAAAGCTTACATAATGGGCCCGATCTTAGCACTAGTGCAAGTGTGAGGCGTAGAGCTCTAAACAAGAGGTGTGCCATGCCTGAGTATCAGGTGGAGCAGAGCAGACTGAGGACGTGGTGTGGCCCAGAATTGTAAAAATAGCATGTAACATGCTCAATTAGGATGATAAATGCTTAACATTCATTACATGTTCATGTGTGTGCGGGATGTTCGTGCCCTGTCCGGATGCCCTCCCACAGCAGAGCACAGCCCCTCGCCCGCTTCCTGCTCAGCACTGCTCTATAGTTTGGTTTGATATGGAGCTGTACAAAAGCTGCTCATTCACATGAGGCCGTTTACAGCTCTGTCCTAAAGTGTGTTTTCTTACCCTGTCTGTGGCCTTAATGCTGCAACATCAGATTTCCTCACATTCCCATACACTTTCTGTCATCAGCTGTATTTACCGTTGTGTCCAGATAATTCCCATTGTGCTGTTTGGGTTAGTTTATAAAGTTTGTCGCCAGTAAGTCAGAGCCATATCAACTGCACGGAGGCATGAACCACGGCTGGACTCTGACAGTCACTGACAGCTCAGGACTGCAAAGCAGACACATGAAATGTGATTGCTGGTACCGGCTTCTCACAGAAGCAAAAAGAGAAAAAGAGAGACAGGGGAGAGGAAGTGCGATCGACTGCACAGTGATTCCCCCACAACCACTTGGTGCCCCACGCGCTGTGTGTAATGTGCGTGTGCGGAGCAACATGCTCGTACCTCAGGTGAGTCTATGGTAGCGGACTACCAGGACCGGCGGGATTCTCCCGTACCCATTTTCTTCCAGGGTTGTTATGTGTGTTGAGGCACTTCTCTGTCCGATCCACCACAGAGAGAGAGAGAGCGGCTGAGTGAGTGAGAGAGGGAGAGAAGCCGCTGCACGGTGAGGTCTCGGTAAGGCCTCAGTAAGGTCTCGGTAAGGCCTCAGTAAGGTCTCAGTAAGGTCTTGGTAAGGCCTCAGTAAGGTCTCAGTAAGGCCTCAGTAAGGTCTCGGTAAGGTCTCAGTAAGGTCTTGGTAAGGCCTCAGTAAGGTCTCAGTAAGGCCTCAGTAAGGTCTCGGTAAGGTCTCGGTAAGGTCTCAGTAAGTTCTCAGTAAGGTCTCTGTAAGGTCTCAGTAAGGTCTCGGTAAGGTCTCAGTAAGTTCTCAGTAAGGTCTTGGTAAGGTCTCGGTAAGGTCTCGGTAAGGTCTCGGTAAGGTCTCGGTAAGGTCTCGGTAAGTTCTCAGTAAGGTCTTGGTAAGGCCTCAGTAAGGTCTCAGTAAGGCCTCAGTAAGGTCTCGGTAAGGTCTCAGTAAGGCCTCAGTAAGGTCTCGGTAAGGTCTCAGTAAGGTCTCGGTAAGGTCTCGGTAAGGTCTCGGTAAGGTCTCGGTAAGGTCTCGGTAAGGTCTCGGTAAGTTCTCAGTAAGGTCTCGGTAAGGTCTCAGTAAGGTCTCGGTAAGGTCTCAGTAAGGTCTCAGTAAGGTCTCGGTAAGGTCTCAGTAAGGTCTCAGTAAGGTCTCGGTAAGGTCTCAGTAAGGTCTCAGTAAGGTCTCGGTAAGGTCTCAGTAAGGTCTCAGTAAGGTCTCGGTAAGGTCTCAGTAAGGTCTCGGTAAGGTCTCGGTAAGGTCTCGGTAAGGTCTCAGTAAGGTCTCGGTAAGGTCTCGGTAAGGTCTCGGTAAGGTCTCGGTAAGGTCTCGGTAAGGTCTCGGTAAGGTCTCAGTAAGGTCTCGCTAAGTTCTCAGTAAGGTCTCAGTAAGGTCTCAGTAAGGTCTCGGTAAGGTCTCAGTAAGGTCTCGCTAAGTTCTCAGTAAGGTCTCAGTAAGGTCTCGGTAAGGTCTCGGTAAGGTCTCGGTAAGGTCTCGGTAAGGTCTCGGTAAGGTCTCAGTAAGGTCTCGGTAAGGTCTCGGTAAGGTCTCAGTAAGGTCTCGGTAAGGTCTCGGTAAGGTCTCGGTAAGGTCTCGGTAAGGTCTCGGTAAGGTCTCAGTAAGGTCTCAGTAAGGTCTCGCTAAGTTCTCAGTAAGGTCTCAGTAAGGTCTCGCTAAGTTCTCAGTAAGGTCTCAGTAAGGTCTCAGTAAGGTCTCGGTAAGGTCTCAGTAAGGTCTCGCTAAGTTCTCAGTAAGGTCTCAGTAAGGTCTCGGTAAGGTCTCGGTAAGGTCTCGGTAAGGTCTCGGTAAGGTCTCGGTAAGGTCTCAGTAAGGTCTCGCTAAGTTCTCAGTAAGGTCTCAGTAAGGTCTCAGTAAGGTCTCAGTAAGGTCTCGGTAAGGTCTCGGTAAGGTCTCAGTAAGGTCTCAGTAAGGTCTCAGTAAGGTCTCAGTAAGGTCTCGGTAAGGTCTCGGTAAGGTCTCAGTAAGGTCTCTTGGGAGTTAGCCTGTCTGAACATGCAGTATTATTCAGCTTAGAGCTAGAGAATCAATTGTTTAAGCTTGTTTAATGTTTAATGAAGTAGGCTATCATTTAACCCCATTTAACCATGGAGATTGGCTGAAAGTCGGGACGGTGTTGGCTGAAATTCAGGACAGGGTGTCTAAGTGGCTTTGCTTTACAAACTTTAAATTATTTTGTTTACACACAAAATGGAAGAAAGAACCAAACAAAAATGTAAACCACAAATCAGGGTCTTGAGCCTGAGTTGACTTGACTTGAGTCCACATTAAGGACTTAACACAGTGAGCTAAACCCCGTGATGAAGGGGGAAGTCTCCTCCCTCCACTCGGCTCCAAACACTCTGCTGCCGCGCATCACTCAGACGCTCTTCCCTGTTTTATCAACTAGAGGCGTGAAGGTAAATGAAAACAACATCACACGTTGTTCTCTGCTTACAGACATTACACATGTCATAAGGCGTAAAGGACCGAAAAAGAATTTGCGCACATGCTGCCTTTTTTGCGCACATGCTGCCTTTTTTGGGCACATTCTGCCCTTTTCTGACTTTGAGCCCCCGCCCCTCTATAATCATGTGCACATGCCTGTCTGGAGCTGTTTTATTATCCCCATATATAACTCTTCTCCACACCCTCTGTGCTGCTATAATGAGGCAAAGACATTACAGACATTATGGGCAGTGCTTTTAAATGCCACAGTGGGCACAGACTGGTTCAGACACCATCACCGTACATGTACTTGTACCGTCCCACTCCAGCCCGACCTGGACACGCCCCCTCCTTAGTGCTATTGCTAGGATTGGGGGCAAGATTGGGCCCAATGTCTTAAGTCACATGTGTCAAACATGCGGCCCGGGGGCCAGATCCGGCCCTCCAAGACCTTTAATCTGGCCCTCGGCTGATTTTTCTATTAAAATACTTAAAATTTTCAGATTTTTCTGTTAATTTTCTGCACCGTTTAGCATAGCAGCGTCTCCGGTGTTTCTGTACGTTGCGACTCCCACCAGAGCAGCACAAATGAAGACTTTCCTCTTTCCAAACGCTCTTAAAGGACGATCGTTTTGACTGTCGACCGTGACCCTCATCAGCAAAATGTCAAAAAATGAGAAAAGCAGATGCTGAGTTCAGGATTTCCCAAGAAAAATAGTCTAATTCTTATTTGTTGACAGAGGTGAATGGGAAATCTGTGCTCAGTGTGTTTGGAACAAGTGGCGTTGCTCGAGGAATATAATCTTAAACACCACTACGAGACACGGAGAAAAACACAATAACTTGAAGAGAGAACTGAGTTTTCTGATCCGGCCCTTTTGGGATCAAAGTAGGTTGCATACGGCCCCCGGACCAAAATGAGTTTGACACCCCTGTCTTAAGTTGTTAAGCGCTATGGCAACAGTTGTAATTTTTCTACATTTTGAAACCCCAAGGATCGGTGGATCTGATTCTAGAATGTGATGATGTCCCGCTTCCAGTTTTTAGGACATTGATCAGTAACATCATAAGTGTAAGTAGGCTAATATCCAAAGCGTAAATTCACTTGCAACTTGAATTATTTTTGACAGTATTGATACTTTGCAGTGACATCACATTGGGGGGTGCTCTGCATGAATGTGTATGGCAGAATATTCAGCAAGTACCATGATCATACAATGCACACATTAGCAAACACTAGCCCAAAAAAATATTAAAACTCAAGAAAGAATACAAAGTGGATTTAAACGACACATCTTCAGGAGCCTGTGATCAGTCCGAGCGTTCACGGTCCTGTTTAGGAGCTTTACTTTCAACAAAAAGGTGAGAGACCCTAACCATAACTGAAAAACTGTCGCCTAATGCCAGCTTGTGATTGTAATGTTAGTTGACACAGGACTTGTTTAACAGTATAACATCAGTGAAAAGTCTGCTCTGTCTGGTCAGATGGTGTTAAAACAAAGATCTGACTTGAGTAACAGAGCCTCAGACAGAGTAGAGCCTACAGTTAGCATCACGCTCCAGGGAATGTTGAGCAAAGTTACGATTACAACCAAAATCTGTATCATCGTCTCAGTTTTAGCCACCCTTCATCTATATCAGGGGTGTCAAACTCATTTTGGTCCGGGGGCCGTATGCAACCTACTTTGATCCCAAAAGGGCCGGATCAGAAAACTCAGTTCTCTCTTCAAGTTATTGTATTTTTCTCTGTGTCTCGTAGTGGTGTTTAAGATTATATTCCTCGAGCAACGCCACTTGTTCCAAACACACTGAGCACAGATTTCCCATTCACCTCTGTCAACAAATAAGAATTAGACTATTTTTCTTGGGAAATCCTGAACTCATCATCTGCTTTTCTCATTTTTTGACATTTTGCTGATGAGGGTCACGGTCGACAGTCAGAACGATCGTCCTTTAAGAGTGTTTGGAAAGAGGAAAGTCTTCATTTGTGCTGCTCTGGTGGGAGTCGCAACATACAGAAACGCCGGAGACGCTGCTATGCTAAACGGTGCAGAAAATTAACAGAAAAATCTGAAAATTTTAAGTATTTTAATAGAAAAATCAGCCGAGGGCCAGATTAAAGGTCTTGGAGGGCCGGATCTGGCCCCCGGGCCGCATGTTTGACACATGTGATCTATATCGAACGGTATTGGCTGATAGAATGAACCCCATAAACCTCCACCAGGATATGTTCTGTATTACATGTTCAGGACTCCTTATTTCTTATTCCAACACATGGAAAAAAAACGCACAACAAATACTTTGGTTGAGTCGGTAACTGTTGATGATTCACAGTTTGAATCCCACCTTTTGTTGTGTTGTTTGGCAAGACTTCACTCCGCTTGCCTCAGTTTATGTTCCCCCCGCTGAGTGTCTGGACTGAAGGGACATTCGAACAGTGTTTGGTCTGAAAACCTGTCAACATTTTTTAACAGTAATGTGGAAAAACAACACAGTTCACCAGAATGTGAGATTAATCTTCAACTAAAAACCAAAAGGGGAAAAAGTACTTGGTCTCCTAACCTTTTGAAATGGCGTAAAGAAATAAAAAATAAAATATGAAATGAAGGGTTATGTTATTTTCTGATCTGAGTTATAATAATAATAATGTGTGTTCCAGATAATTCTGGATGTATGTTTTTTTGTCATTGGAAAGAGGCTTTTTGCTTATTTTTCCTAAAATCTTCTTTTCTTTACTATTGCAAAGGCCCACGTTCATCTTTATTTTGGTAGTTTTTAAATATTTTTATTATTTAAGGGTGCAATAATCCAATTTTCTTGACTGTTTCAGATAATTATGCAAGTAAAAAAAAAAAAAAGTTCAGTTCAGTTCAGTTGTGAAAGTAAACAACACATTTATTTTATACCAACAAGTATACGGCACTCCTGATTTTGGATGCCTGAAATGATCTAGTTGGGCCTTTTCGTGTAAAATAAAAAGTAAAAATGAATTACAAAAACTACACCAAGTTCTTGGAGCAAAACTGGTACAAATCAAAGGCTGCCAGTTACAACATGCAGGACAATGCTCCAAGTCATGCCTCAAAAGTGCACAAAAGATTGGCTGACCAAGAAGACTTTCAATGACAAACACCTGATGCCACGGCCCCTCCGTCACCACATCTAAACCCAACCAAACACCTGATGACACGGCCCCTCCTTCACCACATCTAAACCCAACCAAACACCTGATGACACGGCTCCTCCTTCACCACATCTAAACCCAACTGAGAACCTCTGGGCAGTTCTCAAACAGGACTTGTACGCCAGTGGCCTGCAGTTTTCTTTTAAGTCTTTGCTCAATATTGAGCACAAGCAAGAAAAGTGACTCCGAAACCATCAAGAATCTCACATCTTTGGTTGATTCTGGACTGGTTAAAGTGTTACAGAAGAAAGGTGCATATATCAACATGTGAAATGCACATTTTTATTTAAATATTGTTGAATATTGTTATAAATGTGTTGTTTACTTTCAGAACTGAACTTTATTTCTTTTTGATTTGACTTTCAGAATTATCTGGAACAGTCAAATTCTAGAAACATGGATTATTGCACCCCTAAATAAAAAAAATAAAAAATAAAACTACCAAAAAAGTAAATTTAGTAAAAATAAGCAAAATGCCTCTGACTGATAATGAAAAATCACATGCAGAATTATCCGGAACACACAGTAATGTCGTGTCCTCATCACAAACAGACCTGGAGCTGTGTTTTGTTTCATTCACACACGTTTAACACACAGACCTGCACATTTAGTTCTTTACTCATAAAACTCTCTTCCACCTCGTGATGTCATTTGCTCCACTATGTTTTTAAACTCCATACACCGTCACTGGAATCACATGGATAATTTCTTCCCTGGAATTGCTCATGTCTACTGAACTGAAGGTAAAAGGTGGATGCGAACTTGAAAACCATCACTTCATGACGTCACAAGGTGGAACAGCATTTTGACCTTTGGAGATGTAAACAGACGAATGATGCAGGATTAGTTACACATGTGTGAATGAAACGAAACACAACTCCTGGTCTGTTTTTGGAGGAGGGAACCACAGTATGACATGGCTTAAAGGAGGCAATTTGGCGTAATAAAAGCTAAAGAGCGTGTTAATTTGCACTAAGTAACTTTTTTGGTCTTGCTTGTCTCCATGGAGAAATGATTACCTCGCCTTGAATGTTCCACAGTAGCATTAAACTTATCTGTTGCAGTTATTCAGTTTCTTTCTTCACAAACTACTTTGACAAACACTGATTCTTACTGTGAGCGGGGTCGCCTCTGCATAGATCTTACCTGTGACTTAGCCTGATGGCATCACCAAGTTTAATGCCATACAGCAGGGGTGTCAAACTCATTTTGGTCCGGGGGCCATATGCAACCTACTTTGATCCCAAAAGGGCCGGATCAGAAAACTCAGTTCTCTCTTCAAGTTATCGTATTTTTCTCCGTGTCTCGTAGTGGTGTTTAAGATTATATTCCTCGAGCAACGCCACTTGTTCCAAACACACTGAGCACAGATTTCCCATTCACCTCTGTCAACAAATAAGAATTAGACTATTTTTCTTGGGAAATCCTGAACTCAGCATCTGCTTTTCTCATTTTTTGACATTTTGCTGATGAGGGTCACGGTCGACAGTCAAAACGATCGTCCGTTAAGAGCGTTTGGAAAGAGGAAAGTCTTCATTTGTGCTGCTCTGGTGGGAGTCGCAACGTACAGAAACGCCGGAGACGCTGCTATGCTAAACGGTGCAGAAAATTAACAGAAAAATCTGAAAATACTGAAAGTATTTTAATAGAAAAATCAGCCGAGGGCCAGATTAAAGGTCTTGGAGGGCCGGATCTGGCCCCCGGGCCGCATGTTTGACACATGTGCCATACAGTGTTCATTCATTCTAGACAAGGTGAGAGCATTACCATGGAGACGAGCAGATAACCCTCTACCAGTAAAGTTACATAATGAACCTTTAACTGATTGGCTTCATTTGACTGAACAGTTTTGTCTCTCTCTCGTAGACGTGGTTGTGTCTGATCGCTCTGGGACTGTCCTTCTTGGATCCGAAGAGAAACGCGGCGGCGAGCAACAGTATCCTGATGGAGCGCCCCCTGGAGTCTGAGACCTGACGCTGCGCCCGGAGGAGGGGGAGGGTGGACCTGCGGACACGCACGCCTTTGTACTGAATGTCTGAAATGCTGAAGCCAGTTCTGAGCCCTGAGGTAGACCTGGTTCAGTTCTGGTTCAGTTCTAGTGTAGCCTGCATTCACACTTGCACGACTGAGCACATGACAATTGGGACTAAACCAGGACTAAACCAGGACTAGACCAGGACTAAAACAGGACCAACCCAAGTCAACATCAGGATAAAAAAAAATCTAGAACTAGAATCTAGGACCAAATGACGATTTAGTACTAATAAAGATCTGCTTTAGTTCTGCTTTAGACTTGGTTTAGACTTGATTTTCCACCTGGTTCAGAATTAAAGATCTGGTTTATTCTTTGTTTAGGTCCTAGTTTAGTACAGGTTTAGTTGTCATTTAGTCCTGGTTTACACTTGGTATAGCCCCCCCCCTTACCCCCTTAAATCCTGTTTGTTCACATTAACCTGCACCAGTCCTGGTTTAGACCTGGTTTACTAGTTCTCCTGGTTCAGTCCTGGTTCAGTCTTGCTTTAGACGCTCCCCACATTCCTAATCATTTCATTTCATAATCTGTTCTATTCTAAATGCAAGTGCCTTTATGTCTGTATTTAGGCTGCGATATGTCATGTTACCACAGGGGGGCAGTGCAGGCTTCATCGGGGTCATATTACACTTCACCGAGACATGTTTAACCCACGTGAGGAGCTCGTGCTGTTTTTACACAAACTCAGATCAGACTGGATCAAAATCATTAAACTAACTACAATGGATTCGTTTACAGACAGATAGACAACTAGACAACTAGATAGATAGACAGATAGATAGATAGATAGATAGATAGATTGATAGATTGATAGACCGATCGATAGATTAGTTAGTACTACCTCTCTAACTCTTGTTACTTTGCACTGATGCTTTGACACAGTGCACACATCAGCAAACACCGTGTGATAAGTTTTAAGATTGTCTGAAAACTCAAGAAAATACAATCAAAAATGCTAAATTTAAACGGCACATTTGCAGGAGCTGCTGTCAGTATGAGCGTTCCTGTTCCTGTTTAGGGGTTTGATTTTGAACAAAAAAGGTCAGAGTGACTCACTGAAAAAAACCGATGCCAGATAGTGTGTGACTGTATTTGAGAGGGACTAGCTTAACAGCACAAATCAGCTCACCTGCACTTCTCGTGTTGAGTTCTTTCTGGTCACGTTATGTTAAAATAAAGCTCAGATTACAGTGGGGATGTGACGATAACCGAAATATCGTGGTACCGTATCGTCAAAGGTCTCGCAGTAGCATCGTGAGCCGTCACAGTATATCCAGTCACAAGTTCCTTCGCTTAAACGCATGGATTCATAATAGTAACAGCCAATAAACATAGGGAACTACATATCCCATGATTCATCTCAGTGCAGATAACATAAATATGTTTTTTACTTGATTTCTTGGGATTATTGGTGGGTTTCAGATGACATCACAACATTCTATAGGTCAATAATATTTAATACAGATGGGAGCAGCTAAAATACATACAGTTCAAACGGAGAGTTTTGTTGTAATACAGCGAGTTAATGGACTTAGTCACTGATAGAAAAGTGCATGAAAGATTTGTAAAAAAAAACAAAAAACTTTTAGGATATTTAATGACAAAGTACAATGTTATTAAGAGGGAAATCTGTCTCTTGCCCCATCTGAGCCTATGACTTCATCAGATTCTAGAATGTGAAAAACACCAACTGATTCAAGCCAAAGTCAAGTATTTTAAAAGCAATAAGAACAATAGACCGTCATCACAACAGGAAGTGCCACGATGTTCAGTCGCACAACTTCCGGTCAGTACTTCTATAGAGAATCCCCGTGGAAAAGTGTGTCATATTTTTGTCCAGCTTCATAAATCTGCCCCAACATCAAATCTTCACCCAACGAGGTCGACAAAGAACAGATTCTGTCCACGAAGAATTTATCAACGACGATCGAGGGAAGAAAGAGGAAAACTTAAAGGAAACAACGACGAGCATCAGTGAAACGACGGAGCAACACTAACGTTCTGGTCCTGGAGGAAACAGAAGGAACTTGTTCTCTCAGAGTGATTCTAGAATTGAAATTAAAAATCGATTTTGTGACGTTGATATTAGCAGACAGACAAATTTGTGCAGTTTAAACGGTCGACATTTAATCTGTGAACATCTGTAGCATTTAAACTGCACAGATCTCCCAGTCTATGCTGACATATCTATATCACAAAATCGATTTTTTATTTTAATTGTAAAAATCAGTCTGAATAAGTTATTTATCTTTTCTTCAGGACCATAACTTTAGTGTTGCTCCGTCGTTTCACTGATGCTCGTCGTTGTTTCCTTTAAGTTTTCCTCTTTCTTCCCTCGATCGTTGTGGATAAATTCTTCGTGGACAGAATCTGTTCTTTGTTCCTTGTTGGATGAAGATTTGGTGTTGGGGCAGATTTATGAAGCCGCTCAAAAATATATGACACACTTTTCCGCACTTTGCCGTAGAAAAGCACCGACCGGAACTTGTGCGGCTGAACATCGGGCATTTCCTGCCGTCGCGATAATCGTCTATTCTCTTCTCTAAAATACCGTAATAAGTATCGTACTGTGAGATGCGTATCGTGGTAATATCTTACCGTGAGATTTGGATATCATTTCATCCCTAGAATAAAGTCTAACTTGAGTAGCAGAGTTTCAGACGGAGCGGTGCCTCCAGTTAGCGTCACACCTCCGTAGGGTGTCGATGATGTCAGTTGTACAGATGTATAATGTGATGATAAAGTCTGTAGCAGCTCTTTGGCACTAACTTTTGAATACTTTTTGTAAACATTGCACATGAAGTGAATGTTCTTATGTGAAAATGCTTATAGGCAGCACTAGGTCACTTTTGTGGTGGAAGGTTGGCCACCTGCTCGTCTCCATGGCAACACTCTTCCACAGAACGGCATTACATTTCTTTATCCTTCATTTATTCCTTTGTTTTTATTACAAAAAATAGTACGGCACAGTGTGGAACAGTGGAGGAAAGAATCTCTGGTCCTGAAATGAGGCTGAAGATTTGATTTGATCTGAAGTTGGTGAAACAGTTTGATTAAGCGGACGGTTCATTCTGGCTGCAACTAACGATTCTTTTGGGAAACGACAAGTCAATGATTTTCTCTTGATTAATAAATTCAGTGTTTATTACCGTCAACACATTTGAACCAAGTTAAGGCTGAAATTTGGAGACTGAAGGATTTTGTGGAGCAAATTAACAAATAAAGTATAATGGCTGAAAATAAGTAGTTGTTTTTTCTTTGATATTTTGATTTAAAGAGCCCATATTATGCTATTCATTCCACTAGTGTTTTGATTAAAAGCACTTAAAAACTTAAAAACGTGAAAAGAAGAACAGATTCGTTTGAAAGTTTCCTCACTTACCTTCTGCAGCCCGAACATCCTCATTATTCACCAGGGATAAGTTTAGAAGCACTTTTCACAACTTTCACAGACCAGAGCAGAGATGTGTGACGTAAACCTAACAACTAACATGCTAACACACACTTCCTGACTCTCTGACGATAAAACACTTTCGAATTACAGTAGATGCAGATAGTACACAGCAGACTTAAAGGGACAGTTGGGAATTGTGGACATAGTTCCTCATTTCCTCATGATCCAGAGTGTTGGAGACACTTTTTGAAATCTTCCTCCAGTCCTTGTATTTGCAGAGGTGCTGGTGCTGGGCTAGTGCAGGTCAATGGCCACAGTCGTCCTGCCACTAAAAACAGTCTGACCCACTCCACAGACCCGAGGAAACTATTAGAACTCCAGGCTGTCCCTGTGAACGTCTGTGTCCACAGAATCATGTCTGAAATAAAACTAACCTTGCATCGCATGAATCTGCACATGTTGAGGTTCTATTTTCTCATATATCAGTCCACCGCTGCTGAGCTTCTAATAATAATAATAATAATAAATTTTATTTATAATGCACTTTACATTTGACAAACAAATCTCAAAGTGCTACAGTGCAAAAAGACTTTAAAAACAGAAGACAATTAAAAATCAATTTAAAAGCAATAAAACAATAGCGGGTATTAGCTGTAGGCCAGGGTAAAAAGGTCTTTAGTCCTTTTTTAAAAGCATCCACCGTCTGTGGAGCCCTGAGGTGGTCTGGGAGGGCGTTCCACAGACGGGGAGCAGCCACTGAGAAGGCCCTGTCGCCCATGGTCTTGAGCCGTGTCCTGGGCATGACCAGACGGTGCTGTTGGCCTGACCGGGTCTTAGTGGAGGTGTGAGGTGTGAGCAGTTCAGTGAGGTAAGTGGGGGCCGCACCGTGGAGACAGTGATGGGTGTGCAAGAGGACTTTGTATTGAATACGGAAGTGGATGGGGAGCCAGTGCAGGGAGTGAAGAATGGGGGTGATGTGCTCGTGTTTACGCACCCTCATCAGGACCCTGGCAGCGCTGTTTTGGACATACTGGAGCTTTTGGATGCTCCTGCCAGGGATCCCGATGAGGAGTGCGTTACAGTAGTCCAGCCTGGAGGAGACAAAGGCATGGATGAGCTTTTCCGCAGCAGGGAGGGAGAGAGAAGAGCGAAGTTTGGAGATGTTACGGAGGTGAAAGAAGGCAGATTTGCAGATGGAGGTGACATGATTGTCAACGGAGAGGTGGGGGTCAAATTTGACTCCCAGGTTTGTTACAGAGGGAGAGAGGGGAATGGTGTGTCCGAAAAATGAAACAGAAGTGATTGGAGAGGAGCAGAGTTGATGAAAGGTACCAGTCTGGATGGCTTCTGTTTTGGAGCCATTTAGCTGCAGGAAATTTTGACTCAACCACACCTCTATCTCCTCCAGGCAGGAGCTGAGACGGGAGACTGTGGCAGAGGGGGTACAAGAAGGAGAGATGGTGAGGTAGAGTTGTGTGGCGGCAGCATAGCAGTGGAAATTTATTCCATGCTTGCTGACGACACGACTGAGGGGAAGCATGTAAATGGTGAAGAGGGTTGGGCCGAGCACGGAGCCCTGGGGGACCCCACAGGAAACAGTGTGGGGTCTGGATCTTGCTTCCCCCAGAGCTACGTACTCGGTTCTGTTGGCGAGGTAGGAGTGAAACCAGTGAAGGGCAGTGCCAGAGAGACCTGTGTAATGCTGGAGACGGTGTAGGAGGATGTGATGGTCTACGGTGTCAGCTTCTATCAGAAAGTACAACTCACTGCTGCTGCTCAGACTGAAATCCTTCAAATGCAACGGTTGGTTTGACTTCTAAAATTATTTTATTCACACAGACATTTGCCCATTTACATTAGACCTTAAATTCTGATTAAAAATAAATAAATTTGGAATAAAAGTTAATTCTGATTTAAAAAGACCATGTAAACACTTAATTCCTAATGTTTATTCAGATTTAAGTTTATTCAGATTTAAACCTAGTACCGAATTAAGTGGGTGGTTTATTCCATTCTTAAATCTTAAATTGTTATTTAATTCATCTTAAATTATTCCTCAATCATGTAAATGTTTATTCCCCTTAAAAATAATTGATAATCTGAGCGCTGGTCTCAAACCGAAACAATTTTTTAAATAAGTACTCTGGAAGAACTGCAAATAATGAAAAGAGAGGATGGCAGAAAATATAAAAACACAAACCTTTTCAAAGAGGTAGCGGAAAAGTTTGGAGAACAGAGACGCTGAGCAGATCAGAAACAAGTGAACACAGTTGAAGCAGGAGAACAACAAAGCTCAAGCGCAGAACAGACGTAATGTGTGATACTGTAATTCTCTGCTGGTTTCTTATCATCAGACAGACGGTGGAGATCGTTTGTGTGCCGTTTGCGTCCGTGGTGTAATGACAAACCGAGATGACAACAAACAAACAGATAAAAAGTCGCAGCAGCTGATTGTGTGTTTTCATCCAGTCGACGTAAATACATTCGTGTCGCTGTCCAATCAGAACCCTTCCCCACCCCCAGACATGGAGCAGAATTAAATAAAGACGATTTAACGTGTTTTCCACGTAAACCTTTATTCAGAATTGTTATTTACATGTAAACTTGAAGGAGAATAATTTAATTCTGATCTATTTAATTTGGAACAACTTCATTCGGATTTAAAATTCTCATGTAAACGGGGCCATTCTCATGCACAGTCTGGAGTTCGAATAGTTTTTCCTCGGGTCTGTGGAGTGGGTCAGACTGTTTTTAGTGGCAGGACGACTGTGGCCATTGACCTGCACTAGCCCAGCACCAGCACCTCTGCAAATACAAGGACTGGAGGAAGATTTAAACAAGTGTCTCCACTCGTCTCTGGCTTACCAGGAAATGAGGAACTATGTCCAAAATTCTGAAATGTCCCTTTAATTTGACCTCAAGAGCTGCTTATGCAATATATTTGTACTGGGCCAAAGACAAAATTTGCTGAAATAAATTGGAAAGAATCAGGTACAGGGACTTAAATCATCACAGCTCTATTCATTTAAGAAATCATGCTGCTGAAGTGTTACAAAACTGACCTGGAGTTGCGTTTGTTTCATTCACACATGTTTGAGTCACACTTTATTATTCTGTCTACATCTCCAAAGCTCAAAATGCCTTGTTCCACCTTGTGATGTCATTAAGTGGTAGTTTATTGGCAATTCCAGTGCTCAAATCATCCAAATGAGTTTAAAAACACAGTGGATCACTTCCTGTATACAGGGTTTGTGAGTTAAACATGTGTGAATGAAACAAAACACAGCTCCAGGTGTGTTTGTGACGAGGAAACATTAGAGCGGAGATCAGAACATGCAGCACACGGCCCTTTAAACCGCTCTGAGTCGGAGTGTTCTCTGCTTCGTGTTTTCTGGAGCTTCACTGCACAGCTCTGGACTAACTGGTTTCTTTGCATTGTGGCGCGAGCAGGGACTTTCTGTCATGGAGGAGAGTTATGTAACAACCCCTCCCTCCCTTTTCCCTCTCCCTCTCTCCTTCCTACCCTTCTCTCTCCCTCCTGTCTCCCTCCTCTTCTTGCTCTCTCCCCTTCTCTCCATTCCTCACACCCTCAATTCTCTCTCCTCTTCTTCTCTCCTGTCCCTTCTTCCACCCTCTCTGCCTCTTCCCTTCCCTCCTTTTCTCTCCCTTCCCTCCCTTTTCTCTCTTTCCTTCCTCCGTCCCTCTGTCCCTCCTTCTCTCCCCCCTGTGTTTTTGTTTTTCTGAATGAGCGGTGCCTCCCTGCGCAGGCCTCCAGCTCGCAGCCCGATCATAGGCCCCTTTCCTGGAAACATACCCCAGCCAGGGCCACTCAGGGCAAGCTAAAATGGGAGGAGAGGAGGGGTGGAAGGGCGGAGGACCAGAGGGGTGGATGAGGGGAGGTGAGAACGGGAGGAGGATGGAGGAGAAGGAGAGAAGGAGTAAGGGAAGAGGAGCGGAGGAGATTCAGACGTCACAAATTGAATCGAAAATTGCAAACGCTTGTCCGAAAAATTGCAATTAAGTGTTTTTCCCAAATGGCGCAGCCCTAGAGTGGAGGAGACGAGGGCAGAGAGAAGGGGGAGGAGGAGAAAGAGGAGGAGGAGAAGGAAGAGGAGGAGGAGGAGAAGGAGGAGGAGAGGAGCGAAGGAGTCCTTGTTCAAACTGCTGCCCTGTGACCCAGCCCCGGATAAAGCAAAAGAAAATGGATGGATGACTATTTTTCTCCTCCTTCATTACATTAAAGGTGCCCTACCTTAGAGGTGATCTGCTGGAGGGTCCGCCACCTGTTTGTCTCCTCGTTGCTGTCGTAGCTTTGCCCGGTGCGCTCTTAAACTCCTTAATGTTCACGGAGACAGTTAAGCAGCCGTGGCGATGCCAGCAGGGTGTTACAGCTCAGATCTGTGGAGATAAGGTGTGAGGGGGAAATTCCAAATCGCGTTTTTTTTACACAAATCTGTAAATCAGTTAATCCCATAATCACAGCTGAGGTGTGGTGTGTGTTTAGAGCACCGGAGAACTCGGCATCAGTGGGTCAACGGATCAGCTGGGTCACATTTTTGGGTTATTTTCACAGAGTCGGGTTGTTTTGCTGAACCCAAACTCGGGGTCCACAGGCTGGCTCATAGTCGGGTCATTTCAACCCACTGAAATGGGTCAAATACAAACGCTTCAGCTGTTCAGAGCAGCAGTCATCCAGCCCCGTGCTCCAGAGAAACGAGTGATAAAAGTATGTATACATTTATTACTTTATCTTTGTGATTTGATCTGAAACTTTCTGCAGTTGTGCCACTTACTGTTAATGTCACTAAACACACGGCAAAAAAGCAGTATCTGGGTAAGTTAAAATGACTTAAATTAAGAACATTTTACTTTATTTGAGTAGATTTAACTTGACAAGTGAAATGATCTGCCAGTGGAATAAGTGATTTTCTCTTAATTCAAGCAACATTCAATTTTGTTTCTTATTTTAAGTGTAGCAAGATGTATTTTCATATTTTAAGTACAAAAAGTCTTACTTGTCAAGTGAAATTGACTCAAACGATGAGAAAACTTTCTTAATTCAAGTCATCTTAACTTGACTAGATTTATTTCTTTTGCCATGGACAGGTTGGATCTGTGGTCGCTAAGCCTCTGAGCGTCATCTCGTCTTCACCTGTTAACTAAATAAAAGAGTGTTTTTTGTGCTCGTGCCTCAGGTGTGTCAGGTGTTGTGTGTTTGGCTTCAGGTTTAATACTGTGTGATGTCAGTGTGTGTGTTGTGGTCCAACAGAATATGTAATGCTCTGAACTGCCTTTGGATTATAGATCAAATGGAGTTTCTGTGCTAACTCCAGTATATTTCTGTAGAAACGGAACAAATACATCAATATAATGAATGAAATCAAATAAGTCTTTCAATCTTTAAAGCCCCAGTATGTAACTTTTTTGCCAAGAAATTAAACCACAACCTTTTTTTATGGGTGTCTTTAAAGCACTGAAAAACAGAAAAACAAGTGCGGTTTTAACTTTCTACTTCATTGAATCAGGCAGTGGACTTTCCACTCCTAGAAAGTTACACACTGTCACTTTTTGTCACAAAGTGTCACATTTTCTATTTGATTCTTGTCTTTTCTTTTCTTACATATTTTATTCTGCTAAAGCAGAATCAACTTTTTAGAGGTTTTAACCAAGTTATAGTTATTTCTAGGGGTGGGACAAGACAATTTTCACCAGTTGAGACGCATCATAAGATTGGGTCCATGAGAAGGATGAGATTTTGACATCATTTTTTATAAGTAGTTCAACAATTTCACAATGTTGGCTTAATTTGTTTTATGTAATACTTTAGTTGTCATTGTAGTACTGCTTTTTGGAACTTTAGCTTCTCAGACTGTATAACTCACCAGCTCTTCCCTCTTTTTTGTCCACTCCAAAGGGAAATTCAGGAGTAAACATTTTTACAAGATTATTTTTCACATGTGTGCACAATCTTGTGTCAGTTTAGTTTTGCGAGATCTTGTGGCACGAGATCTTGTCCCAAACACAGTTATTTCCATTCACCATTTAAACTAATTGTATTTGGAGTGATTTGTGCATGTTTGAGTAATCTTTAATCGCTTATTTTCAAGATGCCATGTTGCTGATCTGTCCTTGTTTTCAGCGCCATCGGTACATGCCCACAGTGATGTACTAAAATCAAATACTCTAGTGTGATGTGCAGCTCTCCAAAGGAAGGACCCACAGCATGCAGCGCTTTGTTGTGATGATGTTCACAGTGACGTCAGCTCCTACTGGACACTGCAGTTTTCTAATGCAGAAGCACACTTGTTTCTTTTATCAAGTCCAAATTATAACATAATAATCCACGGGTGTCAGAGATTAGAACTATAGAGCACACACAAGCACAGGTATGAACAATCAGAGGCAAATCACAGTCAGGTGTAACTGTTAACATGAAATCTGATAACACTCATGATCCAGTCTTGGTGCCCATGTAAACAGCCAGTGTATATAGCAGTTGGTTTCAGTAGTGTGGAATACTATTTGCACTTCAAACTCTATTCCTGTGACAGGTTGAATTCACTCAGCGCCTGATCCTGGAAGCGCGTGTCACTTGGTGGGGTCACTTTTATTTTTAGACATTATTTTTAGCGGCTTCTGTCAGTGTGTCCCAAAATGTCCGCCCCTGGAATGCACATGGCGCTTCTCTCGAGTTTATATTGTGAGCGGCAGTGGCTGTGGTGAAGAGCATGCTCCACTTACTTTTACAGTAAATGTCTTCATGTGGAAGATATATGGACACAAGAGGGTTTATTATTGAAGGGTGGTAGTTCAGTCTTGGTTTCTATCAGTGCGTATTATTGTGTCCACAGGCATGACATTTCATTTCCCTTAATAACTCCACTGTGATATTTCCTGGAAGTAAAGGAAAGGTGCGGGGCCCCTGCTTATTACGGTATATGTGTGTATATCGTGTTCCTTTTTCCTGACATTGCCATCGCTCGGTATTGCAATGTCCACCACCACGGCTTTGCACAGGAGCCTTGAGCACCTGAGTAATAGAGGCCCAGATCTACCACACCAGACAAGACCCAAGGTGTAGGCTGTGCAAAGAAGTGCCTGAGACAGTCCAGCACATAACTGCAGGGTGTAAGATGCTGGCAGGGAAAGCGTACATGGAGCGACATAACCAAGTAGCGGGCATAGTGTACAGAAACATCTGTGCAGAGTACAGACTGGAAACCCCAGGATCAAGGTGGGAAACGCCTCCAAAGGTTGTGGAGAATGAGCCAAGATCCTGTGGGACTTCCAAATACAGACTGACAGAATGGTGATGGACCAACCAGACATCGTGGTTCTGGATAAGCGAGAGAACAAAGCCGTGGTGGTGGACATTGCAATACCGAGCGATGGCAATGTCAGGAAAAATGAACATGAGAAACAAACTTGCGCGCCCTCATCAGGATGCTGGCAGCACTATTTTGGATGTTTTGAAGCTTTTGCAGGCTTCTGACAGGGATCCCGATGAGAAGCACATTACAGTAGTCAAGCCTGGAGGAGATAAAGGCGTGGACCAACCTCTCAGCATCACAGAGGGAAAGGGAAGGGCGGAGTTTGGCTGTATTCTAGAGATGGAGGAATGCGATTTTGCAGAGGTGATGGACATGTGTGTCAAATGTAAGGTGGGAATCAAAGTTGATCCCAAGGTTGGTCACGGGAGATGTTGTGGCCAGAGAAGGAGATACACTGAATAGGTGAAGAGCAGAGCTGATGCGGGGTACCAATTTGAAGGGCTTCAGTTTTGTTGTTGTTAAGTTGGAGGAAGTTCGCCGACATCCACGCTTTTATCTCCTCCCGGCAGGAGATGAGAGCTGATGGAGGTGTGGGGCAGGTTGGGTCCAATCTCACATAGAGCTGAGTGTCATCAGCATAGCAGTGGAAGGACACTCCATGCTTGCTGATGACGTGACCCAGGGGAAGCATGTAGATGTTAAAGAGGGTGGGCCCAAGGACTGACCCTTGTGGGAGGCCAGCGGTGACAGTGTGGAGCCTCGATTTAGCATGGGCCCTAGAGCCACATACTCAGCCCTATCAGTGAGATAGGACCCAAACCATACCAGGGCAATGTTAGAGATTCCAACTATGTGCTGGAGACGATGAAGGAGAATGGTGTGGTTAACTGCAGCAAAGGCAGCTGTGAGGTCCAGGAGTATTAGTAGTGATGGGGAGCCATGGTCAGCAGCCACCATCAGGTCATTGGTAACCCTGACCAGGGCTGTCTCTGTACTATGTGTTGAACGGAAACCAGACTGAAATTTTTCACACAGATTGTATGTTTTGAGGTGATCTTGTAACTGGACTGAGACTGCCTTTTCCAGGACTTATTAATTCATTAATTTATCAGTATGTATTTTTATTGCTCAATAATAACATAATTCATTTTGATGGGGCTTGCTTCTCCACAGATCTATCTTTAACATTCTAGGCATAGCAATAACATCTCCAAGAAGACAATGTCACTTCACTATTTCTCGTGCATTTGCTGCTGTGTAATCATGGAGCAATGTTCCAATGAACACAGGAGCCCCCCATAGTCTAAAACTACTTAACAACATAACATAATAGACTTTGTTGCTCATAGTATTGTCATAAATTTATAAAAGGAAATACACGGGTCAAAAATGACTGCTTAAATGGCGCATATTACATGATTTTCTGCTCTTTGTTTCCTCATCACAAACAGTTGTGTTTTGTGTCATTCACACAGGTTTTTAAACTGCACACACGTTCACTAGAATCATTTTGAGCTTTGGAGATGTAGAGACTGCTTGTTAAGGGTTACTCAAATGTGTGAATGAAATACAACACAATACCAGGATGATTGTTTTAGGGGAGGCACCAACATGATAACATGGTGTAAAGCTCACAAAAATCAATTCTGTATAATACAGGACCATTAAAGATTAAATAGGGAGTAAGTGACATTAATACCGAAGGAGATTCACTGATTAAAAAAAAAAACATGCTGTGGTGCTGTAGCCTTTATTAGGCTATAGTATGTTTAATATTTTCATATAGTGTGGTACATTTAAATCTATTTTCAAATATTTTAGATTTTTTTAACTTTAGAGTGCCTATTTCTTCTCTCTTGCCATTCTTGAACTTTACATTGCAACACTAGAATTTCCCCATTATGGGACAAATGAAGGTTCTCTTATC
This sequence comes from Odontamblyopus lacepedii, assembly GCA_034769755.1. NCBI lineage: Eukaryota > Metazoa > Chordata > Actinopteri > Gobiiformes > Gobiidae > Odontamblyopus > Odontamblyopus lacepedii. Next base: position 43,306,057 of record CM068345.1, on the reverse strand, counting down.
TTACCTCCCACCAGAGAAACATGCAGATTTTACAGAAAAGCATGTTCAAATCAGTTCCTTATCATTCAGCCCGCAGAGATTTAACTATAGAACGGGTTTGGTAAGATTATTATTTATTTTTTTTTGCAACATCCATGGAAATGTTGCTCACACAAATATAATTACAAAGCAGAATATTTGGAAATAAAATAATAAGTAAGGGAGTAAAAGCTGTAAGGCACAGATGTGTCTAAAGTGAATAACAGGGTGGGGTCAGGAGAAACACGGATGGAAGTGGCAGCTTTGACTTGACATAAGGCTCTATTGCATAAGGGGGAGTGTCTGTACAGTTGTGTGGTGTACGCTATCAGTGCGCTCCTTTATGCAGAATGCAGTCCTGTCTGTGGACCTGTCTGTGTGCAATTTGCATGTTCTCTCTGTGTCTCTGTGGGTTCCCTGCATCAACATCAAACATGCGCAACAAACTTTAGTTACAGGCAGGCTTCTTCTGACCAGAACTCTGCTCAGATCTGCTCTTATAGCTGGCACCCTCATGTTACATTGATTTGATGAAATTAAAACGTAGGCCTATTGTTTTACAGGTATAAACATTTAGAGGCCTACATATTCTTAGCTGGACCTATAAAAAGCTCATCATAGCATAATTAAACCAAATGTAGCCTAGACACTTCCATACAGCAGGCTACTATCCTCAGTGTTATTTTAATAATTTAGTTTATTTACAATATGTAGGACTTAGCTCATTCTGAAATATCATTTTTAACGAACAATATATAATTAAATGTTGTATATTTCTTAACATACACATTTTTAATCATTATTTGTAAGTTTATCCTATATTTAGAAACTGAAATGATTTGCCCCTTAGCAATAATTGGATGTTAGTTTTAATTAGCTGTTTTAATCATTACGCTAATCATTACGCTACTGTTTTATCCCGTAATTATCCGGAACGCTGCGCCGTGGCCCTCGTTCTTATCTTATTTTAGCGTTTAATATCTCACGATCTGTAATCATATCTTGCATCTATCGCTTAAAAAGTCCCGTCCCCCTTTTCTTTAAACGTTTCCGCGTAATTTTGGTCATTATTTGTTTCTTTTTTTCCCCGTTTTTCCCGTCTGTAAACTGCCGTATCGTTGGGAAAGAGCAGCGCTGGAGGAATGCCTGGATTACGCCCACTGCCCCCCGCTCCACCAATCAGCGCGCGCCGGCCGTTTCAAGGCGCCCCCGGAGTCCCAACCGTACAAAAACAAACCCGTCAAATCCGACCAAAACTACACCGTAAACCCCATCTGCTTCGGTAAAACGCCCGTGGGCGCCGGTATGCGTCCCTACGATCGATTAACGCGGAGTTTTACCGTGCGTTCTGGCCGTGGCGGTGATGTTGTTTATGTGTAGTAAAGGGGGGCTTGAAACCGCCGCCCCCTTGCCCCATTTCGTCGGTTGTTTTCGTTCTCGCCTGGATACTCCATGTTGTGCTGCGAAAGTGGGGAGTTTGGGAGCGAGGACGCGGCAAAAGTAGGGCTCCACGGCCAAGAAAACCCGCAAAAGAGGCGGTAAACCCGGCCACACGGAGCCGACAGAGCCCGCCGAAGCCCTCCGCACTCCCAAAAGTGCCTTGCGCGACCACAAACATCGGATTTGTAAAGAGAAAGAAGCGGGGACGCACGACAATTCTCCGGCCGCGGATTGGAGAGGACCGAGGAGGCGAGGCTGCTGCTGCTGCTGCCGCTGCTACCGCTGCTGTGCTTATGACAAGTTGGCGAATATTGAGTTAAATCGCAACACTAGAAGCCAATGAGGGATGCCCATCCGATCCCGAGGTCACGATTTGAGGATTTTATTGCGGGCTCCGTGGTTTTCAGATGGAAAGTGTCATCACCCAAGTGCAGAAAGAAGACGTGCAAGTATCAAGCAAAACAGGTGAGCTCCAATCTGCGTTTTTTTTGTCTATTCAGTCACTCAAAGTTCACACTTAATTTGATCCATTTTTGGAATTAAAATGAACACAAAACACGAGTAACCCGTAGTGTCTGCATTTGACAGTTTGCTTGTGCGCGCAGTGCCTTGTTTTGGCATTTTAAAAACTGACCCGCCGCTGTACCCCCATTACACGGCCCCATGTTGCGAAATACTAAGCTAAAAATAATAGAATAATGTTGCCAAAATAAACATTACACGACTTGAACTTGTAAAAAATCGTTCCCGCCATTTCAATCTCGCACTAAAACCTGTTTTTGTTTCTGTTCTCCAATTCTCTGCGTAATTCTTTCTCTGCTCCTGTCTAATGTAAATGAACCTAATGCACTGTTATTACACAACGCGCGCACGGACATAACCTTACGCTGTTTTTGCGCGTCCATTTGATTAACATTAAAGTGTTTATTACAACTAAATGTTTTACCAAACGAGCCGATGCGTTTTATAGTCCGTTGGCACCGCAGAATTGCTCCTTTTATCGTGAAGAAGAGCGCAGAAATCCCCATAAGCGTGAATGTACAGTAAGTTTTTGCGCGTTGACGGTGAAATTAGGTTTGCAACATCTAAAATAATATTAATAACGCATTATACGGTCGTTTTTTTGTGGGAACGTGTTATTACATATTTGCAATTGCCTTTGGTTCGGTAAATACTTCAAGGAAATCCAGGTGCTGTGGAATTGACAGCGGAATGCGCCTCACGCCCCTTTACGCACACGCCCATCGGAGCTGCCACTGCTGTTTTTGAATAATCGCCTTCTTTTGAGCCCTTTCCTGGCTGCATTTTTATTATTTTATTTTCAATTCATGCGTATTGTTTTATAGAATCGGCATATGTATTGTAGGGCTGAACGATTTCCACAAAATATCCAATTGCGATTTTTTTTTTGACAAGCGTTGCGATTGCGGTTGGATTTGCGATTTATATTTTAATAATAGGATTCAGTTGTTAAATATGCCCAGAAGAGTTAAAGTTAAAGATAAGACTGAAATCTGAACTCCTGAACTAATACCACATTTCCATTTTAGAATCTGTTTGTACAGAGTTAAACTACAGTTTGCTGATTTGCTGATTGCATCCATTCAAATTGCGTTTTTGATTTGATATATTGCAATGGTTTAATTCTCAGTCTTTTTTTTTTGACAATCTTTGGTTGTTTTTTAAAAGTATTGGTTATTTACGCTTTATAATGGTGGTCCATCAAACAACGGAGAGCGAACGAACAAATATGTGCTGAAATAAGTGGGATTCTTAATTTCTTGTATTAGTTTTGCAGTTCAGATTTCAGTTTTCACACAGATGCAAATGCTTCTAGTCGGGTTTAAAATGGGCACTTTAATCAGTGCTTGTCTAAAAAAAATCATCAGTTAATGCATCTGTATTGCAATAAACTATGGATTACAAAGCAAATTACACAATCTATACAGAAGTTTAAATCTAAAACGGTCTTTTATTGTCCATGTCCACACTACTTCTGACAGAAATCAGGGGGAAAAAAAACTCTGACATGGAGTTTAAATAGAGCTGTATGGAAAAGAAAATATGTGGTGTGATTAGATTTGCATTATATGTTTATTTTAAACATGTTCAGGAGCACAGACATCTGAGAGAAGACTGAAATCTGACCTTCCGATCTAAAAGACGAATCCCATGCCTTTCAGAACAGGTTTAAACTACAGAGACAGTCTGTTGTTGCAGAGAACATTCTATGACCTAATAATTACAGCTTTTGATATTTGATACTTGTGCCAACTTAAATTACGATTTCTATTCAACTGTGTTATATTGTGCAACAGTCAACTGTAACAAAAAAATACTAATACTAAAGGATACTAATTAACTAAAACTAAAGCTAGAGCTGTATCAGAACAAGTAGAAGAGCACATAGATGAGTATACACCCATGGAGCACTGAGGAACCTACCTGCACCACTGAGGATTACGCACATATAAGGCCACATGGGAATAGGAAAGAAAGTACGACCATTTAATGTGGAGAATGTTGTGGTATCGAAATCGGTACCGAGTGTCGGTTCTGTTCCTTTGCACTGAAATCAAGTTTGAAATGTTAGTACCGTGACGACGCTAACATCTGTTGTTAAAAATCCCCCAAAAAGCATAAATGTAGAGTGAGTTTTGGTTGAGTGGTTCTTGTTTCTCGTAGGCCTGGTTTGGGTGGGTGATTTACTGCACAGAGCCTCTGTTTTGACATCTATAAATATTTCTTACTACAAGTTTCCACATGTAACACAGTAATGCAGAACCGGTGCTTCCCATTGGTTTTGGGGACACTTAAGTACCACAAATAGGTTCCTTTAAATTAAATAATAAAATTTTATACTATTTGTGGAGTTTCACTGTTGCTTATTATCTGAAGCCAAGGTTTCTTCCCCCAGCGAGCCAAAATGTGTACGTATCGGTGTACCAAGGGCCGAAGCTATGAATGTTTTCCATGTAAAAAGTCTGCACAAAAATGACACATTGCCTTATGCTGTTTCCTCATCACAAACAGACCTGGTGTCGTGTTTTGTTTCATTCACACATGTTTAACACACAATAATACCCTGCACATTTAGACCGAGGTCTTCTTGCAAACGGAAATACTCTGTTCCGCCTTGTGATGTCAAGTGGTAATACAGGAAGTACTCCACTGTGTTTTTGAACTCCATACACCATCAGTAGAATCAGTTAGATATATTTAGATAATTTTAGCCCTGGAATTGCCAGTCTCTGTAAAATAAATGTAAAAAATAGCTGTTAACTTGAAAACTACCGTGTCATGACATCATAGGGTGGATCAGAGCATTTGGAGCTTTGGAGATGTAAACAGCCAAAACAAAACTCCAGGTATGTTTTTGATGAGGCAAAAGGATTATAACACGGCTTCAAATTCACAAGAGTAAATTTCCCCTAATATAAGACCTTTTACACCTTTAAACCTGGAGGCAGCATATCACCTACAAGATTCTCTAAGGTTTGGTCAGGGTCACAGTTTGTAAGGTCAAATCTGTGAAGATGCAATCCCACTCACACTAAGAAATCATGTTTTTCTGTTTTTCAGTGCAAGGAAAAAAGTTACTGTGGCTTTGAGCGGTCCTTTTTGACCCAAATGACTACTTTAAACCTTTATAATGATCCTTTGCTCAATTTAAATATCATTTCATGGACATTTCCGGATTGGAATCTGAACTTTTAAACAAATCCAAGAATCCCATGCATTTCAGAACATAGATGTAGATGTATAAACTACAGGGTGAACAGCTTATAGAATGAGACCCCATGCAGACACAGGGAGGGCATCTGACACACAGGGACATTTCAGAACATGTTTGTAGAGATCTGCACTACAGGGATAGCGGCTTTTCCACAGAATAACACCCCATGGAGACACAGGGACATTTGGTTCTCTGCAGTGGGCTTCAAATGACCTAAATAATTGCAGCTTTAATGATTTGCTAATTGCTCCATTCTAATTGTGATTTCAGTGTAGTTGATGTTTTGGATTTAGCAGCGATTTCTACAGTTCGAAAATAACGACTGTACATTCAAAAGATTACCATAACTATGTGCCAAGAGTCCTAATGAGTTAAAGATGCACTGTAACTTTTCTGATGTGCGGCCTGGTCTGTCACTCACTCGTCTCTATGGAGATATTGTTGCTTGGTCTGGAATGTTCCACAGTATGGCATTAAACTTGCCTACTTTGTGTTGTTATTGCAAAGAAATCCCTTGTAAAATATGCATCCTCACAGTGACAGGGCCGTCTCTCTAGAGCCGTGTTTGACTAAAGACGTCAACTAGTCGACTAAAATGGGGCGTGGCAGAAGCTCTCGAAACGATTCCATGTCTCTGTGTTATGTGATTCAAAGTGCACTCACCAGAGTACACCGGCAGGGGGAGTTCATCCAAAATCTACTGTTCATAAAGAAAAAAATACTAGGAAACGATATAAAAACAGATTAAACTTGTGATTAGAGTCTGATGTATCATTTTGTAGATAAACACCAGACAAACAGTCTTCAGCTAAGTCACCCACTTTCTCCTTTCTGCTGTTGTCCCACAGAAATCCTTGTCATCTAAATAAAACGATGAGTTGATTAATAAACATGTGAGTTGCTTAAGTCTAAGTGACCAATTAATCGGCTGAACGACTAAGCCCAAGTACTGATTCTTGTCACCATATCGCCCGGCCCTGCTGTCATGGTATAAATGTAATCACTTGTTTTGCCCTGACAGATGTCTGTTTCCACATCTCCACAGAGCTAACTAGGCCATAACCATGGGACAATATATCACATACAAGGACTTTTTATGTTTAAAAAGCTTATGTTACCCAGTACGATACTTGCAACATCGGCAGTGCTTTTATCTATGAGTCTCCTTGCATCTACTCTGGAAAATGCAGACTGGTATTGTATTGGTGATTTGGTCTGAGTACTTGCTGATACCAATACCTGAGAAATTTGTGACATCTGAGCTTTTGCCAATACCAAAAAAGCACAACTTCATGGTTGAATATCATATTGTGTGTTTTACGGTCACTTGTGTCGTATGTGGGAATATCCCAGACCATTCTATCCCTGGGTCACTAACTATAGAGCTGAACGGTTTGCAGAAAAGATTCGGTTGTGATTTTTCATTGCATTTATGATTATTGTTTCAATAAAATGATTCTGTTCAAAGTTCACATTTTAAACACGCCCACAAGAACTGACAAACAGACTGAAATGAATTAGGGCTATAGTACTTTAGTCGATTAATCAGTCAGTAGAGTCTTCTGCATCAGTAGTAGTTTTTGCATGAGTTCCCTCTGCAGGTGTAGTCTGGTGAGTGCACTTTGAGTCACATACAGATACCCAACGCCTTTAAGAGCTTTGGCCACGTCCCCTTTTTAGTCCAAAGTGAATACGATCGAGCTCTAAAATGAAGCACATTTCAGCACACGTTACTGTAGATCTACAGAGCAAACACTTTTTATGCAGAATAAGACAAGCTATATACCTACTTCTTATTTGCATTTTTGATTCGGCTGCGATCACTCCCGCCTCCTAGTCTCAAATACACGTGTGCGTATTTGTGCTTTGTCCCGGCTGCTGTTGAAATGGCTGTTACATGTTATATAACCTGAGAGGGCGGGAAAATCACACACACCTCATAAGAAACAACTACGGCTGACACAAAAGCAGCTCACACTCTTAAAGCAAAAACCATAACAAAGCACTATTATAATTGACACGGTATTAGCTAATTATCAACCACGCTATATTTATCCAACCACCCCACAACATTTACAGTTTAACTAGAGACGAGAGGGCATCTGATCTGACACAGGACAGGAGGGTGTCTGACACACAGGAATGTAGGAGGATGGGAGGGCATCTGACATACAGGGATCATGTAGGAGGATGGGAGGGTATCTGACACACAGGGATCATGTAGGAGGGTGGGAGGGCATCTGACAAATGAAAGAATGCATGTTTGTTTTTGTTGCTTGTCCTTAAACTTGTTCTTTTACATAGTTCACATTGTTCAAATCTGACAGCGTTACAATAATAAAGCCATATATGTTACTTCAGACACTGTCCTCACCACAGGAAAATTTAAACTATTTCCGTACTCGGGAAATAGCTTTATACTTGATCGCATTTTTTTAGATAATAGAATCCAATTTTTCAACACAAAATAATAATATACAATATGTATATTATGTATATATTATTATATCAATATAATCATCATTTAATATTAATACTACATAGACCATGATCCTTTGCTTTGTTGGATTGAATGAAAAGTACTGGCGAGATACACTTTTGAGAAGCCGTAGTCACAAAAAGCAGCACTACAGCAAAATATGAATAAAAAAAACTGAGAATAAAATCGAGAACCGGATTGTACAGTTTTTCTTTATAGTAAATAATGTCAAAATCTCGTGTGGTCTCGTTCTCGTAGATCCAGATTCATGTCTCGTCTTGTGGTAATTATATCTCGTCCCACCTCTAATACCTTAAAACACCCTAAACGCACACAGGAAATGAATAACTAGTTAATTATAGGTTCTACTGATTCAATATAGATTTGTTTCACATAAATTGTACAATCCAGTTCCAACTTTTATTCTCACAGTTTTTGCTTTTACTTTATTTCATATTTTTTTCCTCAAGCGCTTCTTAAAAAAGTATTTTTTATTCAATCTAAACATAAAAACGCGGGGAAAATCTCATTTTCCGCAGGCGTGCACAATCTTGCCATTTTGTCTCACGTGACCTTATGGCACGAGATCCTGTCCTTAAATTTGTATTTTGTATAAATTTGTATTTGAACAATGGATTTTTTGACAAGTTTATTTTAGACATTCACACATTGGTATTTAGTGTAGCTTAAGTTAAATGTATGTAAATGATATGTACAATAATTAGCAGTGGGTGCAAGGACTCCAACTGCTAGAGCATTAAGAGCCGTTCATCTTAATCCAAAAGCCATCGTTAACGCATGTACTGTAGACTTTCAAATGCTTGACTCCGGTGAAGGTGAATTGACTTTAAAAACAAAGAGGAGCATGGATAACCACCTGCCGATGTCACAAGGGAGAGCGGAGCATTCTGAGGAAGAGAAAGACTTAATAAATACGTAGGATTACTCACACATGTGTGACTTAAACGCTAGATGAGTTTTCAAATGAGTTTTCAAATGACATGCATTTGTTTTGCCATGTTCTGTTTCCCTTCATATTTATCCTCTCAGAGTTGTATTTAGAGTGATTCATGCCTGACCGACCTTTATTCTCCTGTGTGCAAGATGTCACTGGCCTAAAATCTTGCCCGTGCCCCCCGACGCGCCCACAACTCTGTACTTACTTCGTTCTACTTCGATAAATTTTATTTTCTTAATCAGTGAGCAGAGTTACGTGGCCATTTTGGAACAAATGGAAAAAAGGCGGCGGCGTCAGGATGTTGTGGCAGAGTGGCACTTTGTTGTGGTGAACTTTAACATCCAAAGGGGCAGGCGGAACTTGGCGGACTTGTTTCTATTATGAAGCCATTTTAGATGAATATTGTGATTTAAAATGTGCTCATTATAACACAATGATCCAAGGGTGTCAGGGGTTATCACTATACAGCAGACAAAAGCACAGTCTGTCTTCTTTAACGAGGAAACAGCATTCAAACTTGAGTAAGTGCCACTTTTAAATCCAAAATAAAGTACTCCCTGCACTTTCTCACACTGCGGTGCTACGAGCTGGCGCCTGTTTTCCGTAAACCTGCTGACATACGCTGTGCCTCTGTGTGTCAGCCCCAGGGCGGGTGAGCCGGACCAGTCTGAAGGAGCCGCGCAGCTGTAACCTGTGGAGGGCGCTGTTCTGCTGCCTGCGCCCTCAGGATGGGCCCAAAGCCACGCCCCTGCCGCCTCCCCCTTCACTACAGCCGCTACTGCAGGAGCCGCACGACAACGGCACCATCGTCAAGGTAACCAGCGGTACATCTGTGTTGTGGTGAATGTGTTTGCTGTCGATGCCTCTCCGCGATGGGCTTCAGCATTTCCCTGAGGGTGTGAAGCTAACTGGAGGCACTGCTCTGTCTGAAGCCGTGTTACTCAAATTAGTCTTTCACCTGAGCTTTGTCGTACTGCAATCTGACCGTAAAGAACTGATTTAGCTGGAAGTACAACAGGAGAGATGATTTGTGCTGTTAAACAAGTCCCTCCCAAATAACCTTACAGTATCTTATTTACATATAAGAATTACTGTAGATATTTTTTAGTTTGCAGAAGACATGATCTTAGCGGCATCCTTTGCGACTATTAAAAACAAAATCGTTATTCTTTTTTCCCATATCACTATTACTGGCAAAATAACCCAAAGATAAAGTCAAATATTAACAGTTTAAGACATGATGGAGAACTAATATCCACAACACAGTGGTTTGCAGTCCAAAAACACATCTATATCTGAAATTCTGCTAAATGTATTCATAACTTAGCTGTTTAAAAAGTTTCAGGTTTGTGGAGTTAACTATTACTTAAATGAAAGATAGACTTGTTGAATGCTATACTGTGGAACATCCCAAAGCAAAAACATCGCCATGGAGGCAAGTAAGTAGGTATCCAAATCCCCGCCAGAAAAGTTACACAGTGATTCTTTTAAGTCTTAAGGGCAAGCCGAACCTTCGTGATATTACAATTAGGTGCTGAAAATCAGATACTTATCCATACCGAAACTAGTTGAAACGAAGAGGTATCGATACTGAAATAAATGACAATGATGGGTTTCATCTTGAGATTTAACTAGTGTAAGACGACATGGTAATAAAAAATACAAATATTTAGCAAAATTGCTTTTAAAATGATCATTTGGGCATCAAAATCTGTATGGAGTCTTATTGTTTTGGACTGGCATCGAGTCTGAAGTGTTAGTATTGTGATAGTAATTCCAAATGCGTCTTTGTGACTTGTCGTGTGAACCTGTCCTAAACTGCAGCAGTGTCATGTGACTTTGCACAGCTCTGTTGTTGGACATTTGTGTTTTATCTGGTGTTCAAGTGCTCACTTCCTTATTGCTGTTGCACAAGCAAACCTAAGGAAGAATAAAGGACTTTTGTTTCAAAGAATGCTCTGAAAGACACACGCGCTCAGTGCTTGTGTCTCTATAGCTAACTAACTTTGAATAGAGTTTTAAGATGCACTGTGGAACTTTTCGGTCTGTCTCCTCTCTGCAGTGTAACCACAGGGTTGTTTAGTTGAATTGTTCTGACACTCAGCTACGCACAAATACCTTGGAAAAACGTGCGTTGTTCCTGTGAACGGGAACGCCTCTGCACAGAACAGCCCTGTAACTGACATGGTGGTGTCAGCTTCGTATCCATGGAGAAATATAAGTTTGAGGCCACGTTCCTATTCCTGGCCCTGTCTTAACATGTCCGTAGAGAAGCAGGTGGAGCACCTTTACAAATTCTTTAGAAATAAATGACAATACATTCATTATTTTATATGAGGGTTTATACTGTCAGAAAAAAATGTTTGAGAAGAGAATTCAGCCTAAATGTGCAGGTTTGTGTGTTAGACATGTGTGAATGAAACGAAACACAACTCCAGGTCTGTGTGTGATGAGGACATTGGAACAGGTCAGGAAACAGCCTCGTATGTCCCCTCTAGTTTTGGACTTTCTCATGTAACTGTAATGTTGTAACGCCTCGTGTAGCTGTTTTAAAGGCGTCTTCCTGTTGTGAAGCAGGTTTCATCTGAATCTAAACAGAATTGTCGAGAGGAGGCAGAGTCGGATCATGTTGCTCATGTTTATAAAAAGATTTCAGAGGCTTACATCATCCATACGCTGCTTCATCAGTTATGCAATATATGAACAGAATGTATGAAGGGAACATGAACTGAACCAAATCTGTTCTTTTCTGTTGCGGGGAGGGTAGCAGTGTGATTGATGAACAAATATGAGGCTATTTTCTGATCTGTATTATGTAGTTTCCTCATCACACACACACCTGGAGTTGTGTTTAGTTTCATTCGCACACGTTTAACACACAAACCTGCACATTTAGACTAGTTCTTCTCTCAAACTGAAAACACGGTTCGACCTCGTGATGTCATATGGTAACACAGGCGTTGCTCCACATACATTTGCTAGAATAATCTGGATTAAACCAGACCTGGAATCATCAATCTCTACTAAACAAAAGTCAAAAGGCCGCTGTTCACGTGAAAACCAGTTCATGACATCACAAGGTGGAACAGAGCATTTTGAGCTTTGGAGATATAGACAGACTAACACTAAAGAGTTACTCAAACATGTGTAAATGAAACAAAACACAACACCAACTCTGTTTTTTGAGGAGGGAACAAGATTCTAACTGTGCTTAAATCTTCAGTCAGTTTTGTGTTCTATAGGACCTTTAATGTCAGACTCCAGGGTTAGCATTTTTTATGCCAAATAAGTCGGGAGATTTGGATGTTTGTGAAGGTAATTATACTGGTAATACTCCAAACATTTATTTTTGAGTAGTGCAGGGCTTCTCCATGTGGAGTTTGCATGTTCCCTGTGTCTGTGTAGCTTCCCTCTGGGTGCTGAGTTAGACTTCGACTTAGGCAAACTTTATTGATCCACAAGGAAAATGATTTGGACATGGTAAGCTCCCACATCGCAATATAATATAATAACAAAGCAAAGAAATATAAAATGTCATAATAAATTCATAATAAGTGGCAAAGTAAAAATAAAATAAAATATAGAAATATAGTAGTACAAATATATCTCAGCTATATACAAGTACAATGTTCAGCTCTCCAGAAAGTGAAAGTCAAAATTTCAGCAGCGATCTCCGGGTTAAATAAAGGTCACCAAATGTCTTACTAATGGGAATTTAGCAATATTTTAACAGCTGTACTCAAGTGAAGCAGTGTTTAGTATCTGTCATTTAAGGGTGTAATGACCTGAACCTGTTTTTACATTCAAATAAGATGCAAAACTACTGAATTCCAGGTGTATAAATAGGTGTGTGCAAAGATATGGATTTATCATGATACTAAAACAACAGCATCATTATCATGGGCTAAGGGGTGAGACACAATTTCTGCAAGACAAGACGAGGTACGAACTGGGTCCACGAGAACGAGACTTGACAAGAAATAACATCATTAATTCCTAGTACAGAAATGTCTTGATTCAGTTTCCAATTTTGGCCTCATTTAAAAAAAAATGGATGTAATATTTTTGTTTACATTCTAGTACTGCTTTTTGGAACTGTAACTCACTCACATTCAATCTTTTTTGTCCAATCCAATTGTAAACACACAAAATCTTGCAAGATCATTTTTCTCATGATCTTGTAGCAATTTTGTCACCCTGTGGGTTAGTGTATTTTATTTTTTAATAGCTTTTAGCACTGGTGTTGCAACCACACTACTAAGCGCTTTTTCAGTGGAAGGAAACGTGTTTATGCAGTACAGTGGACATATATATATATTCCATGTTTAAAATAGATTCAATTCAATTCACTTTTATTTCTATAGCCCAGAATCAACAACAAGAGTTGCCCCAATGGGCTTCACAGTGAAAAACATGGAAACATAATCTGACATAGACATCAGCAAACACACTGTCCCATCCTCAGTCTCTCAATGAACACACGATCCTTGGTGCCAGAGCAAAAAACCCACCGGCGGGTGCATTATGGGAAAATTCTCTCCAGACACTGTTGCCAACCAGCTGTCGCCATGCGGCACCTTCAGACCTGAGGCTTTGAGGAACCAGTCACTTTATAGAGAGCAGGGTTCAGACGGACAGTTAGGTGTTTACTGGGGGCTGGAGTGGGTGACATCGAAGGATACCTTAAGATGCCAGCCCAGAGTGAATGTAGGTTCAGATGCATTTATATTCACTTTCCATACGTAGTGGTTTCACAAATTATTGTTGCTAAATGTATTTGCTTCTTAAGAAACAATTAGAAATCATTTGATATATATATAGATATAGATAGATAGACACTAACACTAACTTTTTTTTTCAGGAGCACATGTGCCCCTAAGTTAAACATTTTAGGAGCACAGGAAAAAAAATGGGGGCACAAGTAGGTTTTCGTTTGAACGATTATTACAGTGCAGAACTTACGCACACCAACACCAACACTGAATAAATTTAATACAAAAAAACAAAAGAATTATGACTGTACTTTTCCTGCATGATCGCAATGTTTTTATAAATATATCTTCATTTTATCTGATTAATATTTAGACTTAAAATAAGCCAAACAAACTGTACTGCACTGAAACACTCTGTGGTCCTTTTTGGACCTTCACCCACAGTTTGAGAACCTCTTCTTTAAGAGAACTTCCACTGGCACTTTACACAAAACTGCTTCAAAGTGTAAAAAGTGGGTAGGATTTTAAACCTGTATTTTCAAATTCCTAACTGGAGTTACATTCTCTTACTGGTTTTACAGTGGTATTTTGCCTCTGCACATTTACCAAACTAAACGCACATTGTGACAAACAGATTTATTTGGAAAACTTCAGCCCACATATCACCTGCTCTGTGCTGTAGCTCTGCTCTGTGCGGACACGGACATAAAATTAGTATTGGCGTATTTGACGTGAGGCGGTGGGATGTTTCACCTGCCCTGTGATGTAGACTGAGGGTGGCGCTGTGGACAAGCCGCGCGCTGGCGGTGCCGCGCAGTGTCCGCGGGCTCCAGCGCACAGGTCCCGCACACCGGTATGAGTTTATTGCCCACAGTAGCGGCCATAATGAAATATGATGCACTCAGTATTCAGACCTTGAGTCCGTGAGGAGACCGAGTCCGAGACACGACCAAGACAAAACTCTCGCTTTAGCGGAGGAGGAAGTCCAGCGGCACAGGGGAATCTACTGAGTGGTGGGACAGGTGTGGGTCCTGCTGCAGTGCCGCTCCTCGTTTAAGGGGGCGTGGGTGTGTTTTTAAGCGGAGTTTGTTCGTATGAGTGATATCGCCGCACACGCGGAGCTCGTATGCTGGGGTCGTGCGTGGTCGGAGGGGTCGTGCCCGGGCACGGTTCGGTTGCGCTTGCGCTGGGCATGTGTGCCGCCCTTTAGGGGCGATTCAGGCTTGGGCACGATTCTAAAGTTTGAGTTTGCCCCTAATGCAGTGGTTCTTAACCTTGTTGGAGGTACTGAACCCCGCTAGTTTCATCTGCACATTCACCGAACCCTTCTTAATTGGAAAAATAAAATGTTTTTTTCTCATTCCAAACATAGGTATATATATTTTATGGGTGCACACATGTGAATCCATGTTGCACATATTCGTCCAACCACTTTCTTTTTTTGCTCGACATAGTTAGTATGAAGGGAAAATATTAAGAAAGAAATTACACAATGTACCATAACAACAGTCACAAGACTATTGCACACACAAAATTTCCTGCAGCCAATAAGGGCCAAACGGGGCGAGTCATCATGAATCATATGAGTTGGATGTGAGTCTTGACCCCTGCTGAACCCCTGAGACTGACTCACCGAACCCCTGGGGTTCGATCGAACCCAGGTTAAGAACCACTACCCTAATGTTTGACACATTTAGAACGTTTAGCTTGTCAGTCACGTCTGTGCGCAGCTCTCTTTATTGTGGCTGCAGAAGCACTCGCACTGGTGCGACTGTTTTGTTTTCCTCGTTCACACTGCGAAATATTTACTCGCAAATGCGAGTGAAATGGGCGCACTGTAGAGCCCTGTTAAGAGAGTTGTCAAAATTATCAAAAATCAGATATTAATCGATAATAAAACTAGATAATCATTTGAGCAGGTCATCAGGAGCATCGATACTTAAAAAGTCCCATATCACAGGACAGAAATGAGCCTTTCCTGAATATCTTTAGAAGGATCGAGCACACATGGAGCACTATGGAAACTACCTGGAGCGCTGAGGATTACACACATATAAGGACACATGGGAATAGGAAAAAAAGTACAATGATTTAATAATAATAATAATAATAAATCAGTTTTTATATAGCGCTTTTCTGGACACTCAAAGACGCTTTATTATTCATTCACTCCAGACCTGGTGGTGGTAAACTACTATTGTAGCCACAGCTGCCCTGGGGCAGACTGATGGAAGTGAGGCTTCAATCTCCGACCACCACCACCATTCATGCACACACCACTTTCATACTAGGCAATGTGGGTGATGTGCTTTGCCTAAGGACACGACAGTTTTTGC
This sequence comes from Odontamblyopus lacepedii, assembly GCA_034769755.1. Lineage (NCBI taxonomy): Eukaryota > Metazoa > Chordata > Actinopteri > Gobiiformes > Gobiidae > Odontamblyopus > Odontamblyopus lacepedii. The sequence goes on along the minus strand of CM068345.1, from coordinate 43,290,378 downwards.
AAATGGCGCCCACTGTGGCACCTGTAATTCCCAGTGTCTCCATCCAAGTACTAACCAGGCCCTGCTGAGCTTCTGAGATCTGAGGGATCAGGCTTTGACGAGCCGGTATGACCACATTGACTTAATTTTGATAATCGCATTCTTTTGTCTAAATAAAGTGTTTTTATTGAGGTATTGGAATCAGTACTAAATGCGCTGGTGTTTTGTAGGAGCCCGAGCCGAGTCTCCTGCCCGAGGTGAAGGCCCAGGACCAGGGGAAGATCTGTGTGGTGATAGACCTGGACGAGACCCTGGTGCACAGCTCATTCAAGGTAAAAATCTGAACGAAAAAATAATGCAAAAGGACTAGTTTTTGTATTTATTTAATTAAATGTTAATGTTGAAGTCGTGCAAATCCATGTTAAGAGTCTTGATAAAATCCCACTTGACCAGTTCTGAGCATTGGACTACAGAAAATACATCAACGTAAGAGTAGAGGGACTAAACCAGAACTAGGCCAGGACTAAATCAAGGAAAAGGAGGGTTGGGCATCTTGACATACACTGACACAGGAGTACAGTAGGATGGAAGGGCATCTGACACACAGAGATACTAGAGGGTGTGAATAGCTTATACGTATGTGATGAATCGCGCAGTAGTTATGTAGTGCACTGAGAAGCAGTGACTGTTATGTAACCTCCTCCTCCTTCTCTCTTCCTCCCTCTCCTCCGCCTCCCTCTCTCTCATCTCATGTTTTCCCCCCTCCTTCCTCCCTCTCTTCTCTTGATATTTTCTCTCTTTCACTCCCTTTCCCCTTTTCTTTCTTTCCTTTCTCCTGCCACCTCCTCACTATTTCCCTCTCCCTCTTTCTCCTCTTTTTTCCCTATCACGCCCTCTCCTTTTCTCTTCTTTTTCCCTCTCTCCTCTCTTGCTTCTCCTCATCTCTCTATTTCTCTCCCCCTCCCTTTCCCTTCTTTCTAACTCTCTCATCTCTCGCTCCTTCTCGCTCTCCGTTTCCCCTCTCTCCTTCTCCGCCTCTCCCACGCTCTCTCTTTCAGCCTGTCAGTAATGCAGACTTTATCGTGCCAGTGGAGATTGAGGGCACCACTCACCAGGTAAGAAGATTCTGTGTAATTCCACTTTAACTAAAAATATAACTGTATTTTTAATCACTCTTTTTTTTAATAACTCTTTTTGTGTGATACTATTGTGGGTGAAGTCAAACAGTGGGTAAAGGGGTGTGTCCGCGCTGGAGCTCTGATCTGAAAACGGAGGGAGGGGTCGTCTTGCTGTAAACAGGATTTTCGGTTCATGTGCGGTTCAGGGAGACCTCTGCTGGTCACACGTGGAACTGAAAGTCAAAATCGTGCTTTTCTTCAGATTGTGGAGCACCTTTTCCTTCTCACCTGTCCGATTAAGTGACGTACAAATGACATTACAAACTAATTTGCATTTCTTTAAACGTTCTAAATGTATTAATTGTTGGTCCAAAACACACACAACATGGAAATATTAATATTGTAAAAAAAAAAAAAAAAAAGAAATTGCTACATAATTCCATATGTCTTGAGTCATATATTTGATCTCTTTTGTAAATAAAAATGCAGAAAGTTGTAAACATGAAGAAAAAAAACTGAATGAGACCATTGCATGTTTTTTTTTCTGATATCAGCATCTCTACAAGTTCACCATTATTATTATTCCAGCAAATATTTATTTCTGAACTGAAGTTAAACATTAGTATTGTGTTGTTTTAAATGAATATGATCTTGTTTTCTTGGCATTATTTGAGGCCTGAAAACATTTCATCTTTTTGGTTATTTTGACCATTTGTCATTTTCTGCAAATAAATGCTCTAAATGACAATATTTTTACTTGGAATTTGGGAGAAATGTTGTCAGTAGTTTATATAATTATATAATTTTCAGTGGTCTCTTATTTTTTTCCAGAGCTGTATTTGAGACATTATTTGACGTCAAAGTGATCCATCTCGCTTTTATTCAGTGTTATTATAGCTAAGAACCACGAGAGAATATGTAGTTCTGTAAGACCTGGGGGCCGCACCTACCCTGACGAGGGACAGGTTTTTACACCGTACTGTGAAAATATCTCCACAGAGCCTAAGCTGATCCTGACTCGCTGTTCTGCAGAGGAATCCTGATGGAGCGCGGCCCGCTTCAAGTAATCCAGGATAGGCTGTTTAATCTCACGGCCTATTCTTGATTACTTGATGCAGGAGGCGCTCACGAACAACGCGCCACAACTCCAAGAAAATACTCCACAATACTAGTGCTGTTATGTAAAGATGGGTGGAGCTCTGTCAGTGAAGAATGTATATGCATCTCCTTTTAGCACTTGGAATTATTTATTTACTTTTGATAGTGAATGTGATTACAGCCGGTTGTGTTCACGTGGCATCGTACTGTGTAGTGTTCTGAGGACAGTTCAGAATGCTGTCTTAGAACTGAAGGTACAGTTTGGAGATTTGTTGCCCTGGCTTATGGTTATTCATGGTTAATACCCCAAAGAGCTGCTTGTTCCTTTAGGCCACATGTGTCAAACATGCGGCCCGGGGGCCAGATCCGGCCCTCCAAGACCTTTAATCTGCCCCTCGGCTGATTTTTCTATTAAAATACTTAAAATTTTCAGATTTTTCTGTTAATTTTCTGCACCGTTTAGCATAGCAGCGTCTCCGGCGTTTCTGTATGTTGCAACTCCCACCAGAGCAGCACAAATGAAGACTTTCCTCTTTCCAAACGCTCTTAAAGGACGATCGTTTTGACTGTCGACCGTGACCCTCATCAGCAAAATGTCAAAAAATGAGAAAAGCAGATGCTGAGTTCAGGATTTCCCAAGAAAAATAGTCTAATTCTTATTTGTTGACAGAGGTGAATGGGAAATCTGTGCTCAGTGTGTTTGGAACAAGTGGCGTTGCTTGAGGAATATAATCTTAAACACCACTACGAGACACGGAGAAAAATACAATAACTTGAAGAGAGAACTGAGTTTTCTGATCCGGCCCTTTTGGGATCAAAGTAGGCTGCATACGGCCCCCGGACCATCATGCCATATTCATCTTATGCCTAAAGTTTAGGCATAAGATGAACATGATGAACCTTCTCATTATTTCTCTGGGATTATCCACAAACTTGTTATATTAATCCTACGGCATTTAGTCTTTTCATCTGACAACAATCACGTATTAGGGGTTGAATAATGGCATCATTTGACATTGAACTTTGTGCCACTTTTTCGTTCACGACGACATGTCCTGTAATTACAGAGATACGAGCCGTAAACCAGGTTAATAAATCTGCAATCTCACAGTTAAACCTCAAATTCTGCCTGAGAATTCTTTGACCGCGCCAACGCAGTGTTAAAAATAAGAAGGTAAAAGAATTCTCCAGCTCCACAGTGAACTCGAACCCCGTGCTTGTCTTCAGGTGTACGTGATGAAGCGTCCGTACGTGGACGAGTTCCTGCGGAGGATGGGGGAGCTGTTTGAATGTGTGCTGTTCACTGCCAGTCTGGCCAAGGTATCTCCCAACCCGACACTCAAAACCACAGACACAAACAGAACAGTTTATTTAGCTGCAAACTCTTTTCACGGAACTCTCCATCTAACTGCAGTGGCGACTCTCATCCCTCATCCCCCTCTTTGTGATGGCAGCTGTAGAATGGCTCCTTTATAGACCCTCTGCTCACTTAAAGACCCCGTATTATGCTTTGTAAGGACTTTAGAAATACATTTGCACGTTTGAACCGTCGGGGTGAGACAAGATACAGTGGGGAAAAATCTCACCTGATCATTTTCAGCGTGTGTGCACAATCTCGGCAATTTTTTCTTATGAGATCTGACGACATGAGATCATGCCCCATCCCTAATGAACTGGTGTTTCAAATTGTAGTGGCTGAAAAATGTCTTATTTGGGCCAACTGTTGGTTTTTGTTCTTCAAAAATTCTATTCAAATTCTTACATGATTCTAGGTGAATCCACTGTTCCATAACAACAGCAAGCTCTGAAACGATTAAACCAGTGGTTCTGAACCTTGTTGAAGGTGCTGAACCCCATTAGTTTCATTTGCACATTCACTGAACCCTTCTTAATTGGAAAGATAAAATATGCTTTTTCTAATTCAAACACAGGTTTATATTTTTTTTTGCTGCACACGAGTGAATCCATATTCACACATTCATCCAACCACTTTCTTTTTTTGCACGACATAGTTCGTATGAAGGGAAAATATTAAGAAAGAAACGACACGACACCATCACAACAGTCACAGACTATTGCACGCACAAAATTTCCTGCTGCCAATAACGGCCAAACGGGGCGAGACATCACCAATCGTATGAGTTGGATGTGAGTCTGACCCTGAACCCCTGAGATTGACTCATTGAACCCCTGGGGCTCCATCGAACACAGGTTAAGAACCACTGGATTAAACTGTAAAGTGAAGCTGTAACATTGGCCGTATCCCAATTCTCAAAGTCGCTCAACTCTTGCCCATTTTTAGCCGTTTATCAGCCAACGCACACGACTCCTCAAACATGTACGAAACCATATGTTCTTTACAACACGGTAAACTGCTCAAAAACATTGCCTAATATTTGACCAGATCGCACCAACCAGGTTTAACTTCAACACAAACGATCACCAAATGAAGCTGAATGTGGCTGGTACTATTCAGCCATAGTGTACACTGCATTACTGCATATCCTCGGTTTGTTTATGGCTAAGCAGCATGTTACGAGCTACACGGTACTCTCTGGAGGGATGGTCTGCTGTGATTGGTTGTAGTAAATATAAAAACGCCAAATTAGACACTCGCCAGCCTTATCTCATCTTAATCATAAAAGTAAACGTATAAAAGAAATAAGGATACGGCTTTAGAATGTGAATACATCTGTACCTGGCTGCAGCACATTAACCACAGTTTGGTCATCGCTTCTGTCCTTCCAGAGACCACGATCGAGCTCTAACCACGTAGTGTTTTTAGTAGAGCAGCCCTGACCCTTTCCTCTCCCTAAATCTCTCTCTCCTTCCCTCTCTTCCTCTCTACTCCCCTCCCATCTCCCCCTCTCCCCCTCTCAGTACGCAGACCCAGTGACCGACTGCCTGGACCAGTGCGGTGTGTTCCGGGCGCGTCTCTTCAGGGAGTCGTGCGTGTTCCATCAGGGCTGTTACGTCAAAGACCTGAGCCGTCTGGGGCGGGACCTGAACAAGACCCTGATCCTGGACAACTCCCCCGCCTCCTACATCTTCCACCCCCACAATGCTGTACGTCACACACACTGTCTCACACGGTTTCATTTGATTTGAAAGTGTAAAATTAGAGTTTTTTTTTTTTTTTTTACTTTATTTCAAGGCATTTCTACTTAATTTATAGGTAATGATTAATATCTTGATCCATATGATTTTATTAACTTCTTAGGTTCCTTTCTAAGACAATGTAGCCAAGTGTATTTTTACCTTGTTGACATGTTTCGGCTGCTAGCTGCGAGCCATCTTCAGAACTGTTCAGGACAACAAGGTAAAAATACACTTGGCTACATTGTCTTAGAAAGGAACCTAAGAAGTTAATGCATTAATAAGACAAAATGAATATTTTTGGCATATGATTTTATATATATTTTTAAATATCCAGATATTCAGTCCAACAAAAATAAATACATTAAAAAAGTCTCCAGATTTATTAGTTGAGGTTTAAGTACAAGGTAGAAATTACCTGGGATTCAGAATTCACTGTTGAATCTCCCCAAGTTCAGATGGGCATGATTGGCAGGTGGATTTTTTTTTTTAATTTAATTTATTTGATCAGGACACAGCGCACATTAATCTAACAATTGTATTCTTATGCATAGACTGGAAATGAGTCAGATTATAGCATAGTTCATTTACATCTGTAGTCCTGAGGCAGGAACAACACAAGAGCACAACAATATCAGTGAAAACACAAAGACACACGTTCAGACATTACAACAATAACATTAGTCTAGAAGAGCCAATCAAGGACTTGCATCATCCGTCTGTAACACAACAAACATGGTGGCTCAGGAAAGGGAAAGGAAAAAATCACAAAGGACTGAAAAGCATGGCGGATTTCTGCTTAATCAATGAAAGTGAAGTACTAAAGTGAACACTGCAGTACTTCACTTTCATTGATCTGATGTCATTGATCATCTGATGTCAGTTACGGGCGACCAATGAGCTCCTTTGTTTCACAGGTATCACTGAAATAAACAACATCTTAAGCCAGAACCAATTGGATATCGGTTCTGGCTTAAGATGTGACAGGGACACGACTGATGCACCTCTACAGAAAGAGATCAGTCTCGGATTTGGGATTTGGAAGTTAATAACATTTTAATTTTCCAGTATTTTTTAAAACTAGAAATAATACTCAATATTTACATTTAGTTACAAAATAATTTCATGAAAAAGGTAAAAATGCTCTTAAACCTTTCATGTACAGTAGGGTGCATCAGTTGCCCCCTTTTTTTTAAAAATCGAGAACTTGCAAACGGCCCTAATGTTTTAGTGTTCCATTCAACTAGAAAAAATTCCTGGTAAATTTTTTTGTAATTCGAATGTCATCTACCGGGTCCACATCCCTTGTAAAATTCTGGAAATTTCTAAAAAAATCGTTAAAAATGAGAGATCAACAGAAACAGTGGTAATTTTCGCTCCTAACCCAAATACTGCACAGTCTTGGCGGGTTATTGGTTTAGGCTGCTCCATGCGAGCCTTCTTACAGCTATGTTCTGACATTTCTTCTTTTAATAACTACACTGTAACACTCCAATTCTGAAAAACATAAAGCAAATATGTGGTTCTACCATGCTTTCTAAAGTCTACCGAACCTGCCTATTATGAAGTTTGGGCAATGCCCCAGTGTATAAGACAGTATAGGCCTATACTGTCTTATACATTGGGACATTGGCCAAACTTTGACCTCGATGTGGACCCGGTAGATCAACTCGGAATTTCATAATTTTTTTTCTAAATTTTTTTCTCAGCGAATGGAACACGAAAAGTATAGGGCCGTTGTAAAGTTCTGATATCGGGGCAACTGATGCACCCTAATGTACAGAGAGTTTGAATTGCTCAAAATGTCTTGGAAAAAGAAAACCAGGCACTCTTACTTTGAACGGCGTCAGCACAGATCTGACCTGTAACTTGAACTGCTGCACGGGCAGAGCCTCCTCCAGCTGAAAAGTTTCACAGTGCGTCTTTAGACTGACATTCCCTCGTGTATCGTCAGGTCCCGGTGCTGTCGTGGTTCGATGACCTGGAGGACGCAGAGCTGCTAAACCTTCTGCCCGTCTTTGAGGAGCTGAGCCGGGCAGAAGATGTCTACTCATGTCTGGACCAGCTGCGCGGACACTAGCTCCAAAACTCCCAGATGGACCTTAGAAACTCCACACGACTCAACTACTGCCAACAGCACCACCCCGATGGGTTTAACGGAGTCTCACCCACAAGCACAACGCTCACATTAAGAATAGGTTGCATTCATGGTGGATAAATAGACAGATAATGGAGGGCAGGAGAGAGTACATTGATACTTTGCATCACTCTGGGGGTGTTCTAAATGTATGTCTATGGTGGAAGACACTGTCAGAAAAGTTAGATAAATAACTCAAGAAAAAAGACCAAATGAACACATTCTCAGGAGCCTGTGATCAGTGTTCACGGTCTTGGTGATGTTTTAGAGTTTCAACATAAGAGAGCGACTAGCTGAAAAACTGTTGGCTAACGCTAACGCTAACGCTGGCCAGTGCGAGTGGACTTTTACGTGTGAGAGTTTAGCGGCACAGTCCAGCTCACCTGTTGTATTTATAGCTCAGTTCTTTCCGATCAGGTTATTACAATCGAGATCGGATTAAAGTCTAACTTGAGCAACAGATACAGACAGAGCAGTGCCTCCATTTAGCTTCACACCCCCATGAGATTTTGATGACATCAGCTGCAAAGTATCAATAAAGAAAGAACTCTCCAATGATAAAAATCCACATTTGCTGAACCTGCTCATTTATCATTGGAGAGAATATCCTTCTGTAGACTATAAGGACTTCATGCTTCCTCAAATGCCAAATTAAGCTTGTGGGAGTGAATAAGACGACCACTTTCAGAGGCTTTTGTGAAAATAATTTATTTTTGTTTGTTTATACTGACAGAGAAGATGTTGAACTTTGTGCGAGTTTTTGTTTCATGTGGATAGGCCAAGTAATAACAGAGATATGAACCATAAAACCAACTCAAAACATCTGCTATTAAAAAGAACTTGTTTCATAGAATTCTGGCCCGTTCTCCGGCTTAATTTAAAACTATTTTACGTGAACGCAACCTATTGAACAAGACTTAAGGACAAGGTCTTGGAGTCTTCGGTTAAACTTGAGATACAAAACCACTGTTTAAAGCACAAAACTGTCGCTAACGTTGGCCAAAAGTGGTTAGCACGCGCTCTCAGAGTTAGCAGGAACGTTTGGTGTTTTCTTGCCAAAGCAGAGGCCTTCCTGTGCTGACTTGACTTTTCCATGTTGTGTTTTTCTCATTATTGTGCCTTTAAGGAACAATACCATCAGCCTTTTAAAAACTTTTCATCAAATTTTATACATTTTATGTCCGTTCTTTTTATAGGTTCTTTTATAATGAAATCTATTTTTAAACAGTGAATGTGGCTTTTTCTATGCAACCCAGTGCTACAATTTACGAACAGTACCTCGATACCAGTCAGAACCATAGACTGTTCATCTATGGTCTACGGTCAGAACTAGTGGTCATTTTGACAACACAAATCTTTTTTCTCACGTCCTGTTTAACAAGAACATTCAGTTAGAGTTTATGTCCTGTTCTAGTTGAACAAAATCTTTACATTTAAGTCATGGACCAACAACACACACCAAGGAAAACTAACTGTAGCCCAGTGTTTTTGGGAGTAACTCCATAACAATCCGATATCACAGAAAAGCTTTTCTCAAATGTTGTTGTTTAAAGAGGGGGTGTTCCACCTGCTGTGTTAATGCAAACATATTCAGATGACCATGTTACGTTTGATTGTTTTGAAAAGCTCTATTCTCACAAAACAACATATTGACATGTTTAATAAATGTCACTTTTGTTTTTGATGTCTCCCCTCCATTTACTCTCTGCATTAAGTCACTCCCCCTTCAGAGCGCTTATCACAGCACAGTCAGCATGCATCCTGCTGATGAAACTACTGCACACTGCGTCAGATTTGTGAAGTTATTGTATATTGTGTTTTTTATGATGCTTTTGTATATTTATGACAAATGGCCGTGTGGGGGCATGTGTGACGCAGGCCTTTGGGGTGGAAACTCGTACAGGATCTTATAGCTCACCATAAGGACCGTGTAAATAGGGACCATGAGAATCGCTGAATTACTGAAACATGCACAGATGGAAACCTCTTCAGGCGTCTTTTTGATGTTTTCATGTTATAAGATGGTAGAAAGCTCCAAAAAGTGCAGAATACCCCCTCTTTAAGACTATATACTCTCACCTCTACACTGAGTCTGTACCTTTGGTCTGGTAAAGGAGTTCAGTGACGGAAAAGTGAAATCTTAAATCTAGAGCTATTAGTTGTCAAAATGACCACTGGCGGAGCATTAGCCTTATTATGAACTTGTAAATGATGTGTTTTAGGCACTGGCTGTACACAGGTTTTCTACGGCCATTGCTAAAGTAATACTGATATTTGGTTGTGTTAAAATACATGTGCATATTTCTTCTATGGACGATGTATTGAAAGAAGACACTGGACGATCTGAATGCTGGCACATAGGAAGCCCATTATCACAGATGGTTTTAGACAAAGTTTTGTGTTTTTAGTTCAAACACTTGCTTTTATTCACTGCAAAAACTGAAAAGTCTCATTTTTTTTGAATTGATAGATTTGAGTAGGTTAGGCTGAATGTATAAGTTAATTTGGCTCGTGTTTCAGTGTATTAAAGGAGCTGTACTGTGAAAATCAGGGACTAGTTCATTTTAAATGGTCCAAAGTTGTTCTTCTTGTACCTTATGCATTCAGAGCGTCTTAATTATCCACCGCAGTATGTTTGGAAGCGCTTTTTACAACTTTCAGAGGCCAAAGCTGTAAAGCTAACGACAACTCGCATGATAACAGTGCACTTCCTGATTCTGGGTCAGTTCTGCAGACAGTACACAGCTGACCCATTTTGACCTCAAGAGCTGCTTATACAATACACGTTTAGCTCAAATACATGAGGGAAAATCTGGTACAGAACCTTTAAATATTATTAGCCAATTAACTTGCTTCAGTTTTTGTATATTAGGTGCAATTTTTCTTTCTACCTGCTGATTATTTTGCCCGAAACTATCAAATATAATTCATGCCAAACATTGAGGTGTAATAATAATGCCTCTGTGATGGTAAGCCGATACCTACAGCTGCCCCGGGATAGAAGTGAGGCTGCCAATCTGTGCCATCTCTGACCACCACCAATCGCTCAAAGACAAACCACATTCATGCAGAGGCGAGGGGGGTGAAGTGTCTTGCCCAAGGACACGACGGCGTTATGCAGTGACGATTGGTCGGCGGACAAATGATGGAACCACTAAGCCTCCTCAAAGATAGTTTAGGTCTAATAATTCTAAATGTATAAAAACTACTTAAATCTTGATTTAAAAAAAATTAAAATCTGAATTCAAATCATTTTAAAGCTGCACTGTGCAACTTTTCTGCTGGAGGTCTGCCACTTGCCTGTCTATGGAGACTTTGTTCTTAAAGTGATCTCAAATACATTGATTCAGTTACAGATCTTTAATGCTATATTGCAGGGTCACCACTCCACAGCTCTGACCTGTGATTTTACCTGTTTGTGTCATCTGCTGACTGTGAAATATTCCACAGTATGCCGACATCTCCAGGGAGACGAGCAAGTGGCAGAGCTCCGTCGGAAGAGTTCCGCATTGCAGCTTTAACTCCTGTAGATTTCTCTGTTTTTGCAGTGTGTCCAGTGCTGAACAGACTGGTGCCTTGATTACTGGACAGAGTATTGGGCCTTTTGAGATTTTAGGCCTAAACTTTAGTGTCATGCTGTGCGTGAAACACTGTTTAAGCAGGGCCACATGGGGGCGCTGCGGAGCTACACTTGAAACTATCAAAGTGATGATTTTGAGATGTATTACTGTTTTTTATATTTATTGGATGAGTTTGTCTTGTCCAATACTTTTTAATGCATTTTGTATTGTGCTCATTCAGCCTGTATTTAGGCTCGCCTCGTCTAAGTAGATGTTCATTTGTGCCTAAAATGTCCTCCTCCCTTTCATCTCTGCAGTGGTGGAAAGAAGCAGAGTACTAAAGCAAAAGTATTGCACTTAACTTATTGTATCTGTACTTTACTCTAAGTCAAGTTCACAGTGGAAAATAGGGTTGTCAAAGTGTCATAATCCAGTTCTAAAACTCGAACGGAAACTGCCGGCACGTTTTAACCGCCCGAAATGGTTGAGGCGAGAATTCTGAGGCAGATTCGAGATCACTACATTTTATTATTTAATAGTTCACAAAATAAAGGTTAAATATTACTTTTTTACTCCAAAAGTAGGCTACATTTTACACAGGTACTTCAATACTTTTACTTAAAGGCAGGCGTATTATGTAACCTGCCTAATCGAGGGTCTGCCGGTGACTTTGCCTGAAATGTCCCATAGTATAAAACATTTGTCTTCCTTTTAAACTCTTGTTTTCATTGCTAAAAGATTATAAATACACGTTCTTCTTACTGTGAGTGGGGTTGCCTCTCCAGACTTGTAACTTGGCCTGAGTGCATCACCAGCTTGTCTCCACGGAGGTTGAGAAGTTTAATGCATTACCGTGGCACATTTCAGGCAAAGCAATAACATCCCCACGGTTCCTTCTTCCACCACCGCGTCCTTGTACGTGCAGGTCTCTGGTGCATGTCCCTCTCCGCCTTCTCTCCGTCGGCACACGTTTGCATGTTAAAGGTGAAAGATAAGTACAAATGTTCCTGTTGTGATGAACGACCAAATACTCGCCAGCAACAATGTAAAGTCTATCTGAGTCCAGCTCGTTTCTATCTGATCTAACCAAATTAAAACAAGAAAAAAAATGTTACTCAAAAATGTTTTTCCAAAAATAAAAAAATAAGATCTTACATTTTAACCTGTCTCTTGTTGTTTCTATATGTGTGTGTATGTGTGTGTGTGTGTGTACAAAGCAAAGAAATAGTTTGTAGACAGGTAAACAACTGTGTAAACATAAAGAAACGCAACATGTTTATATATTTTAATTTTAATTTATAAAACAGACAATAAAACGATTAGGTGGAATAGGGACTTTGCTGTAGGCCTGTTGCAGTTCACAGGTTACATAACACTGTAGTTTCATGGTAGGTTACATAACACTGTAGTTTCATGGTAGGTTACATAACACTGTAGTTTCATGGTAGGTCACATAACACTGTAGTTTCATGGTAGGTCACATAACACTGTAGTTTCATGGTAGGTCACATAACACTGTAGTTTCATGGTAGGCTACATAACACTGTAGTTTCATGGTAGGTCACATAACACTGTAGTTTCATGGTAGGTCACATAACAGTGTAGTTTCATGGTAGGTTACATAACACTGTAGTTTCATGGTAGGTGACATAACACTGTAGTTTCTTGGTAGGTTAGATAACACTGTAGTTTCATGGTAGGTTACATAACACTGTAGTTTCATGGTAGGTTACATAACAGTGTAGTTTCATGGTAGGTTACATAACACTGTAGTTTCATGGTAGGTTACATAACACTGTAGTTTCTTGGTAGGTTAGATAACACTGTAGTTTCATGGTAGGTTACATAACACTGTAGTTTCATGGTAGGCTACATAACACTGTAGTTTCATGGTAGGTTACATAACACTGTAGTTTCATGGTAGGTTACATAACACTGTAGTTTCATGGTAGGTTACATAACACTGTAGTTTCATGGTAGGTTACATAACACTGTAGTTTCATGGTAGGTTACATAACACTGTAGTTTCATGGTAGGTTACATAACACTGTAGTTTCATGGTAGGTTACATAACACTGTAGTTTCATGGTAGGTCACATAACACTGTAGTTTCATGGTAGGTTACATAACACTGTAGTTTCATGGTAGGCTACATAACACTGTAGTTTCATGGTAGGTCACATAACACTGTAGTTTCATGGTAGGTTACATAACACTGTAGTTTCATGGTAGGTTATGGCTCAAGGCTTCGGGCGGCCATTTTACGTGCAGCGGGGAGGGCGCGTCTCATTTCTTATCATTTCAGTTCACTTGTCTCCTTTGTAAAGCCTCGTCTCCTCGCTTCCTTAGCTGTCAATCACGGTCACCGAGGAGGAAGAGCCAATAGGAAAGTAGCTGCCTTTCTTCTCATTGGTCCTCTTGTCCATGGGCGGGATTTACCCCCAAAGGAATCGAGAGGTTGAGGAGGAGGCGAGTGAACAGAAGTGAGATGTTGTATTACACAGGGACAGGAAAGTACGGCGTAAACAATATTAAAGTTGGTAAGAAATAGCGAATTAGATTAAAAAGAATAATTAAACTTCATTAAAAGGTGATGTTTTTTTTCTATTTTCTATTTTCTTCTTGGCGTTTCCATGGTGAAGCCAGGGTAGTAGTAACAAGAGCTCCGCCAGCGGGGCAAAATACGCCCGTACTTTGAATTATTGTATATAGAATTCTAGAATCGGAATTCCACCAATCAGATCGCAGCAACAGAACTTAAAGACACTACAAAGCTTTAATGTGTCAAAGCTCAAAGAAGCAGAGAATGTGGGTTGTTCTCGCTTTCAGCAGCAGAACATTTGAGAAGAGAGTTCAGATCTTTCATGAAGACAAAGCTTCAAAGACTTCAAAGCGTTGAAGTGTCCACAGACGGACAGACGGACAGACGGACAGACGGACAGACGGACAGACGGACAGACGGACAGACGGACGGACAGCGCCATACCATAATACGTCCCGTCTTACACAACGGGTGGGTAACCTACTACAGTAACACATTTTTCTATTTTGGTGACAGTACCTGAGGCTTTTTGAGCTCTAAGCAGAGACTGGGCCCCATATCCTCTGGGCCAGGGGTTTTCAAGCTGGGGGACTGTGAGCCTCCCCTTAGAGTAGGTAAAGACAGTTGAGCCTCCCATCCTGCCCTCCCCCCCACACAGGCTTTTGAAGTAAATGCATCTTTTGTGTTCCTGCAATGATGAGTTTCAATAGCAAATGATGTCATACATTTTTAATAGTATATTTTCATATTTTTTTAAAAAGTGCATTCATTTCATTTCATTCATAAAATATTTTTTGCAACACCAAATAATTTCCAACTTCATGCAGGCCTAATTGAGGCGACTTTTAACATCAGTGACCATCAGTCGGCCGATCCAAATCAGCAGAACATGTTTAACATTTGTAATCTGTGCCAAAACACTCACTGACAACACCTGATGCTGAAACCAGCACGTGTCTGGGCCTTAGATTAAGCTCTACCACTGTTCCCCGGACATCCAGTTACGAATGGTACTGATGTTCCCCGTTAACACCGCGGGCCGGCCTCATCCCAAGTTCTCATCATGAACTCATAAAACAGGACTTTGTACACAACTCAGGCCAGAGCAGAAGCTGAGGTCAGGTCACAGTGGTAAAGACACAGTAGCACTCACCGTAGTACACAGCCCCCCAGGACGGGCCTGGGGGTCCAGACCTTGGTCTTGTGCTTCCTCCGAGCACGTTGGTCAGATCGGTCTGGAGGCTCCGTCCTACATGTGCTGGTTCAAGACAGGAAAGAGCAGGACCAGTGCACAGTGGACTGGATCTGAGCGGGTCCATGTTGTCCTCTGTGCACTGGTTCCATGTGGGGAAAGCGAGAATGTGCAGTGGAATATAGATCTGTGCAGGTTACTCCGATCCTCCGTGCTCGAGGCTGGTTCCAAAGTGGTGCAAAGCATCCAGACAGAAGTGCAAATGCCGTTTGGTTCATTTTATCTTGTTCTGAGCGGTCCATCCTCTGGGCTCTTGGTTCTTCCCGCAGGAAAGTGCTTCTCAGGCCGCGATTATCCACTGAGCCATATCAATACTGCTGCAGATGTGTACACATGTGGACTGTTACTTATTCTTTTTTCAAAAAATTAACTTGAGGGCTGGCAAAGTTAATTTACAATTTGGGCCGTTATTATAGACTGTTTAAACTATATATATATATATACATCACATTCTAGAATCGGAATTCCACCAATCAGATTGCAGCAACAGAACTTAAAGACACTACAAAGCTTTAATGTGTCAAAGCTCAAAGAAGCAGAGAATGTGGGTTGTTCTCGCTTTCAGCAGCAGAACATTTGAGAAGAGAGTTCAGATCTACGGCAAGAGGGAAACAATAATCCTATACATTGTAAACAACAGAAAAGCACATTGATATTTTGCCTCTTCATGAAGACAAAGCTTCAAAGACTTCAAAGCTTTGAAGTGTCCACAGACGGACGGACGGACGGACAGACAGACGGACGGACAGCGCCATACCATAATACGTCCCGTTTTATCACGGGCGTATAATTATACAAAATTGAAAGAGGGAAAAAGTTGCAACAATACACGAATTGGCCTTCTATTACCGTCACAAGATGGCGGCTACATTTGACGCATGCCCAGAGTTTCCTCTAGAGTTTCCTGTGCGGTTGTAATGTGGGCTGACTGACACGTACGTCTCACCAAAACACTAAAGCAGGAAGAACAAAGCTCGGCCTTCGCCTCTCTCCTCTAGGCACACACCAAGCGGGTGGTAAGTTCAACTCTCTGAACATTTAAACACTTTCAGAATTTACACCTCTTTCAAAATGTGTTTAAAATCTTTAAGATCTTTTTCTGACGTAAAACCAGCGCCCCGTCGACGCTAATGCTGCTAGCGCTAGCCTGCAGTTGTGCAAACACGGGTCTAAATGCTTTCTGCGTCACTATTTAAGTTCTATTTTTTACTACATCGTTTCCTAAATAAGTCATTAAGCGCGGGGTTCGATATTAAATTTAGATATTTCGTTAAAAGCGTTTAGATTTAAGTTTTTAGCTAGTTAAACATGCAACTAGTTAGCAAGCTTGGTCTGGTTTTCTGTTACTTTATGTGCTATTCGCAGCTTTGCCTAGAAATGTCTCTGTTGGTTCACGAAATACTTCTCAGCTACTATAGCTACTCAGCTATTAATAACATAAATTAAAAAGGTTATGTTTTGTAAAAGTTTTGTTAAATAGAGCTAAATATTTTCATGAATAACGTTAAAAGCATATTTTTTTTTACACTCATCTGTTTTCGTGACTTCTCAGTTTGATTTTCCTTTTTTTCTGTAATCTTTTTAATCCTGATCATTTTTATTACACTTGTTTAATGAAATGTGTCATTGAGCACGTATGACAGCGCTTTGACTCACAGAAAGATAGTCAGGTAGTTAATCTGCTTGTGTAACTGTGTAACTTGTGCAAAGTCACCTATTCACCCCCAGTGACTTTGCATTCTCTAGTTGCTTCATCGCATTTTGAGCTTTGGAGATGTAGACATACTAATAATAAAGAGTGTGAATGAAACAAAGCACAACTCCAGGTCTGTTTTTGAGGAGGGAAACACCATTATGACATGGCTTAAAGCGCACAAGAGTATGGTGGCACAAATTATTATTATTTTTTTTCAATAATTTAATATAATCAAATACGTTTTACCATAATACAAGCAACAAAGTCTAAATGTAATATGCGAATATACACTTCCAGTCAAAAGTTTGGACACACTTTTCCACTGCCACCTGTGTTTGTATCTGTACTTGTGTATATATATGTACTGCTATAACTTTAAGAGTATTCATGGTTTCTTATTCCTGTGATATTAAGGCCATTGGGAACGAGTAACTATTCAAAAGTTATAATATTTTATTTTAAAATCTTAATTGCTATGGCTATGGTCCTAACTTTTTTTGGATGCAATGTGAGAATCAAAGTATATTTATTTTCCTTTCACTTTCATGTTGACGTGACCATGTGATTTTAACTGATAATTTCCCTGCTTACCTTATCTGGAAGGTTCCACAGCAGTAAACTCTCTTTTGCATTTATTCAGTTCCAAGTGTCATATTGCTCAGAAATCCCTTGAAAGCTGTTCATTCTTAATATGAGTGTGGGCGCCTCTCCACAGATCTGACTTGAAACTTGACTCTCTTGTCTCTCTCTGGAGATTTGTTTTCAGTCGTCATGACACTTGTTGGCACAATAGACAAAAAACATTAAGAAGATTGAAGGTTTTCTGTGAGGGATTTAAATGTAATGCCATATTGTGGAACATTCCAGGCAAATTAATAACATCTCCATGGACACGTGGTAGAGCCTCCAATGCAAAAGTGACATGGTGCATCTTTTAATTCATTCCAAAAAGGGCTGTAGTGATGGTTTATTTTTTATCCAGGCTCAGTAAACTCAAATATTTTACTATGGCTGGGTTTGCATTCGGTTCAGAGAAATTCCACATTTGAATTGAAAACACTGTTGTAATGATGTCTTGTGAAAATGCAAATCTACACAGAGCGATTGTGTCCCTTTTTCCTTGAAGTGAAATGTCTTGTTTTGTTTTTTTTGACAGTGGATTTTGTAGTCCTCTTCATTGTTCTGTGGAATTGCCAAAAAAAGAGTCAAAATGAACGTGTTTGAACGCAACATCAACTTTGACGCTCTCTTCAAGTTCTCCCAAATGTGAGTGTGATTTTGTTCATTTTTTAATGTTACTGTTAATAATGGGATTCACATTATTCAGAATTGTGTCACATCCTATTTCATATCTTTTGGTCACTGTTTATAGATTTAGTCCTTGGTTTAGGTCCTGGTTAAGGTCTTGGCCTTTTCATGTTTTTTTTTCCCCTGTTTCAGTGTCAGTTTAGATATTGGCGAGTCCTGGTTTAGTCCTGGTTTATCTTGCTTTAGTCCCTAGTTTAGTCCTGGTTTATCTTGCTTTAGTCCCTAGTTTAGTCCTGGTTTATCTTGCTTTAGTCCCTAGTTTAGTCCTGGTTTATCTTGCTTTAGTCCCTAGTTTAGTCCTGGTTTATCTTGCTTTAGTCCCTAGTTTAGTCCTGGTTTATCTTGCTTTAGTCCCTAGTTTAGTCCTGGTGTAGACATAACTATGAAACTGGTTTAAACCAGGTTTACACCTCTTTAGTCCCTAGTTTAGGTCCTAGTTTTGTTGTGGTTTAGTCCCTGGTTTGGTCCTGGTTTAGTCCTGTTTTAGTCTGTTTTAGTCCTCAGTGAACACATGACATAGTAAAGTCCATTAGGTCTGGATATTTGAGATCTTGTTAGTAACTTCTTCTGTTGTATTTCACTGTAGGCAAAGGTTATGGTGAGGTTGAATAAATATAAAATGATAATTATGACAAGGTGTTCTGGAATTTCTGTTTAATCGTGACTAAATTTGGTGATACAGTGTCCATATTTTTGGGTTTTTGTGGCTTTTGTATTCATACGTGTTGCTAAGAGTGTTGTTGACGTGTTGTTTAGTGAAACGTATTTATGCAAAATTTCTTTCTCTCTCTTCCTCTCCCCATTCCTCTGTCCTCTCAGCTCTCACTCGACACAGCTGCACCTGAAGAATGTATACTCGAGTTTGGCTGTGTGCATGTTTGTGGCGGCCGCCGGCTCCTACGTCCACGTGGTCACCAGGATCTTCCAGGTACAAATGCGCACAAATGCACAAATGGTACATACTCATGTGCTGCTCATCGACTGGTGGACTGAAAAGGGGGCGTGGCAAAAACTCTTAAAACTATTACAGATCTCTGTCTGACCCCACTCACAAGACTTCTGCAGGGGGAGTTCATGCAAAATCTTACTATTTATAAAGAAAAAAGTATTAGGACACAATGGATTTATAGAAAGACAGTTTAAATGTGTGAATTATGAGTTTAATCTGACTTTTTTTCATATAAATACCAAATCTTCCAAAGCGCTCTCACTTCTTTCTGCTGTTGTCCCATAGAAATTCTTCTCTAAATAAAAGGATTGGTCGACTGATATGGGCAACTGACTAAGCAACTAAAAGACTACAGCCCTACTACATATTATACTACAGTGTTTCCCACAGACACGGGCACTGTGTGGCGCCAGGACAGTTTGCTCATATAGATTATTATCTCTTTCTCTCTGGGTGTGAGTGAGAATGACAGAATCGTGTTCAAAATAAAGCGGCAGAATCGATTTGTGGCGCTGAGTTTTCATTCTGTGGCGCTGCACCACATACTGGTCTGTGTGGGAAACACTGTACTAAACGTGTCTGCTTGCTCAGATGTTTATTACACGGTCCCTTCTGGAGCTGTGCTTTGTTCAGTGAAATGTTTCGGTTATTTCCTCATCTCTGTCCCCATGTCTGTGATAACAGCTTTAGTCTCACATACTTTCATTATGAGGCTGACTTCCTTTGACTTTTTCTTTCTCTTTGGAGCTGCTGGGTGACTTTTTATTGGATATTGTCATATACAAAAAAACCATCTGTTTTTCAAGACTCATTTCCTGAACACAAGAAAATAGTCTATTCATTTTTCCTCAAGTAAAATAGTCAATTTTCTTACCCGGCAGTCGACTGCATCTGTCAGTCTAAGGATCATTGCCTTAGAGATGATTCCGTCTCAATCTTCTATAATGTGATCTAGCATCGCCCTTTTTCTGCCCTTGTCTGTCTTCAGGGTGGTCTGCTGTCTGCTCTGGGCTCTCTGGCTCTGATGGTGTGGCTCGCCATGACGCCTCACAGCCCCGAGACGGAGAAGAAGAGACTGGGCATCCTGGCGGGCTTCGCCTTCCTCACAGGTTACACATTTAAAGTAACACACACCGACACACTCTCCTGCGTCACGGTAAGGGTCCTGGGCACTCGCACATATGGAGGTGTGTGGTGTTGGCCCTCTGTACAATAAACATGTTTGATTTGGACATGACGAGTACATTAGTGAGTGTTTGAGTGAGGACGAGGCTGGTTTGGTGATTTGTACAGTAAGACTGATGGCTCTTTCACTTCCTAACAAGAATACTACCATTAATCTATAGTAGTAAGTCTTCTATATTTGAAACAAGTGCCTCTTTTAGTAGGAGTGAGCGTTTCCTGTTCTGCCCAATGTGTATCACTATATGTAATGTCAATCTAAATGAACTAACCTCTTTTTACAGGTCTTGGTCTCGGTCCCACTCTGGATTTTGTCATCACTGTCAATCCAAGGTTTGTCATGTGCCCTCACTGCACACGTGGTTTTATCCTCCTGTGTATTCTATCCTTCTCATGGTTGTAAATGGTCTTTCTCCACAGCATCATTGTGACTGCGTTCCTGGGCACCTCCGTGATCTTCATCTGTTTCACTCTGAGTGCTCTGTACGCCCGCC
This sequence comes from Odontamblyopus lacepedii, assembly GCA_034769755.1. Lineage (NCBI taxonomy): Eukaryota > Metazoa > Chordata > Actinopteri > Gobiiformes > Gobiidae > Odontamblyopus > Odontamblyopus lacepedii. The sequence goes on along the minus strand of CM068345.1, from coordinate 43,269,967 downwards.
GCCGCAGCTACTTGTTTCTCGGAGGTAAAACGATCATCACACACTACATGTAAACTAGGGATGCAACGATATTCATTGCGGTATCGAATCATTCCATACTGGTGTCATGATTCGGTACACGTGTTGGGGCGATGTGCACGCGTCCCCCCGTACGCTCTGTGCCGTCATTTGTTTCCGTATGAAAGAAAAGCAGTTCTCTGGGCGTCCTCCTCAGATGCAGCAGAAAACGGCTCCATAGGGACTTCCAGCTGAAATATTCTAACAGAGGAGGGTTTATTTTTAATTTTTCAGTCGCTTTTTATACGCCCGTTGTAATAAGACGGGTGGTGGAATTCCGATTCTAGAATGTGATGATGTCATACTCATACTCCTACTGCAAGAGCCAGATTTCCCTATTGATTATCCGTCCGTCTGTCTGTCCGTCTGTCTGTGGACAATTTCTTGTCCGCGCTCTAACTCGACAACCGTCTCACCTAGGAATGTCAAACTTCCAAACTGCACCAACAATTCATCTTTAACTAGGTTTGACAAATTCTAACTTAATTCTATATACAATAATTCAAAGTACGGGCGTATTTTGCCCCGCTGGAGGAGCTCTTGTTATTTTATGTTGATAGACCCAGGAATGGCAAAGAGATGCACTTTGAAATACTTTAGCATCGCTTTTGGCTTTACATTGGCTTTAATCAAATGCGTTCATATACACATATATATATATACACATGTATATCGACTCACGATATATGCGTATACGTCTATTTCTCAGACTCTTTCTCATAGGTTTTCCTCAGAAAGTGGTCTGTTGAGACATTTGAATGTAATATAACCTAGTTTCAGAGTGTTCAGTAAGTAGACTGTAGAGCAGGGGTGGCCAACTAGTAGAAGACTAAGAGCCCCTTCTTTTTCTGTGTTACTGCAAAGAGCCACATTATACACATGGGTACACATGAACATCATCCCATTCCTCAATCATGTATGCACGCACACGCACACACAGACCTATGCTCAACCAGATTTAATGAAAATAACTACACCAACATGATAATATTGTTTAAAAGTTGGTAAAAGTTGTTTTCAACAGTTAACATTGTGTGCACTGTCTCACACACACAAACTCTCAGTTCAAGCAAGTCCACAAACAAAAATAAAATAATTTTCATTTTCAATTTTTCTTACTATGCTGCTTAGTGAGACTTTTGGCATTCCTTATCTTGAACAATCCTTGAATGAATGGTAACGCCAGCCAAGCATATTTGACGCATGTTATGTAAAAGCTCCTGAAGAGCCGCATGAAACTAGTTAAAGAGCCGCATGAGGCTCGAGAGCCACGGGTTGGCCATGACTGCTGTAGAGCGTAGTGTATGTAAAAAGAGCAGGGCAGTGTGGGAGGAGCTGTGTCGCTGCTACTGCTGGAGACGAGACGGAGCAGTGCAGGGAGCCTGTGAATGCAGCGAGAGGAGAGACTCGGGACGGAAAGAAAACATCAAAACATCAAAAAATGGAAAAGTCTGATAATATAGACTGCTATGGGAGCTACACTAAGAGTAGCCTGGTATATTATAAAATAGAAATCAATAGAAATGAATAGCCTGAGAAAGCACGATTATTATTTTTTAAATCACTGAATCAAGTGAAGTAAAACACTACGCTGTAGTTGTGCTGTAATGTATGTAATGTTTCATTAACAGCACAGTGTTATTATATTATACTCATCAGAAAAAAATTACTTGATTTTTTTTTTAATAACAGGATAGTATCGAATCACGGGGAAACTATTGCATCCCTAATAATATAAACAAAAGGACGATTAGACGATAAGAGGCGGTGAAGCAGGATTTGAGCATTTCAAGGTCAGGGAAGGAAGAATATACTGACAGGACTGAAAAACACAAGGCTTTTGCTGAATCCAGGAGTAAAGCACTACATTTTGTTGAGTTTTTTTTTTTCCATTTTGGTTGATCTAGATTTTTTATTTGATAAACAATAATTGGATTTAATGGACCTGGTCAGAACTTGGATGGGAGTCTTTAGGAATACCAGGGTCACAGTGGAGCCGCAGTGGATCTGCAGTGCAACTGTAATTGTGTCTTTAGGAGTGTGAGAGAGTGTGAGTGTGAGAGAGTGTGAGTGTGAGAGAGTGTGTGAGTGTGTGTGTGAGAGTGTGTGAGTGTGTGTGTGTGAGTGTGAGAGCGTGTGTGAGTGTGTGAGAGAGTGTGTGTGAGTGTGTGAGAGTGTGTGTGAGAGTGTGAGTGAGTGTGAGAGAGTGTGAGTGTGTGTGAGTGTGTGAGAGAGTGTGTGAGAGAGTGTGTGTGTGAGTGTGTGTGTGAGAGTGTGAGTGTGTGTGAGTGTGTGAGAGAGTGTGTGAGAGTGTGAGTGTGTGTGAGTGTGTGTGTGAGAGTGTGAGTGTGTGTGAGTGTGTGAGAGTGTGTGAGAGTGTGAGTGTGTGTGAGAGAGTGTGAGAGAGTGTGAGTGTGTGTGAGTGTGTGTGAGTGTGTGAGAGTGTGTGAGAGTGTGTGTGAGTGTGTGTGTGAGTGTGTGAGAGAGAGTGAGAGAGTGTGAGTGTGTGAGTGTGTGTGAGAGTGTGTGAGAGTGTGAGAGAGAGTGTGTGAGAGTGTGAGTGTGTGTGAGTGTGTGTGAGAGAGTGTGTGAGAGTGTGTGTGAGAGTGTGAGTGTGTGTGAGTGTGTGAGAGTGTGTGAGAGAGTGTGTGAGAGAGTGTGTGTGAGAGTGTGTGTGAGAGTGTGTGTGAGTGTGTGAGTGTGTGTGTGAGAGTGTGAGAGCGTGTGTGAGTGTGTGAGAGAGTGTGTGTGAGTGTGAGAGAGTGTGAGAGAGTGTGAGAGAGTGTGAGAGTGTGTGAGAGTGTGTGAGAGTGTGTGAGTGTGTGAGAGAGTGTGTGAGTGTGAGAGCGTGTGTGAGTGTGTGTGTGAGTGTGAGAGAGTGTGAGAGAGTGTGAGAGAGTGTGAGAGAGTGTGAGAGAGTGTGAGAGTGTGTGAGAGTGTGTGAGAGTGTGAGAGTGTGTGTGAGAGTTGGTGGTGGCTGGAAGGGCCGATGGTGCAGATGAACAGCCTCACTTCTGTCAGTCTGTCCCAGGGCAGCTGTGGCTATAATAGTAACTCTGCCATCAGAGTGAATGAATAAAGAACACAAGTGTAAAGTGCTGTTTAACACAAATGTCCTCGTCTGAACTCTGAGCTTTCCTCTGTGTCCCTCAGGCGCTCTGATGTCCGGCCTCTCTCTGCTCTGTGTCCTGTCTCTGGTCAACCTGTTCTTCGGCTCTGTCCTGGTCTTCAAGGTAATTTACATAAACAAATGAAGGGACCTGTTTTTGTGAACATGTTAGTGTTGAATACAGAGTTTGTCATGTGTCTCTGTTCCCTTTAACCCTCTGTGTGTGTGTGTTAGATGCACTTGTACCTGGGGCTGCTGGTCATGTGTGGCTTCGTGCTGTTTGACACTCAGCTCATCATCGAGAAGGCCGAGAATGGAGACAAGGACTATGTCTGGTGAGTTCAGTCTAACTGAACTGAGGGTGGTTTTAATCCTAAAGAAAAGACACTTTAAAGTGTTCCTTGTGAGGCTGACCTTTGCTGCTTTGTTTTTAGTTGAAATAAAACTGGTCTGATCTGTTTCCACTGTCTCTGTTGTTCTTCTGTCTCTGTGTCTCAGGCACTGTGTGGACCTGTTCCTGGACTTCATCACCATCTTCAGGAAACTCATGGTCATCCTCTCCATGAATGAGAAGGTGGGGCTTATAACATACTAGAGACTGGCCCAAAAAAGGACACTGCATATAATGTCTTTAATGCAGCTGGATTGTGCATCGTGAGGATTAAATGTCCTTTAAAAGTGATGTTTTACCATCAGTTAAATGTGTCTGCGTCGCCTGGAGCTCAGCTCTTCGAGACACATCAGTAAAGATCAGGCAGAACTTTCTGGAGGTGACGCGTCACCTGCACAATTCTATGGAAATAAAAAGTCCAAAAACATTTAGAACATTCTGCATGGAGAAATATGTTTTATTCCATATTGTGGAATATTATAACCAAAGGAACAATATTTCCATGGAAACGAGCAGGAGGAAGTCCTCCTTCAGGCCAAATAAAAGTCAGGTTTGTGGAGATGCGAGCCTGCTCAGTATAAGGAGGAACTAAAACATCCATAATGAAAGAAAACAACATACTTTTATTTCACAGATTTTCGACACGTGTGGGTTTATTTACACTTGGGGGATTTGGAAAAAGTAGAATTTGAATGGAAATAATTGTCATTTTATACTTTTTTTGTGTGTTTTTCAGGACAAAAGAAAGGAGAAGAAGTAGACGTGTTTTAATAAACTCCAACAGGCACAATTCAAATTTCACTTTTTGTCTTTAAAACTGTTCTGGGTTTGTTCCAAGAAATAAACTAATCTTTGGTTTGAAACAGCAGCCAACCGAATGTACGTTTACAAAAACTCGACTAACGCTGCAGTGACCACGCTCGGCCTCTAGAGGGGAGTGTAGATCAGCGCTTATGAAGCTTTTCTGTTTTCTTTAGTGCCATAGACTTTTGTTCTGATTTAGTGAAGTAAAAACCAATATTTGTTAGTTGAAATAACTTAAAGTCAAATCTGTTTTTTGTAGCTTTGACCAGAAAAGGCGCACTATAACTTTTCTGCTAGGGGTCCTCCATAATGTTCTGTCTGAATGTTTCACACTAAGGCATTAAACATATTATATCTATATCGCATTTATCCAGTTATTGTTAGTTTTATTGGTCAGCCTTTATTCTTAGTGTCACTGGGGTCACCTCTTCACAGATCTGGCCTATAACTTGACCCGGTGGTTTCTTCTTCTTGTCTCCATGGCGGTAGATAACATAATGCTGTACTGTGGAACATTCTAAGCAAAACGATATGGTAGCAAGCACCAAAAAAAACTGCATAGCTGTGTATCTTTTAAGATTTATGACAGGTGATTTCGAATTTATAATTTCAAGTAAGAAAATTACACCGTAAATGTGAAGTTCTAGCTTATTTTTAGATGTAGTCGTTTATAATTTTGCCTCGGAATAAAGAGCAAAGATAAAGGTTATGCAGATGACGTCCCGACCTTCAGAACATTATTAGTGAGTGGCACAGGTACACGAGCACATACACGTACATGTCGTATGGTGAGTGGTGGGCATTTTCTCCTGTCAAACCTCAAGACACGTGGAAAATGTGAAAGAGCTGCTGCAGTTTAATGATAAATGTACAGTTCTGCGTAACAGTGAGTTTGTAGCTGACGCCTTAAACAAGAAAATCAATTATTGTGAATTATTGTGGGGCAAAAACGACAGCTCCACGGACAAAAACGAGAAAATAAAAAGTAAAGAAACGCATTCAAACTGTCGAGCCGCCCGTAGTTGTGCCTCAGTGCCACTCACAGCAGAGCCTCCGTAGAAACCACAAACGATGGAAACAAGTGAAGCCCATCGGTCTGGATCTAGTATGAAGTCAAAACTACAAAAAACAGATAACTGATGACATGTTTTGTTTTTTTTCTGCAATCTATAATATTCTGCCTAATTTGTCTATTTATATAATTTTCTCAGTTCATTTTGATGTAAATGATTAAACCCGTGATTCTATACGCAGGAATAGCCATGACTGTAGTTCGAAGTATTATTTCTGATCTGCTATACGACTATTTTTGATTATTTTGAACTTAATATGTTTGTGTAAATGTTAGGAATACGTGGATTAGAATCTGAACGTTTTGTGCAGAAAACATTAAAATCCACTCTTTGTTTTGTTTAAATTTGGCGATTGATTTTGTAAACATATTTTCGAATGTTAAACTCCCCCTAAATTTCCGTTGTCAGATGCCGCACGAGCTTCAGTCGTAGCTTCAGACTATTATAATTTCGCTTCTTTATCAACATTTTTGAGTTATGTTTGCAGAATTGTGTGAATATTTGGTCTCTCGCCCTCTCCACAGCTCCAAACTCCCCAGGGCCCACCTTGTGATGTCATGGGGTGGCATCCAGGCAGTGCCACAGTTATGTTAAAAGTCCATAGTGCACCGTTATAAGGCCCATACTCACAGTTTAAACACTTCTCATGTCTATCTTGGCGATTCAAAGGCTTCACTCCTTAGTTCACCTGCAAGTGGAGTCTTTGTGCCCCCTGCTGGCCTATTTTTGTATGAACCAGGATTTTAAATGTTCCCATTCGTTCACATTATTTCTAAGGGTTTCAGAGCGATAAAGACATTTGTCATGAGCGATTAACAATTCAAAACTAAAGGCCTCCAAAACCCGTGGATAGTAGTTTTAAATGTGCCCTGCGTAACTTTTCTCTTTGCCGTTCACCACACGTTTGTCTTCCTGCGAATATTATTGAAAGGCTCGGAATGTTCCGCAGCGTGGCATTACAATTGTCAATATTTTTTTTATTGATTTCTAACAACGCCACGAGCTGGTGGAGTCTCAATTAAAATATATTTAATGCCTTACTGTGGGGTATTTCAGGAAAATTATATAACATCTTCATGGAAACAAGCGGTGGAGCCTCGAACAGAAGGGTTACACAGTGCATCTTTAAGAAACTCAAAGTAATAGTGTTTCACCTTTAAAACTGTACTTACTGAAGTGTGAAATGCACCACTGATCTGACCTGTGCTGGACATTGTGAGGGGAGAGAGAGTGCATCTTATTTTGGCCCGTGTGAGTTCGAGAATCGTTTGTAGGATTTATTCGTTTTGCCAAATGATGTGAAGTGACCCAGTTTTTGGAAGTGTAAACTGTGAAAAACGTTATTTTGTTGATGTCAAATTGAAAGTAATGATTTGATACATTTGCTCAAATAAATGTGTTGTACTCACTGGCCTTTTACTTTTTCAACTGAGCATTACATAGCATATGCGGCTTTAAGCCGCATATTAGGGCTGGGCGATATGGACCAAAAAATATATCACGATATATTTAACTGTATCTCGATATACGATATATATCTCGATATCTTTACAGGAAAAATACCCCATTTCATTTAGTACTGCACTTAAACACTCCCTGGCCCTTTTTGGACCTTCACCCACAGAACCTCTTCTTTAAGAGAACTTCCACTGGCACTTTACACAAAACTGCTTCAAAGTGAATAAAGTGTGTAGGATTTTTAAACCTGTATTTTCAAATTCCAAACTGGAGTTACATTCTCTTGTTTTAAAGTGGTATTTAGCCTCTGCACATTTACCAAACCAAACGCACATTGTGACAAACGGATTTATTTGGCATTTGGCTCAGGCTGCAGAGAGAAGCCCTCACGCTCCCGCACACCGGGATGAGTTTATTGGCGACAGCAGCGACTTTAATGAAATATGACCGCACTCAGTATTCAGACCTTGAGAACATGACAAGACCGAGTCCGAGACAAGACCGAGACAAAGCTCTCACTGTGGCGGAGAGGGAAGTCCAGCGGTGTGGGGGTGTCTACTGAGTGTGGGACAGGTGTGGGTCCTGCTGTGGTGGGGCAGGTGTGGGTCCTGCTGCGGGGCGCTCCTCGTTTAAGGGGGCGTGGGTGTGTTTTGAAGCGGAGTTTGTTCGTATGAGTGATATCGCCGCACACCCGGAGCTCGTATGCTGGAATCGTTCGCGGTCGCAGGTGTCATGTGGTTGCGCTCGCTCTGGGAAACGTGCATTTAGAAAGTTTAACTCATCATGTTACGTCTGTGCGCAGCTCCTTATTGTGCTGCAGAAGCATCGCACAGAGGCGCCTGTTTCATTTTCTACGTTCGCACGACGAAATATTTACTCGCAAATGCGAGTGAAATGGGCGCACTGTAGAGCCCTGGTCCTAGTCCTGGTTTAGTCCGCGACCGAGCCCCGGGCTCTGCAGCCGCATTTAGTCCTGGTTTAGTCCTAGTCCTGGTTTAGTCCGCGACCGAGCCCCGGGCTCTGCAGCCGCATTTAGTCCTGGTTTAGTCCTAGTCCTGGTTTAGTCCTGGTTTAGTCCTAGTCCTGGTTTAGTCCTAGTCCTGGTTTAGTCCGCGACCGAGCCCCGGGCTCTGCGGCCGCGTTTAGTCCTGGGGCCTGTTCCAGAAAGCGGGTTCAAACATACTCTGAGTTTATCCATGAGCTCTGGGTTGACTTACCCTGAGACGGGAAACCCTGAGTTTTCGGTTCCAGAACAGGTGATATGAATGAGGTTAATCAACTCTGAGTAGGTTTACCTCGAGTTACGCGCGTGCACGACTACTACAAAAAGCCATAGTCAATGGATCCCCGAAACCATGAGCGTCACCATGACAACTACGAAAAAGCGATCCACCTACTTCAGCCCGCTTGAGCTCGAAGTCCTAATGGAGGCTACGCGGAGAAAGAACATATTTTCCAGCGTAAATCAAACACCGCTGCAGCGGCAAAGGAGAGAGAGGCGCGTGGGAAGAATTGCAGCCCGAGTCAATGCGTGAGTTTAAATTGTTTAATTAAGTTAACATTCAACTGTAAGATCATCGCTTATTTGCTGAGTTAAATAGGAATAAAATCTGATTTTCGTTTAGGTGCAATCCAACAGGGGAGAGAAGGACGTGGAAGCAGCTAAAAATGAAATATAAAAATATCGTACAAAGCGGTAAGGCATGTTTTTTTAAATGCCTTAGGTTGTTAAAGTAAATGTTAATTCAGTGGCTACTTCAAATAGTAATGCTAATTATTAACAAAATGCTGTTTAAACATGCCCTCCCACTTAAAGTAAATGAAAACTTTATTTGTTTAGCCTATACATTTATAGTTTAATAGGCTGCATTTGAAATGTGACTGTGCACATGACAAAAAATCATCTGAGTTCTGCTCAGCCAACAGAAAGAAGGGAGAGGCCAAAAAGACGGGTGGAGGGCCACCTGCACCCAGTTTGACCGAGGCTGAGGTGATGGCCCTCAGCCAAAACGCTCCCCGGCCAGTGGCTGAGGGCATCCCTGGGGGAAGCTCTTCTGAGCCCAGCACCCCCATGGACACAAGTGCCTACATCAGATGCAAGTATACACTTCTGTCTGCATTTAATCAAATAAAATAAGACCAATAGATATATCCTATTTTATTCACCCAACAGTTGAGGATGGTGTCCTCTGCCTGGTGCAGCCTCCCCACCCAATACAACACCCTGCAGCTGGAACTATTCCATACTCAGATCCTGCCTCAGGTGGTAGTTGAAAGTATTCTGAAACAGTCTCTCTCTCTATCACAGGAGGAGGAGGCTGATGATGATGAGGAGGAGACGCTGACTGCTGCCTCAGGGATAGATCCAGAGGGGCCAACTGAAGTATGTGTTAATATGATGTGAAGTTACTGCAGAGCCATGAGGCCCATTCACATTTCTTTACACTGTTGAGTGAAATATAGTTTCATGTGCACTGAAGTGATGAGTGGACAAACGACTAAGTACATGTTTATGTTTCAGCAGGACATGGCTGGACATCATGAGCAGCTCCATCAAGTTCAGCCGCACAGCTTCATACAGTGAGATTTTCCTGTGAAATCTGTATGTAGAACTGCAGCACTTAAATGTTGTGCATATGTTTCACAGTTACCAGCCAAAGAGTTGTACAGGGTGCACCTGATAAAGAAAATAAAAAAAACAGAAAAGGAAATGACTTATCTAGATCTGCAGATAAGGAAGGCAGATCTGGAAATTCAGTTACTGGAACAGTTGAGGTGGTGCATTGGTGAAATGGAGGAATATGTTAATAATTGGAACTATTATAAATCCTAACTGTTGCTTTTGTACTGTAGGGAATAAAGATGAACCAAATCACATTTGAATATGTGTTTTATTTTCAAAAGTAGTTCCTACAAATGAGGTCTCTTACAGCTCTTCCATCCCGGACATCTTCAGGGTGGATGGGGTGGTCATCCTCTGGGTCGGTCATCCTCTGGGTCATTGATTTGTACAGCAGGTGTTGCTCTCCCCTAATAACTGCAATATTCTGGAGAACAACACAGGCCACAGTGATGTCACATGCCCTCTCTGGAGTGACCCTGAGCTTGTGCAGGCACTGGAACCGGGATTTGAGTAGGCCAATGGTCATCTCAACCCGGGCTCTAGTCCTGCAGTGGGCCACATTAAAACGCTGTTGGGGCCCCGGCTCAGGGTCAGGGTCAGGGGTCAACAGAGTGGGCTGGCATGGGTAGCCTCGATCCCCTAATAGGTAGCCATTAAACTCCCCTGTAATTATAGAGGACACATTTGAGTGCATTTAAAAAGAGACAAAGAACATTTGTACAAAGCTTCAGCTTCCTCACCACGTGCAGGTCTGTTGCTCAGACTAGACTCCCTGTAGATCCGAGAACCATGGACAGAGCCAGGCCACTTGGCTTCTACATTTGTAATAATGTAGGTTGCATCGGATATGATCTTCACAGTGCAGAGAATGACATGAGTTAGTTGTATTGTACTGTAGCCTACATTTTCATACAGCCTACATATTTTTTAAGATTATAGATCATATACCTGTACATTGATGCTGTGAAAAGATTTTCTGTTCACATAATCCGCCTCATTCTCTGTAGGTGCAGTGATGGGAATGTGGGTCCCATCTATGCACCTTATTATATTAGGAAGCCCTGCAAAATTACATTTAATTAAGTTAACTAATCTGACTGACTGAGGTAGCAGCAGAATGTAAAGAAATAACCAAAAAAATAAATTAAATGAATAGGCCTATATTATTTATTACTACATCAATTACCTGCAATCCTGTGGAATTCCTCCTTGATGTTGCGGGTGGGTTTGTGTCCGGGGAACACCACCATCACCGGCAACAGGCGTTTCAGTGCCAGGGTCACTTTCCTCACCGCTCTGCAAACTGTGGCCTTGCCATAGTGCTCTGCGTCGCCAATATTGTACAGAAAACTCCCGTTTGCATAAAAACGTAGCGCGATGCACAGGATTTGTAGGGAAGTGAGCGCACGTCCGCGGTGGGTGAAGTTTGTAATATGAGGCCGGAGGAGACTTTCAAGATAAATGATACCGTTTGATGAAAAGCGTTAGCGCTCAAACAGATATTCATCTGGAAATGACAGAATATCCAGCCTGGGCCCAAAGATTCTCTCACGGCGCAAAGCGTTTCGAATAATTTGCGCTTCCATGTCTACTGGGTTTGGGAGGAATGGACAAGCCATGTTGTGTCAAAGCGATTTTCATGCGAGAGGAGCGGAAAAACTCAGGGTTATTTCAAGTAAACCTGCCCCCGAGCAGGTTATGTTCACAGAGTCTGTTACCGCGGTGACTGACTCAGTGTTTCAGTTACCTCGCTTTCTGGAACAGAAAACCCAGACTTTCCCTCAACCCAGGGTTAACTTACTCAGAGTTTTCACATAACCCGCTTTCTGGAACAGGCCCCTGGTTTAGTCCTAGTCCTGGTTTAGTCCGAGGCCAGCTCCGGGCTCCGCGGAGGAGCTCGGGGGACAAAAGCGCGGAGGCGAGCGCGGCACAGAGAAGTCAAAACAAGCGGCGAAACCAGAAGTAAACATAAGCATTATAGCGATATATCGATATGTCAGAATTCATATCGAGTTTCAAAAATATCTCGATATATTTTAAATATCGAGATATCGCCCACCCCTACCGCCTATGTAACTTTTTTTTAGCCTTTTTCAAAGAATAGACTAATACAAAAGCTATTTTTTGTCATTTTGCTTGTGTTTATAGCTCTGAAAAATGTGCGTCCCTACTGTGAGCAGTTTGCATCTGTAAATGAATTTATAACACACAAATACATGTGTTTGTATGGATTTATAACACACAAATACATGTGTTTGTATTCAATTCAATTCAATTTATTTTGTAGCGCCCAAAATCACAACAGCAGTTGCCTCTAAGGCCGTTCCAAGATATGGATGAGTAAAACATACACACAGACATATCAAAACAGGAATAAACAACATTCATGTAAAGCAGCAAATGAAACATGGTCCAGTCATCCCCTGTCCTTAGACCCTCCTTCTCAGCAAGGAAAAACTCCAAAAAACCCAGGGTCCTGGGAACAAGAAGAAACCTCGGGGAGAACTACAGTGAAGGAGAGATCCACTCCCATGGACGGACAGGCTATAGATGTCCAGGCCCGTGGGCCAGTTCAGTATGACCACAGCTACCCAGGTGGGGAAGGAGCCGGGCGAGGAGGAGGAGCCGGGCGAGGAGGAGGAGACCCAAAAATGTATGTAAAATCCAAACAAACACAAATACATGTGTTTGTATGGATTTACAACGCACAAATACATGTGCCACACAATAGCTGGTGTATGACCCGTTCCCCATCATCAGTGACACTTCTGAAGAGCTCACAACAGCAGCAGCCAAACATGTCAAAAAGGTAAATCCGCCTCCTCCTATACGTTTTTAAAAAAAAGAATCAACACGTGAATGTACAGAAGAAAACATAAGGACGCTAACCCTTTTGAATTCGATAAAGTCTTAGTTCTATCTGTGGGAGATGTGCCTCTGTTCAAATCCTTCTTGTACTTTGTGGCTCACTGTGGCCCTGCTCTGAAACAGTAAAGACATGAATCCTCACACTCCACAGAGTCATTTCTATCACACATGTGAGTGAATCATGTGCCCAGAGGTTTCAGAGTAAATAGAAAAACTGTTCAGGTCAAAATATTACAAAGAAATGAGAAGTACCTTTGTCCCATTTGTACTCTTCAGAGGTTGTGATACTGTTGAAAGTGGGTTTCAGCAGCATCACACTGAATGATAAAGCTTACATAAGGAACTGGACTATAAAATACTTATAAATACATGTGTCACAAATAAACAAAATGATAAGTGTGTAAAATGTGGACTGCTAAACATCAGGTCCCTCTCCTCTAAATCTCTTTTAATAAATTAAATTAATTGGCGACTTTAATATTGATCTTCTAGCTCTAACTGAAACATGGCTTCAGGAAAATGATTATGTTAGACTAAACGAATCTACACCTCCAAGTCACGTGAACTTTCAAAGTGCCAGGAGCACAGGTGGAGGTGGCGGTGTGGCCGTCATTTCTCACTCCAGCCTAATTCTCAGCCTCAGATCTAATTATACATTCTGCTCCTTTGAAAGCCTCACACTATCTATTACGTGCACCAACTGGAAAAACCAAAAAGCTGTTATATTCATAACAATCTACCGACCTCCTGGTCCATATGCCGAGTTTCTGACAGAGTTTTCTGACTTTATTTCAAGTTTAGTTTTGGAATGGGAAAGGATTGTTATAGTTGGAGATTTCAACATTCATGTTGATAACAGCAGTGAGTGCCTCAGCAGTGCTTTTGGTGCTCTCCTGGATGGGATCGGTTTTACCCAGAGTGTGAACAAGCCGACTCACTGTCACAATCACACTCTCGATCTCGTCCTAACTTATGGTATTGAGATAAATGATTTACTTGTAATTCCTCAAAACCCTTTACTCTCTGACCATTTTTTAATTACCTTTCAATTCGTACTAAAAGACTATCCAGCTCGGCAGGAGAAAACTATAATGAAAAGAACAATATCAGAAAAATCGGTAGCCGAGTTCAAAGAAATAATTGAGCCAGTATTAAATGATATGCCATGTGACAATGAGAACAACTTTAATCCAATTATCATGGATCAGTTTGTTGATAGGACAATGCTCACCTTAAAATCTGCTCTCAATGTTGCAGCTCCGCTAAAACAGAAAAGCATTAAACCAAGACCTCCGGCTCCTTGGTTTACTCCAGAACTGTGATCACTCAAGACGCACAGAGAAGCTCTGGCGCCGCTCGCGCTCCGAGCAGTCTCTGAAGGCATGGAAGCTCTGCCTGCTCTCTTATAAGGCCGCTCTGCCAAAAGCACAAACCAGATACTATTCAAACCTAATAGAAGTAAACAAAAGCAACCCCAGATTTCTGTTCAGCACTGTAGCCAGGCTGACAAACTCGCACACTGCCCCTGAGTCTCTTCTCCCTTCGAAGTTCAGCTGTGACTTTCTTGAATTCTTCGATTACAAAATTACAACCATTAGAGACAAGATCAACGAAGCCACTCCAAAAATCAGCCCCGAGCAAATCCAGCAAATCCAGTCAGTAACACCAATATCCCACATAAATCCTGTAACAGCATTAGACAAATTTACTCCTGTCGATGAGGCGGAGATTACCTCAGTCATCATGTTGTCCAAACCATCAACTTGTTTGCTCGACCCTATTCCAGTCAAACTCCTCAAAGAAGCTCTCCACCTAATAATAGGTTCCATCCATAACATAATAAATATGTCATTAGAAAATGGCTTTGTTCCTCAGTCCTTTAAATATGCTGTAATTAAACCGCTTTTGAAAAAACCTATCTTAAATCCTGATGAACTAGCCAACTACAGACCAGGAACGAGTTGTGGTGAAACAGCTTTGTCACCATCTGCAGGGCAATAATTTATATGAAAAATTTCAGTCTGGTTTCAGAGCTCACCACAGCACAGAAACTGCTCTGCTTAAAGTGACAAATGATTTGCTACTAGCTGCTGATAACGGGCTGGCTTCAGTACTGGTCCTACTGGACCTCAGTGCAGGGTTTGACACCATTGATCACAACATTCTACTGCAGAGGTTAGAATGTGACATAGGTGTCAGAGGGACCGCCCTCAAATGGTTTAAATCCTCTCTATCAGATAGGTACCAGTTTGTTAGTGTAAACCAGTGCACCTCTCCCTGCTCTAAAGTAGCTTGCGGTGTTCCACAAGGATCTGTGCTTGGTCCAGTCCTGTTTACTCTGTATATGTTGCCATTAGGTAACATTATCAGAAAACATGGCATTAATTTCCACTGCTCTGCTGATGACACTCAGCTGTACTTATCAATGAAACCTAATCAGACCGATCAAATCGATAAGCTCAGTGCCTGTGTGAAGGACATCAAAACCTGGATGACCCTGAATTACCTGCTCTTAAACCCTGAAAAAACAGAGGTCATTGTTGTCGGTCCTAAAGGTCAGAGAGATTCTCTGTCCGACCAGATAATCTCACTTGACAATGTGAGTATAGCCTCTAGCTCTACTGTAAAAAACCTTGGAGTCGTATTTGACCAAAATCTCTCATTCACAGCTCATATAAACCAAGCTTGTAAAACTGCATATTTTCACCTGCGAAACATAACTAAAATCAGAAATATTTTGCCTAAAAATGATGCTGAAAAACTTATCCATGCATTTGTTACATCCAGACTAGATTACTGTAATTCTCTGCTCACCGTCTGCGCTAAAGGTACTTTAAGAAGCTTCCAGTTGGTCCAAAATGCAGCGGCCAGAGTCCTAACAGGAACTAAAAGACGTGATCACATCAGTCCTGTGTTAAAATCACTGCACTGGCTTCCTGTCGAGTTCAGAATTAAATTCAAAGTTCTCCTCCTGACATACAAAGCCTTAAACAATATGGCCCCATCATATCTTCAGGATGCCATTGTCCCCTATCAGCCAAATAGAGCACTTCGCTCTCAGAATGCAGGATTATTAGTGGTTCCTAGAGTGTCTAAAAGTACAGTGGGGGGGAGAGCCTTCAGTTACCAAGCTCCTGTGTTATGGAATCAACTCCCTGTTGATGTTAAACAGGCTCCACAGTCTCTTTATTTAAGACCAGGCTTAAAACCTTCCTCTTCGGAATAGCTTATGACCAGGTTACTTAGTTGATGTCACTAAGATAAGCTGCTGCAGGAGATAACAAGCTGGGGGAAGTGTGGCAACCTGAGCACTGTCCTCTGTTTCCTCCTATTTTCTCATCAGCATCACTCACTATGTTCTCATCTGTAGTTTGTTCATTGCTATTCACATGTTGTCCCCTGTCCCACTCCCCCTGTGGAGTGGAACTCTTTCAGACGCCTGATGGCAGCTGGACCCATCTCCTCCTCCTCGCCCGGCTCCTCCTCCTCGCCCGGCTCCTCCTCCTCGCCCGGCTCCTCCTCCTCCTCCTCCCCGGCTCCTTCCCCACCTGGGTAGCTGTGGCCATACTGAACTGGCCCACGGGCCTGGACATCTATAGCCTGTCCGTCCATGGGAGTGGATCTCTCCTTCACTGTAGTTCTCCTCGAGGTTTCTTCTTTTTCCCAGGACCCTGGGTTTTTTGGAGTTTTTCCTTGCTGAGAAGGAGGGTCTAAGGACAGGGGATGACTGGACCATGTTTCATTTGCTGCTTTACATGAATGTTGTTTATTCCTGTTTTGATATGTCTGTGTGTATGTTTTACTCATCCATATCTTGGAACGCCCTTAGAAGTTACTGATTTTGGGCGCTACAAAAATAAATTGAATTGAATTGAATTAAAAATTATCTGAGAAATCTGGAAATGTTTGGTCCTTACCTGGAATGTTCTGCACTATGACCTTACATCTATCTATTTAACATTCATTCACCTGTAACTCGGCCCAGTGGCATGACCTGATCATTTGGACGCCTTACTGCAGAATATTCCAGACTCGGAGACAAGCAGGTGGCACACCCTTCACCACAAAAGTCCACACACAGGCACATTTAAAGCTCTTATGTTGCACACATTGATTCTTGTGAGCTTGAAGCCATGTTACACTCTTGTTCCCTCCTGCTGGAGCTGTGTTTTCTTTCATTCACACATCTGCAGGGGAATCCTGCATTATTAGTTGGCCTAAATCTCCAAACCTCAACATGCTCTGTTCCCCCCGGTGATGTAATCAAGCCCTCATTTTCAACTTCACAGCTCTTTGACCTTTAGTCCAGTGTCACTGTCAGTGGACAAACTGCTCTCCATCATGGACACTGCAGATAATACTCCCTACAACTGCACAACAACTCCCCCACTGCACCAGACTATAGAGGGACAGATAATACTCCCTACAACTGCACAACAACTCCCCCACTGCACCAGACTATAGAGGGACAGATAATACTCCCTACAACTGCACAACAACTCCCCCACTGCACCAGACTATAGAGGGACAGATAATACTCCCTACAACTGCACAACAACTCCCCCACTGCACCAGACTATAGAGGGACAGATAATACTCCCTACAACTGCACAACAACTCCCCCACTGCACCAGACTATAGAGGGACAGATAATACTCCCTACAACTGCACAACACCTCCCCCACTGCACCAGACTATAGAGGGACAGATAATACTCCCTACAACTGCACAACAACTCCCCCACTGCACCAGACTATAGAGGGACAGATAATACTCCCTACAACTGTACAACAACTCCCCCACTGCACCAGACTATAGAGGGACAGATAATACTCCCTACAATTGCACAACAACTCCCCCACTGCACCAGACTATAGAGGGACAGATAATACTCCCTACAACTGCACAACAACTCCACACCTGCACCAGAAGAAAGAGGGACAGATAATACTCCCTACAACTGCACAACAACTCCCCCACTGCACCAGACTATAGAGGGACAGATAATACTCCCTACAACTGTACAACAACTCCCCCACTGCACCAGACTGTAGAGGGACAGATAATACTCCCTACAACTGCACAACAACTCCCCCACTGCACCAGACTATAGAGGGACAGATAATACTCCCTACAACTGCACAACAACTCCCCCACTGCACCAGACTATAGAGGGACAGATAATACTCCCTACAACTGCACAACAACTCCCCCACTGCACCAGACTATAGAGGGACAGATAATACTCCCTACAACTGCACAACTACCCCACTGCACCAGACTATAGAGGGACAGATAATACTCCCTACAACTGCACAACAACTCCCCCACTGCACCAGACTATAGAGGGACAGATAATACTCCCTACAACTGCACAACAACTCCCCCACTGCACCAGACTATAGAGGGACAGATAATACTCCCTACAACTGCACAACAACTCCCCCACTGCACCAGACTGTAGAGGGACAGATAATACTCCCTACAACTGCACAACTCCCCCACTGCACCAGACTATAGAGGGACAGATAATACTCCCTACAACTGCACAACAACTCCCCCACTGCACCAGACTATAGAGGGACAGATAATACTCCCTACAACTGTACAACAACTCCCCCACTGCACCAGACTATAGAGGGACAGATAATACTCCCTACAACTGCACAACTCAGCCTTATGGAATAGATAACCCTATGTTCTGTTGATCATCTGATCATTTTTGCACTGTTTTTCCATACAGCGTCTTGTATAAAGCTGAGAATATTTTAATGAGCTTATTTCTATATTTTGTGTTATTTTATTTTTACTTGTCTGAATGCCTTTTTGACACCAGCCTCTTGTAATGTTTGCTACTTGTTTAGACTTTTGTATTAATATTTCTCTTTTGGTATTACGATATATTGTGATGTGTGAGCTGCTGTGTCCAAGGAATTTCCCTTGTGGATCAATAAAGTTTGTCTAAGTCTCTAGTTCAGTAGAGATGGACACCAGGCCTGATCGTTTTAGTCAAGATGTATGGACTGGACACTGGAGCACTTCCTGTATGACCACATGACATCACACGGTGAACCGGAGTCTCAGCTTGGCCTAAATGTGCAGGCTTTGTGTGTTAAACATGTCCGTCAAACAAAACACAACAGCAGCTATGGTTTTCATGTGGAAACATCAGAACGTGGATCAGAAAAGAGCACAATATGGGCCCTTTCAGTTGGTTCACATTCACAATATCAAACGTGTTCATCATGAGCTCACTGCTCATACCACTGGCACCTACGTTAGCTCCAAATGGGCCAAAAGCAGCCACATTGATTCAACTCAGTGGCCCCACATGAACTGACAGCTTTAATCCTGTATCTGTAGAATCATGGGGGCCACTGTGAGAAGGCTGCTGTTCACTTGCCCTTTTATTTCACACATTTTCAAATGTCAAACATCTGTTACGCTGTCTTATGTTCTTCAGGCTCTTTCTCTTGACCTGCAAACACCTTCAAACTAGTGCCTCCATTCTTCGTTTCTTTCCACATTTCAAAGGCTCACCAGATGATTCAGATCTTCTGTCAGGGAGGCAGATTCAGTGAAGCTTGTTGTTTCCTGGCTCCAGTGCAGAGTCATGGCGTTTCTAGACCACACATTCTTATTCATGGACAATCAAACTCTCAAAGCCGAACCCTGGAAAAGGCACACTCCATCACAAGAGGGCGCTGTCTGCCCACTCAAAGGCCTGCTGCATATGTGCTGTTTGCTCCTCTTGGGTTCTTCCAAGGCCACTCTCCCTTTGTGTAATAGGCCCAATTCTTCAGCAATCAAAAGCACGAGGTTATGATAGGCCACAGGAGCTCACCGAATTCACCTGCACCCTGCCACACCCTGAGCACAGCGCTCCAAAAACAGCCTGCTCTGTCCTTTCTTTGTGTGTTTCCTGCACAAAACAATGTCGACAAATACTTTGTCCCATTCCTTTTACAACAGTAAAGGTACAGATATTTTTTTCTTATCTTCTTATCTTTTTCAGAAAAAATTGGACCTTAAGAGAGCTGACAAAAATGCAGCACACAATTGTGAGCAAAAATTGTTGACCTTGTGCCTATGGGCAATTCAAGGTCATGTGTTGCTAACCTGTTCTGCTCTTCCCGTCGGCTCCTGTGGCTGTGGGGGCAGGTGCTTGTGGGGTGGCACAGAGCTGAACTCCTGCTGTTCTATTCTGTGTCATCTGATGAGGAGAAGATGAAGGAGTATTTAAAAGGCCTTCTACTCCTTCTGAACTGCAGGGACAATGGAGAGAAAAGGCATCATGACCTTCTTTTGACGAAAGAAAGGTGCTCAAGTCTGCGCTAGAACAAAGTGCCAAAGGGGTGCAGTGTGTGTGTGAAATGTGGAGGACGTGAGCAGATCCCACAGGAGTCACAATGGAATAAAAGTGCAGATCTCAGATCAAAGGTGTTTGCATTCAGGTTTGGACTTGAATCAAAACTATTGTGTAATTTCCACATGCTCTGTTCCCTGATTAAAATATATCAATAAATATAATAATGTGATGATGTGAACTATGTTTTAGTGAGTTGTCTGAACCTGTCATATGCACTTGAAGTCTG
Organism: Odontamblyopus lacepedii; assembly: GCA_034769755.1. NCBI lineage: Eukaryota > Metazoa > Chordata > Actinopteri > Gobiiformes > Gobiidae > Odontamblyopus > Odontamblyopus lacepedii. Next base: position 43,249,989 of record CM068345.1, on the reverse strand, counting down.
TGGACACACCGGCTCGTCAAAGTCTGATCCCATCAGATCTCAGAAGCTCAGCAGGGCCAGGCCTGGTTAGTACTTGGATGGGAGACACTGGGAATTCCAGGTGCCACACCCAGGTCATCGTTGAAAATGAGAATTGGTTCTCAACCGACCTACCTGGTAAAATAAAGGTAAAATAAAATAAAATAAATAAAAGTCTGCCTACACATACTATATGTGTGCTTTTCAATCCAAAATAACGACTGACACATTGGACATAACAGAACACACACAGAGCGCTGAGCCTATGAAGTGCCCCTGCTCCATTTGTGCTCCTCCCCTTTTTTACCAGAGGAGGGAAACTTGAGGATGAGAACACTGCTGTATGTGGGCACTGGTGTGTTCAGGTGGGAGCCAACACACCATCTGCACCATTTCCTGGAAGGACCCTTTTGGGCGCTTGTGTCAGTGTAACATCTGTGTTTTCTAGTGCACACTGATGGAGCTCTTTTGGTGTCTGTCCATCCACCTGATGCAAAGCAACAGCAGCAGGACCAAGCAGCAACAATCAACACCTTAAAGCTTTCTCATGGATGGACCAGCACTGGCACAAGTTTTGCGCTGGGATTGGGAGATTATTGCTGTGTATTTAGCGTGTCTTAAATCCACAAAGTGCTCATTTGGATACAGTCAAGCACACATTTGAACCCTCGTGCCTTCTCCCAGTGGCAGCCATTGCTCAGGAGCACTCCACTCTGTTCTCCGTCCTCATGGAGGAGCCAGCACGTCCACAAATCCTACACAAATACCCCTGTAAAAATATTCCTTAGCAGTGACCAAAAACTGATAAAATACTATTTGAGAAATCCATTACTCGATTTACCGGTCAATCTACGTTCCTCCCCTCACCTATGGTCATGAGCTCTGGGTAATGACCGAAAGAACGAGATCGCGGATACAAGCGGCCGAAATGAGTTTCCTCCGCAGAGTGGCCGGGCGCTCCCTTAGAGATAGGGTGAGGAGCTCGGTCACACGGGAGGAGCTTGGAGTAGAGTCGCTGCTCCTCCACGTCGAGAGGAGCCAGCTGAGGTGGTTCGGGCATCTGGTCCGGATGCCTCCTGGACGCCTCCCTCGGGAGGTGTTCCGGGCATGTCCCACCGGTAGGAGGCCCCGGGGAAGACCCAGGACACGCTGGAGGGACTATGTCTCTCAGCTGGCCTGGGAACGCCTCGGGGTCCGTCCGGAGGAGCTGGAGGAAGTGGCTGGGGAGAGGGAAGCTTGGGAGCCCCTGCTTAGACTGCTGCCCCCGCGACCCGGCCCCGGATAAGCGGAAGAAGATGGATGGAAATCCATTTCTTTTCTCTCAGCTTTAGGTTCCATTTGAAAACACCAGCCTCAGTCACAGGACGTCTAATGGAGTGTGAGAAATGTCATAGGTTTGCACATGTCCTAATTTCTATCTTAAATGTGCACTATGGACATTTTAGAGGCCTAGCTGCAGGTGAGGTGGTGTGGTCAGCTTACAGAAAAGTCTCAAAATGCCTTCTGCAGGAGGCTCTTTTCTCAGGGACTAGTGCTTAACGAAGACCGGTGCATGTAGGCAAACGCCTCTGCCTCTCACCCCACTAATGCCCCACAACAGCGTCATTCAGACATTAGTGGGCTCAGCTAAGCATTCATAAAAGAAAGAGAAAATACTACTGAGATGAAATGTGCTTTTATTTTGGTCTGAAAACACAGGCTTTTAAAAACAAGATATTCAACATTTTCCTCACTGGTGAGACATGAAATAATCTGCACTAACAAAACACACATCACATGTCTTCAGATATGAAAAGGAGCGACTGAATAGAAAACTATTCATATTGACGTCATTTCTTCAAGCAAGCAAACTGTTTGAGCACATGCTGACAGAAGGAGTTTTACACTGGTGGAAAAGGGAATATTGGAATATTCAGTGGACCAGAAGGTGGCGCTACAATGCGCCGTTAAGAGCCTTGGCCTCCATTAAACTTAAAAGAAGTTGTAGTGTAGTGAAAGGGCTGAGGAGAGGGAGTAATGTACGCTTCCATTTTAAACCACTAGATGGCATCACAACATAAGATATTCTACTTTGACTCGTGTTTAGCGTCAGAAAGTGTTCGTTAGCCTAAAGGCACAGCACACAGGCCTACAGCCTACACCAGGGGTGTCCAAACTTTTTTCATCAAGCGCCACATATTAAAACACAGACCAGTTTGAGGGCCGATCGAGGGCCACAGACTGAGGGTCAAAACAGTGAGTAGTTCAAATCCGTGCATTTATAACAGGTCTGAATGACCCTCCAGACCTTTGTTCATACGTAGACCCTCAGAAGGACACACTACATTTGCTTGATCAAGGTAGATTTCAAAAACAGCAGTAAAAAGTACTACTTGTGGTAGTACGGGTCAATTCACCTGGAAGCCTGAGGGCCAAAACAATTGGTCTGAGGGCCACATTTGACCCCGGGGCCATAGTTTGGACATGCCTGGCCTACACCCAACACCAGAGCCATCTGAGCCTAAATGCAAACTGCAAAGTGGACTGCATTAATAACTTCAGTTTATTCATGATCGTCATTATTTACAACTTCAACTGGAAGTGTCCAAAGAACATTTCCGTGCTCTTGAAGTCGGTGGTGATTCATGTGGAAAACACGTCTGTCTCAGATTGTTGACTGGACTCTTCACCTCAGCGGAGCCTCAGCAGATGATGGAGGCAGCCGGTGGACAGGTGAGCTCAGTGAGCCCGGAACTGCACATGCGCACAGTAAAAGCCCGCACGGCTCAGGGCGCAGCTCGGGCCGCTCTGTCCTGGAGACACTTTATTTTGAAACGTGTAGACGGAAATACAAATGTTTTCCAGCTCGGCTCCTTCGCTTTTACACCTGAGATGTGCGTTTGATGTCGCTTCTGTGAAAGCGCTTCAAAGTTTGTGGAGGAGTGGAGTTGGTCGGAGTTGGCGGAGGGTTTGCCCCGGTGGGGAGGTGTCACGTCTGGGGCGGCTGCTGGAAGTGTCGGGCGGTGTGTCGTCGGTCTGTCGTGTCCCGTTATCACCGGGAACAGTCGAAGTGAGACGGAGTAAACCGAGCCGTGGCGTACCATGCACACCCCAGCGCCGAACGGAACCATGGATGTGCGCGGAGAGTGGGTCAAAGTGAAGGCGCACTACTGCGGGTAAGTGCGCGCCGGCCGCGGACACCTGTGGAGCCCGGACTGTCCCTACAGGGTTCGCTAGTTTCTTTGGTTGAGCAGTTGGAAAAGTAGAAGGCCCAAAAGAAAACACTGTAGCCGAAGCATAGACCTGTTCAGGTGATTCTTTAAATGATGACGGTGATTTGTGAAGCAGTGAAACATCTTGTTTACGTCGCTCTAAACTCTGCTGAAGAGAATGTTTTGTGTAAAGCCCGTAGTTTCAGAGGGTTTAAGGTCTTTGTCAGTGGCGCTCCCTCTCCAGGCCTCATTACTGTATTTGCTGGGGAGTGGGGCTGAAGTGTCTTGCCCAGGGACACAACAACAGCTCTTATTATGAGCCTATTCTAGCTCACTCTCACAAAGGAGAAGAGTTTAAGACCAGAGCGGATCTAAACACAAGGGAACTTCTTTACCAAGTGAATGTCAGAATATTTCAAACAGCAGTTTACAGTATTTAATAATTCCTCCAGTGTGTAGCCGTCTCTTTTGGTCCTCCTCAGCTTTAGTGGGAGCCTGTTCTGTTTGAAACATGAGTGTAGTGCAGCGTACTGCTATTTCCTGTTGGATTATTTCTAACTGTACTGCTGTTCTCTTTGTCAGAATGTGAGGGAGACGCAGCAGCTCCACACACCACAGTATTACTATAATAAAGAGCAAAAATCCAAATGGCGATAACACATTCCAAATAAGAAGCAAAAAGAGCAAAGAGACTGTGTCAAATAAGACACAATAAGAAAAACTAGAAAATACAAACCAGTATCTGGACTATACAGTGGAGGCGTGTCAGGGGAAACAGAGCAAAGATGAAATGGAGATTTGACATGACATGGGGATAAGTGTTACATAAGAGAGAGTTATGAGCTGGGCCATTAAGAAGTTACTCATGTAAGACGTACCTCCTATTGGCCACAGTGTGATATGTGTCTGATGCACTTTTGATCTGATAACATTCAATATGATCTAGTTAAACCTGATTGGATATTATTCAGTGAAACATAAAGGCGTTCAGCTAAACCCATGTTTTATCTTCATAAAAGATAAAACATGAAAGGTGCATTGATCCTCCATGTACTGAAGAGAAATGAAGCGATGTTCATTGTGGTGTATGGGACAACAGAACACATGACCCTGCTGCACTGCTCACTGCTGATTCACCCACAGCAGATACAGCTCCACATGGACACAGCACTGTAGACTCCAGAACTATGAAATCATGACTGTGATACGAGAAGCCTGTGAACTGTCACACTGCCTGTGGAAAACCAAACACAGTGGATCTGTCAAATGTGCTGCATGAATGAGTTTCCTTCATCCAAACAAGAAACAAAATTACAGTCACCAAATAATGAGGTAAAATATACCTGAAAATACTTGATGCGGCAGCCCATGATATCAGTGCTGCATGAGCAAATTAAACGATACGATAGATGGATATTTTTGCACACCCCCAGTTGTGAGTGCAGTGTACAGTGAAGGATCATGGGAGTTTTGACTCTGCAGTGGGATCTGGATCTATGATGACTTATTTTATGCAAAAACTAATGGCAGAGATGACCCAGGCTTATATTTGATTAAAACTGTACAAACTGAAAGTGGGAAAGTTAAATGTGTGTTCTAAGTAAAATGTTACACTGTTAAAAAAAAAGTTAGTATTGAATTATTTGATAATTATGATGCCAAATGAGTTTTTTTTCTATAGAAAAGCAGTCACGGTCTTAAACGTTTGAGAAACTAAACTCGTTCATTTGAAATGGTTTGCAGTGGTCCAAAGTTCTTCCTCACTTCCCTTCTGCACCCTGATTATTCATTGTGATGAGTTTAGAAGAGCTTTACATAACTGAGACTAGAGTGGAGAGTGTCGACAACTAGCATGCCAACGTGCACTTTATACCTCTTTTCAGCACATGTCTTTAGTCCTCCTAGAATTTCTTTAGTCAACTTCAGCCCTAATAAATAGACTGTAGCACTGTACACAGCAAACTGACCTTGACTGAGTTGCTTATACAGTAAATCTGCACAGGGCGAAGACGCATTTTGCTCAAATACAAATTGGACTCGGGGCCTTTAAGGAGCCGTGGAGGTGGTCTGACTGGTGAAGCAGAGTGGGAGATCTCGTGGAGCTCTTGGGGCAAACCCTGAGCCGAGCCGGGAAAACAGAGCAAGGGTCAGACCCGCCCTGGTGCGTCGGTCACTCATTAACCACACGCCTGCTGCTTATACAACCTCACATTCAGGACGTACGTATACGGCACAAACTACAAACGCTCCCACATCTGCCCCCATGGAGTTTAGATGCTTTAAATTAAAATGATTTTCCTTTTATAATAAATTCCACAAATGGTTCACGTGGCCTCACTTCGACGCTTTTGACAACCCTAAGCAATATGTCAGATATGAATAAACACAAAAAACTACCGAACTAAATATTCCTTTGAGCATCTGATATTAAAAAAGTCCCATTCACCGGTCAGAGTTTGAGCTTTCCTGAACATCGAATACTGTGGCAATTCCTTAGTATCAAAATCGAGTTTGAAGGTCCTTTACTGGGCAAATGTGACTCTTGGCAGTTTTAAGCCGTCTTATAATGTTGTTACCTCCTCAGAAACATCCCTGGAAATGTGTGTTGTTTCATTCACACATGGTCGAGTAATCCGCCATTATTAATCTGTCCATTTCTAAAGATCCAAATGCTCTGTTCCACCTTGTGAAAGTGGATCTTTTACCTTTAGTTCAGTAGATTGGCAATGCTATGTCTGAAATTATCCAAGCGATTCTAGTGAAAGCGCACCGAGTTTAAAAACACAGTGGAGCACTTCCTGTATTACCGCATGACATCACGAGGTGGAGCAGAGTGTTTTCTGTTTGAGAGAAGAACTCGGCCTAAATGTGCAGGGTGTGGTATGTTTTAATGAGGAAACGGCATTATGACAGATCAGAATATAGCGTAATATGGCCCCTTTAAACAGTAGTATTATGACAATAGTAATAATGCTGCAGAAATATACAGCATTACAGGATCGTATACAAACTGAACACCACTGATACGATAACCATAAAGCAGCGTAATCCCAGTGAACCTTTTTCAAAGTGAACCACAGTGTAAGGCACAGGTGTCAAACATGCGGCCCGGGGGCCAGATCCGGCCCTCCAAGACCTTTAATCTGGCCCTCGGCTGATTTTCTATTAAAATATTTAAAATTTTCAGATTTTTCTGGTAATTTTCTGCGCATCTTAGCATAGCAGCGTCTCCAGTGCTTCTGTGCGTGGCGCCTCCACCAGACAAATGAAGACCTGCCTCTTTCCAAACGCTCTTAAAGGACGATCGTTTTGACTGTTGACCGTGACCCTCATCAGCAAAATGTCAAAAATAAGAAAAGTGGAGCTGAGTGCAGGATTTTCCAAGAAAAATGGACTAATTCTTATTTGTTCACGGAGGTGAATGGGAAACCTGTGCTTGGTGTGTTTGCAACAAGTGGCGGCGCTCAAGGAATATAATCTTAAACACCACTACGAGACACTGAGAAAAATACAATAACTTGAACAGAGAATTGAGAAGACAGAAGATAAACGAATTATTGCTGAAACTGAAGAAACAGCCGTCTGTTTTCACCCAGGGGCCAAGAGGCTAGTGATGCTGCTGTGAAAACAACCTGACCTAGCATAATATTATAATATTTTGTAAAATAAAATCAAAAAAGATTTCTGTAATAGATTTGCGTTTCTCTGCACAAATATTTGGACTCATTGCTATTTTTGAGGTATATATGCCATGAGTTTTCTGATCCGGCCCCTTTGGAGTCAAAGTTGGTTGTATACGGCCCCCGGACCAAAATGAATTTGACGCCCCTGGTGTAAGGTCTACTATCAATAACCTGTCATATATGTTATTAACTACAGCTCAAATGTTATAATATACTAAGAACAAAATGGCCTACCAGTGCAAAGGAAAGGTACACATGAATTCTAGAGGCTCTTTCAAACAAAGACTGTCCTATAAGTCTGTAGTAATTCCTTTACTGAATGTCTTTAGAATGATCTGGAGCACATGGACAGGTCTACACCCACGGGGCACTGTGGATGCACTGGGAATGCACTCATACCCATAGTGGTATCGAGGATCGTCTCCATAATATCAGTCAAATTGATATCCACATTGGGCCTTTAATTGGATGTAATAAGACGATTTACAGACTGACTTTGGCCCTAAATGTCTCCTGATCTTTGAGCTTTTCTTCATTTGAACTTCTTCCATAGTGATGGGATAAATAACAGTTGGCAAGTGGCTCTCTATCTCGGGGTCTTGTTCACGAGTGAGGGGAGGATGGAGCGCGAGATTGACAGGCGGATCGGTGCGGCGTCGGCAGTGATGCGGTCGCTGTATCGGACCGTTGTGGTGAAGAGGGCTCTCGATTTACCGGTCAATCTACGTTCCTCCCCTCACCTATGGTCATGAGCTCTGAGTAATGACCGAAAGAACGAGATCACGGATACAAGCGGCCGAAATGAGTTTCCTCCGCAGAGTGGCCGGGCGCTCCCCTAGAGAGAGGGTGAGGAGCTCGGTCACACGGGAGGAGCTCGGAGTAGAGTCGCTGCTCCTCCACGTCGAGAGGAGCCAGCTGAGGTGGTTCGGGCATCTGGTCCGGATGCCTCCTGGACGCCTCCCTCAGGAGGTGTTCCGGGCATGTCCCACTGGGGAAGACCCAGGACACGCTGGAGGGACTATGTCTCTCGGCCTGGGAACACCTCGGGGTCCGTCCGGAGGAGCTGGAGGAAGTGGCTGGGGAGAAGGAAGCTTGGGAGCCCCTGCTTAGACTGCTGCCCCCGCGACCCGGCCCCGGATAAGCGGAAGAAGATGGATGGATGGATGGATGGAAGTGGCTCTCTAGTGTAATACGTTAGCTGTGTTTTGAGGAAATAAGTGTGATTTTCTGTCCCTTCAATGGTATCGGGTAATATCGGGTATTACCAGATACTTAAAGCCAAAGTATCGACATCGGTGAGCTGAAATCGATGCGTCCTTACTATGGAATCTACCTGGAGGATTGAGGATTACACAGATTTAAGGTCACATGGGAATATAAAAGAAAGTACAACTATTCAATGTTGAAAATGACATTTTGTGAACTGGAGTAAGTACAGATGTGTTGTATAAACCACCCCTAAGGTCAAACTCAGTCTGCTGTGTAATGTCTGCATCTAATTGTACGTTTCTGAGAATAAGCAACTGTTATTAGCTTTACTTGGAAAACAAAATTCTGGTCTCTGAAAGTTGTGAAAAGCTCTTCTAACCCATCTAGCTCTGAGGTTCTGTTTTTCATGTTTTGGGCAAAATCAGGTGCAGCACATTTAACTGTCCTCTCCTGCTGTGTGCGTCTGACAGCTGTGGTGCAGAACCACACAGTGTGACTGAGTATTAGTAGTAGTATTAGTAGTAGTATTAGTAGTAGTATTTGTAGTAGTAGTAGTATCACATGCCCTCTTGTGTTCATCTGTCTCTTGTATGTTTGGCAGAGACATGCTGATCACTGAGCTGGACTCCTCCCTCTCCTTCGTCCAGCTGTGTGCAGAGGTGCGCAGTATGTGCAGCCTGGCCCCACAGCGCCCCCTAACTCTCAAGTGGATCGATGATGAAGGTGGGCTTGAGGACAGACCGGACCATATATAAGTGAATAGAATAAAAATAGCCTGCGATTGCCTGCATGTAGCCAGTTACCCATTTGCTGTTGTTAAAAATAAAAAGTAGGACACCTTCAAACATGAACGGGACTCTGATATAATATATTTAGAATCTCCATCCTTAAACTGAGCTAGAGACCAGTCAGAATTGTGTGGTGGAATTTGTGGTTTAACTGTAAAATTAACTCAAATAAAAGGATTCTTTTTTATTTAGGGTCTTATTATTGCACTAAATAATGCACAAACGCATGTGCCCTTATTTATTTTAATTAATTAATTAATTTGTGAAAAAGAGGGAACAGTGCATATTAATGAACATTTTATACAAATGTAAATATGCCAGATTATAGCTTTAGGCTAATTTCCATCTGCAGAGCCCCTGGCAGGTTGATGTCAGAACATGAAACAAAGTATTTACAAAGACTATTCACAAGTGGACAAAGGCACAAGGACAGGAGCAGTGACTAGTCCAGACATGACAGTGACATATTTGTTAAATAGACACATAAATAAAACCCTATTCAGCTATATTGCACGTGTATTGCACAGACCCCTATTGCACGAATTCATATTACACAAACTTCTATTGCACATGCCCTGTGTTGCACAAACCCTTCTATTGCACTGAGCTCTATTGCACTAAATTCAGTTGCACCGTGTTCTATTACACCAAGGTCTATTGCACTGGGTTTTATTGCACTAGATTTGATTGCACTGATTCCTAATGCTTGTTACCTGCTTTATTTTTTAGCAGGGTTCGAATTGAGCAGCAAATATTGCCTGAGTCCCGTGTCCAGATTAAAAATATTTATATATGGTTACATGTTTGTGAATTCTTTAACCACATTTTTAGATTTATCTTGAAAGCAGGAAACTGGTGCTTTCCCTCACTGAGAGAGGGACACTATTCCTGAATGTTACTCCCTGATATGACAGGACGTTTGGAGAGAAAGATGTTTGCCTAAATGGGAGTTCACAGTCACCCCTGACCGTTGCACGAGTTACTCGGGATCCTGATGCACTGACAGATTTTGTCTGATAAACACATTCATTGGTGGGGGGGCTGGGCCGTTTAGAACCTTGTAAATCAAACAAGCCGATTTATAGTGTTTAAAATTTGTGAAATTTAGAAAATTGTATTTATCAAGAATTTCACAATGGTGGTGAGAGAAAGGTTTTTTTAATCAAGAATTTTCAGTGCTCTTTTATAGCAAGCTTCAATAGGTCCAATAACAGAGAAACTTGTGTCGGACCAGCTTGAAGTACAATACTCAATATGGGACAGTATCATTGAATGCAGGAATGTGACTGCTGCTTTATCAGTTAAGGAGGACCTATTGTGTTTAAAATTACGTATATTCAAATTTACAGTTTTTACTTTTTTTTTTATGTGTCTCCTGAAGGATAACTTTGAATCCAGTGTCACTCCAAGGTGTTTAAACTCCTCAACATTTGTCAGTTCTTCTTCTCCTAAGTGGACTTTTACAGGGGTCATGACTTGTTGGTTTGCTAAAAAACATAGATACAGTCTTTTTAACGTTTAAGCAGACACACGATTCATTCAGCCATTTTTATACGCCCGTTGTAATAAGACGGGACGTATTATGGTATGGCGCTGTCCGTCCGTCCGTCCGTCTATCCGTCTGTGGACACTTCAAAGCTTTGTAGTGTCTTTAAGTTCTGTTGCTGGGTTTGACAAATTCTAACTTAATTCTATATACAATAATTCAAAGTACGGGCGTATTTTGCCCCGCTGGAGGAGCTCTTGTTCTAATTCATCTAAAGCTACAGAAAGTCACTTGGCCTCATGGGCACTTTTGGCTGGTGTAAAGATGACTGTGTCATCAGCATACATAATTGTGTCCACATTTTTGCATATGTTTGGCAGGTCATTAATATACAAGGAAAAAGTAAGGGGCCTAAAATGCACCCCTGAGGGACCCCTGTTTTATACTGGAGGTAGGGAGACGTACTATCATTAACTTGCACGCACTGCTGTATATCTGACAGATAAGACTGTATCCATTTTAACGCTTGATCACTAAAATTAAATGTTAAGCGTCTAGAGAGGAGCTCAGAATGATTCACAGTGTCAAACGTACGTTTAAGGTCAATAAAAACAGCAGCTACATAGTTATGTTTGTCCAAATATGATTTAACTTTATCCGCGAACACACAAACAGCCGTTTCAGTTGAGTGACATGATCGAAATCCAAACTGCATCGGATGCAAACCCGGGCCATCGTTGTCAAGATGTTGAGTGATACATTTTGCGACCCATTTTTCAGCTATTTTTGAGGAGATCGGCAACATGCTAATGGGCCGATAGTTAGCAGGGTCAGTTCTATCACCCGATTTATAAATGGGTGTAACTTTGGCCATCTTCCATTTAAGTGGGACAACTGCCTGGGTAACTGATAAATGAATAAGATGTGCAGTAGGGTACAGGAAACTAGATTTGTTTTGTTTAACTAGATTAGTGTCAAAACCAAATTCATCCTTTGCCTTAGAATTTTTTAATGTTGAGATCATGTTGGATACTTCATTTTCTGTAATTGTTTTGATGTTAAATTTTGGGCAAGACATGGTTTGGGTTGGTGTTCCTTCCCCTATTTGGGAGCTAGTGAGACCTACATTTTGTAGAGGATCACAATATTAAAAAAAAAAAAAAAAAGTTTAGTAATGTCGCTAATAGTATTTTGAAAATATTCATTCAGTTTTGTCACAACGAGGACCGGCTCCGGCACTAATTCATTGTCAAATTTAAGTTCAAGTTCTCTGTCAGTGTTTTCCCTTGTTTTACTAATTAATTTGTTAATATTTTCCCAGATTAATTTACAATTCCCTTTAGCACTATCAATCACAGTCATGAAAAAAGTTCTTTTGCAATTCGTAAGGTCTGAGTAACTTCCATGCTGAGACAAATCGGTCGGTCGGCCTGATAGTAATGATTTTTTAAGCAATTTGTCTCTCCGTATCATAAGCTGTTTACAGTCACTGTTAATCCAGGGCAGTGAGTACAAACGCTTCTTGTAATTTCCCTTTTTCTGGAACTGCACCAAAACATCTTTGATCAAAGAATACATAAGATCACAACATTTGTTTGTATCAGTACAGGGAATAATATTGGCCCAGTTGAGATTATTAAGGGCATCACTACAATTTTGTACTTTGCTTTTTGGAATAAATACTTGGTTTGGTCTTTAGCTTTTGAGATTAAGTCGCTTCTTTGTGAGTTTCCTTGTTATGAAAACTGCATTGCAGTTCGATAAACCAGTTAAAAAATGGTGACATGTAATTATTCGTTCTGCTTTATTGGAGAAAACTAGGTCTATCTGACTTTTGGTGCGATTTGTTATTCTTGTAGGGTCATTAATGATTTGTGTAAAGCCGAAACGGTTAGTGATCTCTTTAAGCTTTTTACATTTTTACAAGCAATTTACATTGAGGTCTCCCATAAGAATAACTTCTTTGTTTAGATCA
>CM068345.1:43210139-43230139 GCA_034769755.1 Odontamblyopus lacepedii | reverse complement strand
CGTTATTTTGAGTCCATTTTGACACCTCAACTAATTGTATGTTTAACAGCTCTGAAGCCTGTTGAGGGTTGTCGGCTTCTACATAAATGACCGTGTCGTCTGCGTACATTTGGCACGTGACATTTTTGCAATTTTCCGGTAGATCATTTATGTATAAGCAGAAAAATGGTGGACCCAAAATGGACCCAAATCATAATTTTGGATTTATTTTGACACATTGTCACACAGCTAATTCAGTAGAATGTTTGGGGCGGAATCCCTATTGTTTAGGGCTGAGTAACTTATTTTCTTCCAAGTATATCATCAGTTGTTCGGCCACTAACTTTTCAAGTACTTTTGAAATAATAGGCACGATTGAAATCATGCTTCATCTGTTGCACCACACTTAAAATTGGTGTCACAACAGCAGTTTTAAAACTTTGAGGAAATTCAGATTTGACTAAATGTAAAATTGGCTTTGACAATATTATGCTATACTTTTTTTATAAATGAAGTGTTCAAATCCTAAATATCTTTTGCTTTTGAGTTATTTAAATGACTAATAACTCCATGTATCTTGTTTGGATTCAAGATGTGGATGAATCCTCCACATCCTCACAGGCATTCGCGGTCTTGGAACAAAATTGGCTGCAAATTGTTGCACAGAATTAATAAAATATGAATTAAATTCATTTGCATTTTGTGTAGTGTCATTAATAATAGTTCCATTTATATTAAGTTTAGTTATACAGTTTCCTAAAGTAGATTTGCGATTTGTCAATTTGTTAATATGTTTCCAGATCAGTGAACTATTTCCTCTTGCATCAGTAAACATTTGCATGAAATATGAGGACTGGGCCTTTCTTAATTCACTAACCTCTTTGTTTTGTTCCTCTAAACACGAGCAGATCTGTTTGCAGCTCAGATTTTAATGATATTTTTAGTGCCAGGTCCCGTTTTTTCATCATTTGGATGATGGCGTTGTTAATCCAAGGCAAACAATGTTTTTTCTTATTGTTTTATTGAGTACAAGTACATTTTGGAATAGTATTTGATAGAATCTCAATTATTTGATCACCACACTGAACAACATTTTCCAATTGAATCATGTCATTCCATTTTATATTTTTCAGTTCATTTTCAAGTTTATGTTTTGGAATTACCTTTTGTTCCTTCTTAATATCAGGAATAGAAAAAACATCCTGTAAACTTTTTTTTTTTAAGTTTTTTTTTTGTTTAGTTTGCCCAACCAGTCCACATGTGTTTTGTGGACATGGAGAAGGCACTCGACCGTGTCCCACGTGGTGTCCTGTGGGGGGTGCTCCGGGAGTATGGGGACCGGGGCCCCTTGCAGTGTAAATCTCCACTACTAATGCATCACTACTGATAATTACAATACACTCAATATACTGTATGTCCATTTCACTTCATTTTTATTATTTCAAATATTATATTTGAACTGGACCTGCTCGTCTGGTCTCCGTGTCGCTGGGACAAGTGTTCTCGGTCTGAATATGTGAGCAACAAATCTGGATGAGATTTTACAGCTACAGCTGCTCAAAGATACAGTGATCCCTCGTTTATCGCGGGGGATACGTTCCAAAAATAACCCGCGATAGGTGAAATCCACGAAGTATCAGCTTTATTTTTTACTGTTATTTTACAATGCAATACTTTACTGCAGAATGAAACAAAAAATAAAACCTCTTTTCAGGCCCAAAATGTGTTTAAGAAATAGAAATATTAACGTTTTCTTACAAATAACTATAATAGTTTAAAGAACGGTGTTGTAAAACAATATTTTTTATATAGTAATGAATACAAGGAGGAAACATTGTCACTGGCGTATTTCACAGTCCCTCCAGCTGCGCCTCTTCGTCCTGACTCCGCTGTAGCGTCTTTTTCTACTGAAGGCTGCGCGACCAAGTGTTAGTCCTTCCTCCTCTTCTTTAGTCCTTCCTCCTCTTCTTTAGTCCTTCCTCCTCTTCTTTATCAACAAGATACAGATTCACTGTAAAAAAAAAAAGCACTGTAAAAAATTCCGCGAAGCCGCGATAGGTGAAGCGCGATATAGCGAGGGATCACTGTACACAACTTTCCAGAACCTGAGCAAAGCATAACCCTTTCATGCTTGTGCCAAATGTAACAATGGTGGATTAAATCTCGTGGCAATTTGATCTCGTGGCATGAGATCTCGTCCTGTCCCTAATATCGACTGAATGATGATTCAGTACATGACACTAACTCTGCTCTTGGGGTTTTGTGTCAGTGGCTTAAATTTTGTTTTAGTTTCAGTTTGTCATCTATATTTTCTTCAGCAATATATCATGCTTCAGACTTTATTATGGTGGCAGGGCATCCTGAGGGAGCCCCTCTTGACTCTCCCTGTGTCCTGTAAACACTGTTCCATGTTTGTTGAAGCAGGGCAGTGTCTGCTGCTGTCACCAGTGTAGCACCTTCATGGTCAGCATTCCACAGATACTCAGCACGGTACATGGAGTCCTTTATCTCACACAGGGCCAATGGGATGGATGGGTTAGATCTTCAAATGATGATGGTAATACTGAAATGATTTGTCTGGAACATATAATTTAATGAGCAAAAACCAAAACAAACAAACAAAAAAACAACAATTAGAAACAAAACCAAAAGAGTTGTGGTTGCAGTTAATCTTTTTACAGTCGCATTCAGTTTAAAGTTCACATTTTACACACATCCAGAAGTAGTACCGTCTGACAGTAAAGAATCCTCTGCATTTGTAGAGGTCTAAACTATAAGGTTTGCAGTGTTTCGCAGAATAAGAGCACATAGTTTCAGATTTAATTTACTCCAAACAGTACAGTGGGACAATCCGTTTCAGATTTGGGGAAAGAATGTTCATATCTTGGACTTAAGGACTTAAATATTTATTTTAAAACATGTATTATTTTTATATATTATTTTATTGTTAATTTTAATCAATCTTAATAGATTGATTTTGGGACAAAATAGGTACAAAAAGGATCCTGTAGAGCGGGTGCAAATGGACTTTTTAAGGTCAGAATGATAAGCCTGACAGCAACAGTTAGAGAACGGGACCCACATCAGCTGGAACCTACTTCCTATTTGGAACATAGCGGTGTAACGATGTGAACTTATACATACAGTCTACACAAGCCTCACAAATCCTTCATTTGGTTTAAATAGAGTTGAGAGTTGGATATTGAGTCGGGTCACTCAGTCAGATGACCATCTTTCATTTGAACTTTTATTTGGTTCAGAAATTCATTTTTAAAAAAAGGAAAAAAAAGTTATGTTATGCTGTTATTCTATGTTATAACGTTCCCTCATCAAAGGAAGAGGTTTTAAATGTCATTCCCTGCATGTTTGAGTAATTTAGCGATCTCTCCAGGGCCCAATTCGAAGCCTCCTTACAGTTACAGTGAGGAAAATAAGTATTTGAACACCCTACGATTTTGCAAGTTCTCCCACTTAGAAATCATGGACGGGTCTAAAATTTTATCATAGGTGCATCTCCACTGTGAGAGACAGAATGTAAAAAAAAAATCCCGAAATCACATTGTACGATTTTTTAACAATATTTTTGTATATTACTGTGTCAAATAAGTATTTGATCACTTGCTTACTAGCCACATTTCTGCCCGTCAAAGACCCGTTATTCTGCTTTTCAATAGTCCAACTACACTCTGCTCATGATTCTAATTTAGTAGCACCTTTTTGAGGCCAGCAGCTTCATAAAGACACCTGTGACCCCACAGTCAGTCAAGAGTTGAACTACCAACAAGGACAAAACCAAAGAGCTGTCAAAAGACACAAGAGACACAATTGTTGACCTTCACAAAGCAATTGCCAAGCAGCTTGGTGAAAAAAGAACAACTGTTGGAGCAATTGTCAGAAAATGGAAGAGGCTAAAGATGACTGTCAATGTCCCTTGGACTGGGGCCCCACGTAAGATTTCACCTCGTGGGGTCTCAATGATGCTAAGAAAGGTGAAGAATCAGCCCAGAACTACATGGGAGGAGCTGGTCAATGACCACTGTTTCCAAAGCTACTGTCAGTAATACACTAAGACGTCATGGTTTAAAAATCATGCAGCGCACATAAGGTTCCCCTGCTTAAGTCCGCCCATGTCAAGACCCGTCTGAAGTTTGCCAGTGACCATCTGGATGATCCAGAGGAGTCATGGGAGGAACTCCATGTTGCTCAGTGACAGCCCCCAAACCTGACAGATCTAGAGAAGATCAGTATGGAGGATTGGACCAGAATCCCTGCTGCAGTGTGTGGAAACCTGGTGAAGAACTACAGGAACCGTCTTATCGCAGTAATTGTCAACAAAGGCTTCTGTAGCAAATATTAAAATGGTTTGACTAGGGCTGGGCGGTATACCGTTTGAACCGGTATACCGGTAATTTTTATTTTTATGATATGAATTTTTTATTTACCGCCATACCGTGTGTGCGCGCATATGTCGGCAACACAGAGCGGCGGAACGTCGCACAGCGGTAGATTGAGCGGGGGCTGTTTTTCAGTGTTACACCAAACAAGCCAACAAGCCAGGTAAGGATAGCGAGTTGAGTGGTGCGCGCCCGCCAAAGGGACCGTCCGCGCAGTGCCCCGCGACACGGCCCCGGAGAGCGGAGCGCGGAGCCGCCCGGGCGAGCGCAGAGCGGAGTGCACGGAGTCGCGCTTGAAGCGAGCGCGGGTGCGCGGAGCCCCGCTCCTCACCCCCACGCCCCGGCACCGCCCCCCGCCCCCCCCCCCCCCCAAAAATGGGCCGCGCCACAAAACACCACACAGACGGCCCCCCCAGCAAACGCGCCCACCAGGGACGTCTGTGTAGTGTTTTGTGCTGCAGTGCCAACGTTACGCAGAGATTGGGGAGAAGATGCAGATTTTACTTTCATGCAATCTTCGTATTCTCCATCTAAAGGGACCGTCTATGACAAGAAAAGCAAACG
Source organism: Odontamblyopus lacepedii (assembly GCA_034769755.1). Lineage (NCBI taxonomy): Eukaryota > Metazoa > Chordata > Actinopteri > Gobiiformes > Gobiidae > Odontamblyopus > Odontamblyopus lacepedii. The sequence continues at coordinate 43,225,202 of CM068345.1, read as the reverse complement.
TTGGAATGATATTACCAACTCTATCACACTCCACTTAGCCAAAGACAAAAATACCGTTAAATACCGTGATACCGTGATAATTTAAAAAAAATACCGTGATATCAATTTTTGGTCATACCGCCCAGCTCTAGGTTTGACTCAAGTGATCAAATACTTATTTGACACAGTAATATACAAATAAATTGTTAAAAAAATCGTACAATGTGATTTCCGGATTATTATTATTTTTTTAGATTCTGTCTCTCACAGTGCTCATGGACGCCAACGCCACTCTGTCTAGCTGCGACCGGCCCACAGGCTCACCTGTTGGCACAATTTTTGCCGACAAGACCACAAACGACAATGGTAACCGCCTTTTCCTTCTCTGCCAACATAACAACCTCTGTGTTTTCCCGGAAACTCATCCATCACTGGACTTGGTACAGCCCAGATGGCAGAACCAGGAAAGCGCTGGACCACATCCTCGTATCTCGACTCTGGAAGTCGTTTGTCACCAACTGCCGTGTTTATAAAGGAGCAGAGCTTGGCAAAACTGACCACTGCCTGCTGGTGGCCCAGCTTAAGCTAAAGCTGCGAGCCAACCAGCACACCAAGACCCCGCCTCGCCTGGACTCCTCCCTACTCACTGATTCAAACATCGCCGCAGATTTCAGCTGCTCCGTCCGCTGTACCTTCGAAGCCCTGGCCCCGGACAAGGTGACCAACTGGACGACCTGTAAGGAGGGCGTCATTCAGTCAGCTCACAATGTCCTCAGATGCTCATGATCTTCCCCAAAAAAGCCTTGGATATAGGAGAAGACACTTGACATCATCAACTGCAGACGCGAGGCCTGACTTCGGGGCGGCCTGTCGGAGTACCGGTGGCTGAATCTCCTGCGCAATGTGGCTATAGCCGAGGACCATGAGAGGTTCTGAAAGGCAGAAGCTGAACACCTAGAGTCTGCGCCCAACAACAACATGAGCCGGGTCTTTAGTCTGCTGCGCCAAGCCCATAATGGTCCACACATCAAGACCGCCCTGGTGAAAGATTCTGATGGCCACCTCTTAACAACTGAAGCAACCTGCCTCGAACGCTGGAAAGAGCACTTCAGCCTCCTCCTGCGACAAGGCTCCATCCACCTGCTGCAAATATCCACCAGCAATGCTTGCAGCACAGACCCTGTCACCCCAGAGGAAGAGCTGCTCTGAAAAAAATCAGGAAGGCCCCCGGCATCTGCGCCATAACTGCTGAGATGCTGAAATCTGGTGGGGATGGAGTTGTCGAGTGGCTCACCCACATTTTCAACCAGGTGTGGGAGACAGAGGCTTCCCAATGACTGGACCAGAGGGGTCATCCTACCCTTCTGGAAACGCAAGGGTGACAGGCTAGACTGCTGCAACCACAGAGGCATTACCCTTCTCTCCATCCCTGGCAAGCTCTTCACCAGGATCTTGTTTACCTGTGCTCTACCAGCCATCAGAAGCAGCCGCCGTTCCCAGCAGGTTGGCTTCATGCCTAACCACTCCACAACAGACCACATCTCCGCCATTCGTCTGCTGATAGAGAAGACCTATGGATTCCGCAAAGACCGACATCTCTACATAGGGTTCATAGATCTGAAGGCTGCCTTTGACACCGTCTGCCGTGCTTCACTGTGGAGTATCCTACAGGCCCTTGGAGCACCACCCAAGATCGTTGCCCTACTCAAGCTGCTTTACAGCAACGCACAGAGCTGTGTCCGCGTTAATGGCAGAGACTCTGACTGATTTCCCATCTCCAGTGGCATCCGTCAGGGCTGCGTGGCTGCTTCCGACCTCTTCAGCTGCATCATTGACCATCTGATGCTCAAGGTCTGTGAACGGGTCCCCGGAGTGTCTACCACCTGACTGACCTGGAGTACGCTGACGACACTATTCTGCTCAGCATATCCTACAACCAGCTGAGAGACGCTCGGGGCATATACAGTGAAGAGGCAGGGAAGCTTGGCCTCCAAGTGACCTGAGCTAAGACCAAATTTATGCATGTCGGTGATGGGCCGGATCCACCCCCCCTGCAGCTTGGCAATGACATCATAGAGCCCGTCAAGTGCTTTGTGTACTTGGGGTCAACAGAGACCTAAATCCAGAGATTAACCGCAGAAGAGCCCTGGCAGCATCAGCCCTGCAGTCCCTCTGTAAACCACTCTGGCGGCATTCTACCATCTCACGCATGACGAAGCTCCGGATATATAATTCCGTCGTACTCCCCATCCTGCTGTATGGCTCGGAGACATGGCCCCTGAACAAGACTCTGGCTGCCAGAATAGATGGCTTCGATAGCAGAGCATCCGCACCATCGAAAATATCAGGTGGCCACAGTGAATTTCCAATCAGGTGCTCAGACCTCGCACTCGCCAGCCCAAAGCATCTTGCCTGGCTGCACAACGCCGCACCCGCTGGTTTGGTCATGTCCTCCGCCTTCCTGCTGACCATCCCACAAGAGCCATCCTCCAGTTTGATCCAAAGGCAGCAGGCTGGAAACGACCACGAGGCAAGCCCCGCACTCGATGGCTTGACATCATCGCGGGCGACCAACAACTTGGAGTCACCGTGGAGGACGCAGAGCAGCTGGCCCAAGACCACCAGCACTGGAAAAAACTGGTTCATCTGGTCGGCTCAACGCACGGCGACGGGACGCCCCTCCCTTCGCTGGAGCCCTTAGTAAGTAAGTAAGTCTCTCACAGTGGAAATGCACCTATGATGAAAATTTTAGACCCGTCCATGATTTCTCAGTGGGAAAACTTGCAAAATCGCAGGGTGATCAAATACTGATTTTCCTCACTGTAGCTGTACAAGTCTGTACAAACGACAACTCTACATTAATATACAACAACATGATACAAAACTGTCCACAGCAATGTGACAAACCTGATGTGATCTGCAGTGGTTTCATTAGGGGGAGGCACACTGATGGTGTTGGGACTGAAGAGGGAGTGACTTAGCAGAGTGAAGTAAGGGAGGAATTGAGACAGCCAAAAATGAAACCAAAATGTATAAAATATTTGAATATGTTATTTTGGGCAAATACTGGATTTTCCAAACAAGAAAAGGTACCATGGTGATCTAAATGTTCTGTGCTAGCAGTTAATGCTAATGTCCCACAGATGTAAAATAGCCCCTCTTTAACTAATGAGTCTATTGGCCATGTTCTATTGGCTAATGTCCTGTCAGCTGACCTCTTTAGCATCTGTCTTTTGTGATGGGGACAAATGAAACAGCACCTGCACTGTTGAGCCAAACACCTCCTGAGGGAATACATGGATGTTACTATAGCGACAGAGTACTCGGCTCAGGTCGATGATGTTTGTCCTCAAGGGGTTTAGAGCTGTCCACAGTCACAAACTGGAGTCATCCAGTGGTCAGAAGCAGCACCACCTGGATTCTACTATGCAAATATATGAGATAACAGCACATGGGATCAGAACAGTGGATTCAGTGTTGTTCTCGGTGAGCTGATGTCATCACCGTATGTTACTGAGGGGAGGGTTGCAAAATGAATCCAAATCAAAACAAAGTCACAATCTGAATGGAACCAATTAGCAAATTGCAAAGACTGCAATTTTAGTACCATCATTTCCTACACAGACAACAAAAATAGTCTTAGTCTTTGTCATGACGAAGGAGGAATTCAATTTGTCAACTGGACAAAAGTTTCTTTTTGTCAAATACATTTCACAGCTCACTATTCAGTGGTGGACACTGCCTTATATCTGCCTGAAGGGAGGAGCTAATTACTCTGAAACTACTCTGAAACTAACACACCTCCCTATAATGGGAATGAATGATTCTGCTAATGTTACCCCACACTCACCCACAGTGCAGTTCAACAGGCTGAGCTAACAAACAGAAACTGTAAACAAGTAGGGTGTTAGTTTCAGAGTTTACCTCCCGACAGCGTCTGTTGAGACGAGGTTTTGTCCGGTTTCAGTGCTGACGAAAGTGTCCGACGAGTGGGCTTGGGTCATGAAAATAAAGCGTTTTTCTTCTCAAAACAATATGTGTTCAAAAGAGTGATACATTTGCATCACAAAATGTGAACCATGAAAAAGTCAGACCTCATAATCACTTGGTACTATTTTCTCTCTGCTCATATCACTGCTATAGTGGTCTGTAGGGGGCGCAAAGACTCCAGCTTATGGGGTCATGACTAAGTAAAGGTTGAGAATCAGTGCTGTAGTGAACCCGTTCTAGCTCTAGCTACCTGTTGGGCTGTGTGATTATCTTCAGAGGAATGACAGACAGGACTTGGTGCGTCTGACATGAGGTCAGGAGGAGGGGCTTAAAGGAAGTCATCCTGATCCTGTGACTAATTCCTGATTATTACTTCCTGGCTTTCACTATGGTAAATGATCCTGTTTTTATACAGCACTTTTCCACCTTCAAGGCACTCAAAGCACTTTACAACAAGGAACCACTCACCCATTCACACACACATTCATACACCAGTGTACACAGACGTTAGGGGCAAGGTGAGTTAAGTGTCTTGCCCAAGGACACAATGACAACATTTGTCTGTGGGAGCTAGAATTGCACTGCCACCCTGTTGGTCAGTGGATCTGACTGCTCACCAGAGGTGTTTTTATGTCAAGAGCCGGATTTGAACTGCCAACCTGCCAATCTACCAGCTGAGCTACTGCTGCCCCACTACCGTCTGTACTGACCACTACTGAGATGTGTGAATGGAAAACTAGCGGTCACACAGTACAGAGTAAAAGCCTTAGACTGTTTAAATGGGTGGGGTGTGAGAGGTTTACGCGTCATCCATGTATGTTTGAGTAATTTAGCAATCTCTCCTGGGTCCTATTCAAACCCTCCTTATGGTTATCTGTAAGATTCTGTACAAGGCTCTGCACACAAGCCTACATCACCCATGCCCCCACATGACAATTCTCCATAAATACACAAAAAACATGATACAAAACTGTACGCAACAACTTGACAAATGTGATGTGATGTGCAGTAGTTTCATTTGCAGGATTCACACCGATTGTGTTCTGATAACGCTCTGAAGGGGAACGGATTTAGCCTGGGGAGCAATGGGAAGGGAGACTCAGAGCATTAAAAATTAAAGTTATAATTTATTATAACTTTATAGATAAGTATTATAGTATATTTACTATATGAGTATATTATTTTCAAAACAGTAACCGTAACATGGTGATCTAAATATGTTGTGTGTTTCTGTTAATACCCCACAGAACAAAATCCTCCTCTTTACCCTACATGCTACAGTGAAGGGATACAGATGTGTATTATGCTGCGAGAGGAGCCGTGCCTTCACTATCAGGCTGTGAACAGAGGCTCTCTGTGGACATGACAGTGGTCAGAGACTCCTGACCCCCCAACACACACACGTTGGGTTTCTATGCTTTTTGAGATTACATTGAGTTCCATTCATTTTCTGGAAGCTTATTTTAACCATAGTTACTATTTACCTAAACCTTTAAATCTGAACCCAAACCCAGACCCCAAATCTGAGCTTTCTATCATGTTGTTGATCTGACAATAAAAGACATTATGACATTATTATGAGTAAATTTATATCAACATGTTTCTTTTCTTGGCAAACAATTTGTAATAATATTGAAATCAGTAAGAAAAATCAAGCTGGACTTTTGTATAAAACCATGAGGGCCGAGTGCACAGTTGGGTGAGCTGGAGTTACAGGTGCTCTTCAAAGCATCAGGAGGTAAACAGCCTATTGAGACAATAACAAAGATCGAGATCTGAGCCTATGGCTTTAAAGTCAAAGTCTTTTATTGTGGCTTTAGAGACATGCCGCACATTTGTGCTTCAAACGCCTGCGCTGAACATGGGTCAAATGCCTGGGCTGAACATGGGTCAAATGCCTGGGCTGAACATGGGTCAAATGCCTGGGCTGAACATGGGTCAAATGCCTGGGCTGAACATGGGTCAAATGCCTGGGCTGAACATGGGTCAAATGCCTGGGCTGAACATGGGTCAAATGCCTGTGCTGAACTGTTTTGAGAAACAAAACACCAAATTATAACACGAAAAACTTTATGAAAAATGTTGACATAGCCCTAGGCCACAGACCTTTCAGCGAGTATCAATACTCCTGTTATGAAAATAGCATTTATTTCCTTAAAGCATAAATAACATGTCAAACTGATCCAAATGCACAGTGTAACAGTTCATTTAACTGCACAACAGCTTTGTACAAATGAAAGTTCAGACATTAGATATTAGGGTTGGGGGTAATAGTAAGAGTAAAAGTAAAAGGTCTTGAGCTGTAATATCCTAGAACTGATACCAAAAGTAGTGCATTCCTAATATTTTCTATTCAAATCATTGGACAGATTCCTCTCCACCACCAGGCACCAGCTCCCCCTTCCTCTTCCTCCTCCTCCCTCTCTCCTCCTCCCTCTCTTCTCCCTGCGCTCTGTCTCTCGGGAGGAGCCTGCTCCTCTCAGCTGCATCAGACACGGCTCTGCTCTCCTCTCAATGCAGCTTTTTGTGTTCGCCTCAGAATTCACAAAAAAAAAAGAAAAAAAAATGTGAGAAAGCTTCACTTCACGAGGGAGCCATGGCAGACGGGCCTGGAGTGCGCGGGCTGTGACGCGGACGTGGGCTAACGCTGCAGCGGCTAGCTAGCCACCAGCTGCTAAATTAATCCCAGAGCTGAGCAGGAGGAGAGGAGAGGAGGGAGGCTGACGGAGGAGAGGAGGCGAGGGATGTAGCGCTGGCATCCACGCTCCCAGGATCATGTGCTGAGCGAAGGACCACCGGAGTCTGCAGCCTGCACCGGTGAGCCCTTGCCATCCTTCCCCCCTTCATCCATCTATCTACCCTCCCTCTCTCCATCTGCTCGCACCCTCTCCCCGCCTGGAGGAGTCTGGATGCCGCGTCACCCACTGCAGCCCCGTTAGCCCTGTTAGCACTGTTAGCTCGGAGGTGTGGGGTAGGCTAACGGCTGCACCTGTGACTGAGCCTGAAGCTGCAGCCTAAAGGCCACAGTCGGGGGGGCAGGAGCGGAGAGCTGTGGCCTGCGTGGAGTGGCTGTTTGTGGGGTAGTGTGGAGGACGGCGGGGGGCTGTGTGGAGAGGTGGAGGATGCGGTGTAGACGGGTTGACCTTCAGTACCTGTGACAGTCAGGAGATAGAAGACAGCAGTGATGACAGCCTCAGATCACTCTGGGATTGGCATGTTGAGTAGGTCTGCCACCATGATCACTATATCCACTTGTCCTTCAGTATATGAAGCTGGAACTGTAGATTTTAGAGCGCAATATGTACCGTGTGTACAGTGGGGAAACGTGCTATTTATATGTAATGTGATGAGATTTGAGCTGTAGAAAGTTGAATAAGTGTGTGTATGGCAAATTATTTGTTACTGTATTTAAAAATGTGCTTAGTGGCAGAAAGGGTTAGGGTTATGGTTATCAGTATTATCGTTTATCTCAGTATATCACAGTATATCTCAGTAGGGATATATTGTGCTTTCATGATGGGCCTAACATTAATACGTTTTGTGATAAGAAACATTGAGATTTGGGGATAAATGCAGCATTACAGCCAAAAACCTGTACACACTATTTATCAAACAACAGTGGCAATGAAGATGTGTAGATTATGTGAAAATAGAACATCTGCTCAATGCTCTGTATTTGACTTTTACTGTCTTAAAATTGTAAAAGACAAATGTTGTTCCTTTTAAATGGTTTGCAGTGGTCCAAACTTATTCTACACTTAACTTATGCATTCTGAGCGTCCTAGTTATTCACCCCAGAGCAGTTTTATTGTCAACAACTAACTATGCTAACACACACTTCCTGATAATCAGACAGAAGACTTATGGACCCCAAGAGCTGCTTATACGATATATCTGTACTGTGACAAGACGCATTTTGCTCAAAAACATGTTTTTAGTTTAAAGAGAACAAGTTTAGTGGTTGAGAGTATAGAGTTAGAAGGTCCCTGGTTGAGGCGCTTTGTGGTCATGTTTACGGTGACATCAGCTCCCATTGAACACCACAGTTTTCTAACGTGGAAGTCAGTGGGTTTGTTTATTTAATTAAGTCATTTCTCTGCCTTTAAGTTTTCTTTCAACTAACAGTGGTCTCAGAACCTTATGGATGATGATATTCTGGTGCTGACAGGGACTACAGGGATTCTTTACAGTAAATGTGTCTGCCAAAACGATGTCTGCCAAAACGATCTGAGGTCCAACTGTCAGAGTAAATGCACCTGCTGCTTTATTTAGAACACAATCATAAAACAAACATGTACAACTCAATGGTCAGTAGTTCTATTTTTTTGGGTCCAGGGCCTGCACAGACCTTTGCCTGGAGGTTTGATTCCTGCTACCAGCTTTGTTCACTGCCATTGTGTCCTTGTGCAAGGCACGTCCCATGCTCTTATGCATGTGGCTGTGTGAGGGTGAAGTGATTCTATGTACACATGTTAGTCTGGCCCAGGCGGCCGTGGCACCGTAGCATCTTCTAAAAGTGCTGTGTAAGAATAGCGTATGTGTCCAGTGATGTGACCTCTGAGTGCTGACTGGACGCTGCTCTAATAATAGAGCTTTGAGTAGAATGGTGAGCGCTGCAGTGCAGTCGTGTCACCTGAGAACGTTTACAGTGGTGAGTATGAGCTGGAGCCGGAGAGGCCTCCTCACTGCGCTCGGGGCCGCACTGTGATGATGGATGTGATCGTCAAAGCACAGAGCTAGAGTGCAGAGGCTGGTGGTTATCACTCTCGCCTCACAACCAGCAGGTTCTGAGTTTGATGCCTGGACAGGGCCTGCAGAGGACTGTTACTGTCTGACTGTACCACCCACCCAGTGCAGCAAGCACTGCTCTACAGGAGCTGTGGTGAAGGACATGTGTTAAGCAAATGAACCTGGTTAAACTGAGCCATGATCTAATGTTTCCTCATTACATACAGTATAGTTCATAATCATAATTCATATGAGACAAAGACTTCAATGATTTTCATGTATAATGGCTTATGCTAACAATATTTAAACAGTCTTATTTTGTAAAAGGAAAATACACCAATTGTATAGTTTAGTCTTTATGTTCTGAAATGAATGGGACTCTGCACATGGATTTAAAATGTCGTCCTGAATCCTGACTGAACATGAGCCAGAAAAAAAGCCCACAAAATTTGGGAGAGATATTTTCCTACTTAAATGTAATTGTTTGAAATCCCCTCAACTGTGTGATCTGAGGACAGTATTTCACTGGGGCCACTGTGAGCTCTGGAGTAAAGCTCAGGTGTGGGGCCAGAACTGGATTCATCTCCTCCCAGCACAGCGGCTCCTTTAAAGGTCACATGTCGTGCATTATTCAAGCTTTTGAAATACTTTAGGAAACCTTATGTTTTATTATAAAGCTATACTGCGGAACATTCCAGGTTAATGTGCAGACATGCTAATGCTAATCATAGGCACATGGATGATGCTGTTTCTGCTGTGGATTATCCAAAGACAGAAGTTACGAGTCGTCTCTGTGGAGAGCCAAGGGTGCAGGTTTATTTAAAATTGTGTATGGAACATGTTTCTGATTGGATGTTTGAGCTCATGAAAAGTTCAGTATCAAGTTGATCATGATCCTGTTTTATGAAAAACACGATAGAGATTGATCAATAGTATTTTGTTTTTGTTTCATGGCCTCATTTTGAGCCATGGGTGATGAGCATGATTCAGAAACAAGATCAAAACAAGATCATGTGCTCCGCGACGATGTCTTCATGTATATGAAAAAAAAGTGAAAAAAGCGCTTTTATTTTAAGGTATATTTGCACATGGATCAGTGCTGATGCTCCTTTATAGATCCATAAACGTGCCCAAAGCGGCCTGGGCTCATTGTAATCGAAATGCTGCCTGAGTGGGTGTGGCCCCAAGTGAACTGTACCAGTGGAAATGAGGCTTTACTGTTTGAAAAAGTGACTACAGTCACAACTGAACCTGTGTCTCTGAGCCTGAACCTTCAGATTGAGACACATCCAGTCATTCTGAGTACATGTACAGGCCTCATGTGAAAACCCAGAACCTCCAGAATTCCCTCCCTGAGCTGCAGAGGCTGCACTAGCACTGATTCATGACTGACTGCAGGTGCTGGGGTTTAGGGAGCGACCGTTCAGATCAGAGAGAGACAGTTTAGATTTAAACCAAACCAGATTTCAGAATTGAAGCTGGGTACCCCAAATGAGAGAGTCATGTGAGGCTCATTCTGCTTTGTGACTGGACAATCAGCATGAGAACCAAAACAAATTCTGATATAAACAACTTGTCCACCATGTCCAATGTTTTTGTAATGAACTGTTTCAATGAGGACATATTCTTCTGAGTAAAAGCTATATTTGGTTTGAACATGTTTACCTCACACCTGGGGACACACATGGATCATGCTGATGAAATTCAAAATGTCACCTTTAAGGCTTATCGCTGATACTGAACGTACACATATCAGGGGCTTTGTGTCTCCAAAGCATGACTCTGGTCTCCACATGTGTCCTCTGTGTGGGACCGTCACAGCAGCTCTTTGTGGAGTGGTCATGGGGGGTGTGTGTGAGGAGCGTCTCCTCACACTCCACTCTCTGTTCTCTCTTACTCATAGTTTAGACTAATACTGCTGCATCTTTGTTTGTAGATAAGTTAACAAATGGGATCCATTGGCCTTAAATATATTATTAAACTTGTATAGTGTCAGAAAAGTAGCTCAATGATCACATTTAAGACTTGCATTAAAAGGCCTGTACCTGTGTATTGTATAAGGCACTTCTGGGGTAAAATAAGTCCACTGTGTACTGTCTGCATCTAATTATAAATCCTTATATTGCCCGATTATCAGGGAGTGTGTGTTAGCATGCTAGTTGATGTTAACTTTACCATCACAGCAAAACTCTGCTCTGGTCTCTGAGTTGTGAAAAGTGCTTATAACTCATTGTGGTGAATGATTAGGAAGCTCTGGATGCAGAAGGGAAGTGAGGAAGACCTTTGGACCACTGCAAACTGTTGAAATTTACATCTGTTTTTCATATTTTTAACACTGTAAAGCACATAATATGGTTCTTCAGAAATCCCATTACTGACATTTCCATGGAAACGGTGACATTCTTTTACATCACAATAATGTGGAGCGATAGCTCTGTCCTGCACTCCTCCTGTAATAGCATCACCATCACAACAGCCTGGGAGTACTGTAGTTGTTGGCACAACTCATCATCACAAACTTAAAGACAAACAGAGCTAGTTAGCTAACAACAGCTACCATGTTAATGTGCACTTCTGGATTCTTGAAAAATAAAAGGCTTTATAATTACTGCAGACAGGACAGAGCGGACTCAAGAGTTGCTTATAGGCCTACAGCGTATCTGTACTGGTGCAAGGCACATTTTGCTCCAATAGATGTGAAAAATATAGGGCATGGGGCCTTTAAGAACCAAAACACAACATAAATAAATAAAATGACCTGTAAAATGCTTTTGTAAGTGTGAATAAAGTGAGAGTGGCGCTGGGGACAGCAGCCTGATGCTCTGTGCCCAGAGGAGGTGCTCTGTCTGGGGAGAACCTCCAGAGTACACTTTACTTCCTGTGATATCACGGGGCCACGCACAAAGATTAACAGCAATACAATACAATCACAATTAGAATGATGCAATTAGCTAATGGTAAAGTCTGCTTTTATTTAGGTCAGTGATTATCAAACTGTGGTGCATTTACCAATGATGCAGATGGAATTCTACACTTTTGTTTAGATAAAAAGGACTAAAAGCAAAATGTCCTGGTATAAAAGTTGCTAACCCTGTAGTTTAGGCCTCTCCAAACATGTTCTGACTTTAAAATGCTAATATTCTTGGAAATGTTACTGTGAACTGAATCTTTAACCACCACAGCTCTGGCCTGACCCCCACAGTGCTGGTTATGTAATCCACACGTACAAGCAGGATTATGATGTAAGAGGAAGAACCTAAGATCACATCATGTCATTCTGTGACATGATGGCCGCTCTAACTATAAGAACCATAGATGTGCACCATTCTAGACCTATGGACTGTCAGTGAGTGTCAGTGGATCTACTACTACAAGTGCAGTGTCAACAAATCAACTTAGATCGATTTCAATATTAAAAATAGATACTCATTTGATATAGATACTAAAAAGACCCATTCACAGGTCAGAAAAGAACCTTTCCTGAACAGCTTTAGAATGATCTTGAGCTGTATCAGATGTAGAAGAGCACATAGACTAGTATGTGTGGAGTTTCCTCACTGGTAGGGTGCCCTCTAGTTGAAGGATGGTCAAATGCAGAGGCCATTTTTCCTCAAAGAGTGTTTAAATACATTCAAGACATGAAAAAGAATAACTTTTTTTTTTAAATAAATGAAGTATATGACCATCCGTGTGGAGACTAGTGCTGCCATGATACTAACATTTCAAACTCCATTTTGATACAGAAGAATAGGTTGAATACTCACTACTGATTTTGATTCCCACATGATAATTTTAAAAGCTCTTAAAAATAATAGTATTTGTTTATTACACCATGTGGTAAAGACTCAGTATGAAATTGATCAGCTTTTTTTTTAATCCAGTTATGTAACTTAGTATCAATACCTTAAATTAGTACCTAAATTTGATATTTTAGTATCAGTTCATATCTGATTCTGGATACTTTTGACAACCCTATGGAGGCATGTCCACATGTTCACAGTCACTTAGAATAAGGCATGTGTAGGCTCTGGGTGCAGGTGCTACATACAAATAACATTTACATGGAGCCACAGTACATGGAGCCACAGTACATGGAGCCACAGTACATGGAGCCACAGTACATGTCGCGGGGGCATCTTGCTGCCCAGTCCTCTGCGCACCAGACCCCCCCATGAACCCCTCATGGGCCTATTTATCTTTTAATAATCCACCTCAGGATTATTAAAAGATAAAGAAATACATTGGTCACACCACACAGCTGAGGGACTAGCACCCACACTTCACAGCAAGAACGTTCAGGGTTCGATCCACAGGTCCCCTAGCCCTTTCTTTGTGGACTTTTCATGTTCTCTCTGTGTCTCAGTGGGTTTCCTTCGGACACTTCAGTTCCCCCATCAACTCGAAACATGCTCAGTAGCTCAAATCCTCCAGCTAAGGTGGTCCTGGTCAAGACTATTCAGAAGATCACACGGATGCGCTGCCCACTGCTCCTGAGGCCCCAGCTGCATTGAAGAATGGGTCAAATGCAGACAAATTTCTCTATGGGCATAATAACGCACCTAAAAAATAAATAAATCATATGTATGCACCATCTGGAAAGCCCTCTCTCAGATACATACTGGTGTTTGTATTACTCCTTACTGATGGGTGTTGGATGTATAATACAAACATTTACACTTGTATTCCTGACCTAAACATCTGTATCACATGTGACAGAGGGAGGCTTTACTAAACTCCTGCATTTGACTACTCCTTTTGAGCATTGTTGTAGCACTTTTCACATTTTAGACATTCTCAAACAGACTGCAGTGAGTCATGTGACGCGAGGGTTTGGTGGAGAGTCATCTGCTGTAACTCCAACGTGTCTCTGCTAAGGGAGTGGCTAATACATGAGAATTGTCATATATTATTACTATTACATTGTGGTACAGCACATTCAGTACTAACACTTCCTAAACTTTGAAATGATAATGACCCCTCCACCACCAGTGCTATTTTGCATGACTGTAGTGGGCCTTGGGCCATTATGTGAAGTGCATAAACCCTTCTAATGTTATATTGTTGTTAACGTGAAGATTGTTGTTCAAATACAACCGGTTCTAGGGTCTGGTCACCAATAGAAATCATCTGGATCGACATTTTTCTCATCTGATTTTGTCTGATATTTCATAGGAAAATATAAAGTTATTAATTGGACAAACTGACTCTTGCCCCCATCTTATCACATTCTAGAATCTGAAACCCGTATATTTATATGTTCCAGTGACTTACATCTATGTGACATTTTGAGGACTTTTCACCAGTCAAAAGAATTATCTTTAGTGGCCATACCGACTCGTCAAAGCCTGAACCCGTCAGATCTCAGAAGCTCAGCAGGGCCGGGCCTGGTTAGTACTTGGATGGGAGACCACAAGGAATTCCAGGTGCCACAGGGGGGCGCCAGTGGCAAAAACTGTCATTGTGTCCTTAGGCAAGGCACATCACCTACATTGCCTAGTATGAAAGTGGTGCGTGCGTGAGTGTTGGTGGTGGTCGGAGGGGCCGATGGTGCAGATTGGAGCCTCGCTTCCGTCAGTCTGCCCCAGGGCAGCTGTAGCTACAATAGTAGTTTACCACCACCGGGTCTGGAGTGAATGAATAATGCTGTAAAGTGTCTTTGAGTGTCCAGAAAAGCGCTGTATAAAACTGATGCATTATTATTATTTTTATTTAGATTGAAATAGTTAATTTCTATGGCAACAGTCTGAATATTTGATCATTCTGAAACCCTGAAAATGGATCAGACCATCTGCAATGTCTCTGTTCTGTATACTTGCAGTGTCAGCAAAATGCAAGAAATTTCATGTACACATGTGCCAAGTAAAAAATGTAATTCCTGTTGCTTTATCTGCATTTTACATTTACTTTATCGATTTTCATGAAGCATCAAAACTATGAGTCACACATGTGGAATGTAGTAAACAAAACATTCACTCAGAATAACTCCAGACTCCCTTTGCTTTGATCACTGCTTTGCACTCTTGACAATTCTTAACCCTGACCCGACACGTGAAGTGAAAACCATTCCAGGAGACGTGGCCAAGGGTTCACAGCAATGTCACCAGAGGATTTGGATACAAAATATAAAACATATGCAGTTGAGTTACTTATAGTTTGTCTTTACTATATAATTCCACACATCTTGATTCATATCTTTTGATGTATTCTGTATGTATGTAAAGTAGTCACTGTAAAGCCTTAAAGAGAGGGTGTGTTCAGGGTGGGGTAGGGTAGGCCTTGCCCATATTTGACCCTGATGAGCCTGACAGACCTGAAAGTGCCCGGGCGGCTCTGTGCCTCTATGTGCCCGTGTGTGTGTGCAGAGTG